>VMDO01000153.1:0-85853 GCA_007922755.1 Pedetes capensis | reverse complement strand
AAAAAAACAGTATGGAGTTTCCTTAAAAAATTACAAATGGAACTATCATCTTATCCAAAAATCCCACTTCTGGGTTTGTATAGAAAGGAATGAAGTTAGTATCTCAGAGATATATCCACCCCCTACATACACTGCAGTATTGTTCACAATAATTAAGATATGGAAAAAACCTAAGAGTCCATCAATGTGCAAATGGATAAAGTAAATGTGGTATGTAATACAATGGGATATTATTCAGCTCTTAAAAAGAAGGTGATCTTGCCATTCATGGCAGCACAGATGAAACTCAAGAATACCATGGTAAGTGAAATAAGCTAGGCACAGAAAGACACATACTCCATGATCTCATGACATATATTTATTCTAAAGCAGTCAAGTTAATAAAAGCAAGAGTAGAACAATGGTCACCAGGGACTAGAAGCAAACAGAAGGTATAAAATTTCAATTATAAGATGAACAAGTCCTGGGGATGTAATGCACAGCACAAATGGTGATAGACATGTTAATTTGATTGTTGAAATCTAACTTAATGTGTATCTACATCAGATCATCATGTCATATACCTTGAAGATATGGAAACTTTGTCAATTAAATATTTTAATATTTAAAAATCAATTTTTAAAAAGTGATTTACATTTCAGGAGCAAATAAATTTGAGAAAAAAATCAATATAAACAAAGAAATATTTTCCTTGTAAGATAAGATACTTGGAATGTGCCTTGAAATCGAGGATTTTGTGAAATTAGAAAATGAACCTAATGACCACAATCAGATATTTATAAACGTCTTTAAATCACAGAGTTTAGGATTATGCCCTATGGAAATCAATGCGGTCCTTCTTGTTATATATTCACAATTTTTATTACACAAAGAAATAAAACTAAGCAATTTTCCAACCATAAGTAGTAGCCAGGACAATGAAACTGCTGTAGTAAAATGGTACCAAAGCTTGAATGACTTGCTGTTGTTGTTGTTAGGTGCCATCGAGTCAGCATCCGACTCATAGCGACCCTCATAGGGTTTTCAATGGCTGACTGTTTTGGGATTGCCTTAAGAGTGGATTGCCAGGCCCTTCTCCCATTTTTGTGGTGCTGGGAATTGAATTCGGGACCTCAGAGACTGCAGTGCTGTGCTCTACCAACTGAGCTAAATCCCAGCCCCTTGAATGACTTACCAGTACAAATTTCCTTCCTGCTTATGCCACAATAGAATGTGAGTTAGAGGGAGTGGTAGTGTCATGGGGGCCATGGCTCATTCATCTGATGGGTCTCTCATCACACAAGGATTGAAATCCTCTTCTGGAACCTCTGCCCCAGCTTGTAATATAAAAGAGAAGATGGGAGGTTTCTTATGGGCAAGGCTTGGAAGTGGCTGGCATCATGCTGGCCCATGCTCCACTGCCCAGTCATGTAGCTCCAGCACCTGTCTATGAGGGAGGCTCGGAAATGTAGTCTCACTGTAGGCCCAGAGGAAAATCAAACAGGATTCAATGAACTAAAGTGGTAAAGTGGTCACATTACTACACACACACACACACACACACAAACACATTTTATATATATATATATATATATACACACATATATGGATATATATATATACACACATATATATGGATATATATATAAAACACACTTATATATACACATATATACACACACATGAGTGTATATGAAAAATAGTAGTTATGAGAATCTTCAAAATAGAATGACATAGATGCATTGGTTACCCTATTTCTGTGTATTTTTTATTGGACATTTTTAATGTACACCTTAATGTGATTCATTCTGACATGCTTTTCATTGTGGCATTTACATACATGCATTTTGTTGTACATTATTCATATAGGTTCCCCCTTACCCTCTTGTATGCCTCCCCCCCACCCTCCCATCTAAGTCTTCTCTATCATTTACTTGGTTATATTTTTCTATATGTACTTGAGTCCCAGTTCTGTTTAAGATAGAAATTTTTCCTGTAGCGAACTTTGTTATTATCTTGTCAGAACAATTGCATGCATTTCCTAGGCCATTTATATTGATACCATTCTTAGCTTTTTTTTTTTTTCGTTTTATTTTGATCCGACCTTTGAATAGGATGTTTCCTCCTTATAATTTTGATTCAACTCCCCCATATGAGTGAGAACATGTGGTGTTTCTCTTTCTGAGCTTGGGTTTGTTCACTTAAAATAATTTTCTCTAATTCCATCCATTTTCCTGCAAATGACCTTATTTCATTTTTCTTGATTCCTGAGTAGTATTCCATCGTGTATATGTACCATAGTTTTTTTTATCCATTCTTCCATTGAAGTGCACTTTGGTTGATTCCATATCCTTGCTATTGTGAAAAGTGCAGCATTGAACATGGGGATGCAGGTGTCTCAGTGGTATGATGACCCATCTTCCTTTGGGTAAATTCCTAGTAGTGTTATAGTTGGGTCATACGGTAGATCTATTTTCAGTTTTTTAAGATATCCCCATATTGAATTCCACAGTGGCTGGACCAATTTATAGCTCCACCAACAATGTAATAGTGTTCCTTTTTCATTGCAACCTCTCCAGCATTTGTTGTTATTTGTTTTATTGATCTTGGTCATTCTTACTGGTATAAGGTAAAATCTCAGAGTTGTTTTAATTTGCATTTCCCAAATGGCTAGGGATACTGAGCATTCTTTCACGTGTTTCATGGCTTTAAGTACCTCTTCATTTGAGAACTGTCTACTTAGTTCCTTTGCCCATTTGTGTATTGGGTTGTTTGGTTTTTTGGGAGTTTTTTTCTTGAGTTCTATATAAATTCTAGTAATTAGACCTTTATCTGATGTATACAATGTGAAGATTTTTTCCTATTCCATGAGGATTTCCTTGACTCTGATAATTGTTTCTTTCACTGTGCAGAAGCTTTTTAATTTCATGTAATCCCATTTATCTATTCTTGTTGCAATTTCTTGAGCAAGTGGAATCCTATTAAGGAAATCCTTTCCAATGCCTATATGATGGAGTGTATTGCCTGTCTTGCCTTCTATAAGTTTTAAAGTTTCTGGTTTTATGTTGAGATCTTTTATCCAGTTTGAGTTAACTCTCATATATATTGAGAGATGCGGGTCTGCTTTCATTTTTCTGCATGTGGATGACCACGTTTCCCAGCACCATTTGTTGAAAAGGCTGTCCTTTTTCCAGTTTACTTGCTTTGCTCCTTTGTTGAAAATCAGGTGGCTATAGGTGTGTTGAGGTATTTCTGGGTCTTCTATTCTGTTCCAGATGTCTTCAGGCCTATTTTTGTGCCAGTACCAACCTGTTTTTGCAGCCACTGCCCTGTAGTATAGCTTGAAGTCAGGGATTGTGATTCCACCTGCATTACATTGGCAGCTTAAAAGTGTTTTGGCTATACGTGGTCTTTTGTGGTCCCATATGAATTTTTGGATCATTTTTTTCTATTTCTGTAAAGTCAGTCAGTGGAATGTTAATGGGTATTGCATTAAATGTATAGATTGCTTTTGGCAGGATAGCCATTTTTACTATATTAATTCTCCCTATCCAGGAGCAGGGGAGGTCTTTCCATTTTTCAGCGTCCTCTGCTATTTCTTTCTTTAATTTTGAAATTTTCCTTATAGAGATCTGAAGGGTCTTTGGTTAGACTGATTCCAAGGTATTTAATTTTGTGGTGGGCTATCATGAATGGTATTTATCCTGAAATTTCCATCTCTTCCTGTTTGGAATTGGTGTAAAGAAAAGCTATTGATTTTTTTGGTGTTAATTTTGTAGCCTGTGACTTTGCTGAAGGAGTCAATTAGATCCAGAAGTTTTCTGGTTGAGGTTTTGGAGTCTTTCAGGTACAAGATCATATCATCTGCAAATAAGGATATTTTGACCTCTTCCTTGCCAATCTGTATCCCTTTGATTTATTTCTCTTGTCTGATTTCCCTGGCCAGGACTTTAATTACTATGTTAAATAGAATAGGAGAGAGAGGACATCCTTGTCTTGTTCCAGATCTAAGGGGAAATGGTTTTAGTTTTTATCCATTTAATATAATGTTGGCTGTAGGTTTGTCATAAGTGGCTTTTATGAAATTAAGTTTTTGCCTGTTATACCTATCTTCTCCAGTGTTTTTATCATGAAAAGGTGTTGAACTTTGTCGAAGGCCTTTTCAGCATCAATTGAGATAATCATGTGGTTTTTGTTTGCCGGTTTCTTGATATGCTGGATTACATTAATTGATTTCCGTATATTAAACCAGCCTTGCATCTGTGGTATAAATCCCATTTGGTCATGGTGGATAATCTTTTTTACATGCTGCTGGATTGTGTTTGCCATAATTTTATTAAATATTTTTGCATCTAGATTTATAAGGGAGATGGGTCTATAATTCTCTATCTTAGATGAATGTTTTCCTGGTTTAGGTATCAGGGTGATGGTAGCTTCATAGAATGTATTTGGAAGTGTTCCCTCCTTTTCTATTCTTTGGAATAATTTGAGGAAGACAGATATTATATCTTCTTTAAAAGTTTGGTAAAATTCTGCTGTGAATCCATCAGGACCTTGGCTCTTCTTTGTTGGGAGACTTTTAATTACCTTTTCTATTTCTGTATATGTAATGGGCTTGTTTAAGTCAGTTATGTCTTCTGGGGTTAGGTTTGGTAGGTCATACATGTTAATAAATTTGTCTATTTCTTCTGCATTTTAATAGTTTTGGGAATACAGTCTCTCATAGTAATCCCTGACAATTTTCTGTATTTCATTGAAGTCAGTGGTTATCGACCCATTGTCTTTCATAATCCATACTATGTTGGATTTTTCCTTGTTCTTTTTGATGAGGTTAGCCATAGGGGTGTCTATTTCATTAATCTTTTCAAAGAACCAGCTCTTAGTCTTATTAATTTTTTGAATTATCTCTTTGGATTCTAAATGAGATATTTCTACTGTTATTTTTTGTAATTCCTTTGGGTGCTCCTTTTAGGCTTGATTTTTTGTTGGTTTTCTAGTCTCTTAAGATGCATCATTAGGTCATTTATTTCGCTCTTCTTTATTTTATTGATGAAGGTACTTAATGGTATAAACTTCCCTCTTAAAACTGCCTTTGCTGTATCCCGTATGTTTTGATATGATGTGTTTTCATCATCATTTGATTGCAGGAATTTTTTAAATTCCAATTTGACCTCATCAATGATACATTGGTTATTCAGCAGTGTATTATTCAGTCTCCATAAGTTTGTAAAGTTTCTGGAATTATTCTTGCTCTTGAGCTCCAATTTTATCCCATTGTGATCTGATGAGTGACGGGATAATTTCTACTTTTTTGTATTTGTTGAGGGAGTTCTTACGGACTAGCATATGATCTATCATAGAAAACATTCCATATCGAGGTGAAAGGAATGTGTATTCCTCATCATGTGGATGAAATATTCTGTATGTATCTGTGAGATCCAACTGGTTTAGGGTGGAGATTAGATTTGACGTTTCTCTGTTGATTTTTCGTTTTGATGACCTTTCTCTTGATAAAAGTGGGGTATTGAAGTCTCCTATAATTATTGATTCTGGTCCAAGAAAGTTCTTTATATTCCATAAAGTTTTGTCTTATAAAGCTAGGTCCCCTATGTTTGGGGCATAAATATTAAGAAGTGTTATTGATTATTGATCAATTGTTCCTTGTATTAAAATGTAATGTCCTCCTTTGTCTCTTCTAATTAGTTTTGGAATGAAATTTAATCTATCTGAATTTAGTATTGGAACACCTGCTTTCTTTTGTCCCCCCCCCCGCTAGGTATACATTTTTCCAGCCCTTAACTCTCAGTTTATTCCAGTCTTTGTGAGTTAGATGAGTTTCTTGAATACCACATATTGATGGTTTGTGTTTTTTCATCCCATTAGCCAGTCTCTGTCTCTTAATTGGCGAGTTAAGAACATTTACATTAATAGTGATTAGTGAGTAGCATTTATTGTTATATACCCAATCATTACCTGTTACTGATTTATGAATCATGTTTGCTTTGGTCCTTTCTTGGGTTGCACACATTTCAGCTAACCAGTTCTTTGTTTTCCTTTATAGGGTTGTCTTAACTCTCCTGGATGTGGTAGTTGATTTACAGTCCTCTCCAGTGCTGGTTTGGTGGTTGCATATCATTTAAAAGCATAAATGTCATTAAATGTCTTATACTCCTCATCTATTTTCAAAGATAATTTTGCTGGATATATTAGTCTTGGCTGGAGATCTTTTTTTTTTTTTTTTAGGATTTGAATCACCTGTGTCCATTATTTTCTAGCTTTCAATATTGATGTGGAGAAGTCTGCAGTAATTTTAATAGGTTTTGCTTTATAAGTAATAAGGGGCTTCTCTCTTGCTGCTTGCAGGATAGCTTCCCTGGTCTCACTCCCATGACAGCATGCGATTGATGATGTGTCTTGAGGATGATCTACTTAAGTCGGCCTTCAAAGGAGTCCTGAATGTCTCAGTGGTGTATATATCCATTTCCTGTACTATCTTTGGGAAGTTTTCCTTGAGGATATCCTTTACTAGATTTTGAAGACCTCCAGTGGATCTTTCTTATCTTTCAGGGATGCCCTGAATTCTTAAGTTTCATTTTTTCATTCTATCTGAGTTCTCCTGGAAATCTTTTTTTAATACCTTTATCATTGATTCCATTTCTGACTCTTTGTATTTAAGTTCATTTATGGTATCTTCAGAATCAGAAATCCTCAGCTCGGATTCATCCAATCTCGACGAAAAGGATTCTTTAGCCCAGTTCAATTCAGTTAACTTGGATTGAGTTTTAAGGAGAGTTGCTTGGTTTTTCCTTATCATTTCTAACTGGGATGATAGAATGGATTCCAAGTGAGATACCTTCTTTTCAAGGATTTCCAGGGTGCTTGTGGTATTCATTTTAATTTCTCTTAGCATGTTTATAATGATGACTCTGAATTCCTAATCAGAGATCTCTAAGAATTGAGAATCCTTGGAGTTATTTGTTGGGGGGCTTTGCTCTGTGGGGCCTTCAGGTCCATCCTACCCCTTTGTGTTTTTTGAAGGTTTACTTTGTTTTCCCATAATATGTTCTGGGAAGTAGAATTCATCTCTCCTGAGTGCACAGAACTTCTCCCTCTGTTATTCCTTTGAGATTGTGAGGTGCTGAATCTCTAGTGCTTATTTGAGCTTATAAGCTGGGTATATTCTCAGTTTTTTGGTCTGTGTGGTTCTCTCTTTAGTCCACCAGCCCAACTCCAATAAGGCTGATTTTGTTTCTCCTCTGTAGGGTGAGAAGTGGGGGGATCTGGTGACAGAAGAGGGGGAAAGAGGAGTTAGAGGACAGAGGCTAATAGAAATAACTGTCAAAATTAAAATTAAGGTTAAGACTTAAGGGTAAAATAATTAATAGAAAGACATATATATATATATATATATATATATATATATATATATAGCTTAAGAAAAAGAGAAGGAGAATAGAAAGAGGGAAGAGAGTAAGACAAGAAAGGAAGAAAATAGAAATAAAAAAAAGAAAAAACCTCACACACACATCCTCCCACCCACATATAAAATCGCTTGTAGTCAGGTGTGGTGGTATACACCTGCAATCCCAGTGGCTTGAGGGGCGGAGGCAGGAGGACCACAAGCCCGAGGTCACAGGCAGCCTGTGCAACCCAGCAAGACTCTGTCTCAAAAAGTAAAAAATATGGGCTGGGGGCACAGCGTGGTGGTCCAGCACCTACAAAGCAAGCAGGTGCAAGACCCTGGTTTCAAACCCCCATATAAAACAACAAAAACAAACAAACAAACAAAAAACCTAAAAAACAAGAAACAAAATAAATTAAAAAAACATGCATACACACTCACACACACATATAAAAACACTTGTAGTCAGGTGCGGTGGTGCATGCCTGCAATCCCAGTGGCTTGAGGGGCGAGGCAGGAGGACCACAAGCCCGAGATCAGAGGTAGTTTGCACAACCCAGCAAGCCCCTATCTCAAAAAGTAAAAAATATGGGCTGCGGGTGCAGCATAGCGGTCCAGCACCTACAAAGCAAGCAGGCGCAAGACCCTGGATTCAAATCCCCATACAAAAAGAAAAAGAAAAAAAAAAAAAGAAAAAGAAAAAAGAAAAGAAAAAAACCCTTGTATGTTCTTGCAGGTGGAATCTGCACTATGGACACCCAGTTCCACCGGATGAAGTTGATACTGCAGGAAGCAGTGCTCCCTCCAGAACTAAGGGTGGCAGTGTTTTCACACAATCTGGAGGAGCAGTCTGTCTTAGTCTATAGAGATTTTGCTGATTACATAGAAAATGGCGGACTGCCCCAAAATGTCCTGGGTTTAAGTGGGACACCGAATGCCCAAAGAGATGGTTCCACAAAATATTCTGTGTCTATTGTATTGTTTGAGAGGCAGTGGAAACTGTGGCATCCTCCCTGGAGTTCTCCCTGTCCCACGTAGATCGGGTGCCAATTCCCCAAATCAGAGATTTCCGGCCCAAAGCCTATAGCATGGAGGGAATATGGCTACTATCGTGGATTTTTTTATTGCAAGGCTTTCCGCCCACTTGGGAGACCACTTGGGAGGATCAAGTCCTCTTGTGGGCGGGATGATATTCAACCCCCCCAGAGAGAATCTGTAGCTGGTCTGTCCATGCACAGCGATTGATCTCGAAACTGCTCTTATTGTGTCTAATTGTCCCTCAAGACTCTGCCGAAAAGGAGCACTCTGTCCGTGTGGGGCTCAGCCACCTCTGCAGACCTCACCTTTCTCCACAGTGCAGTGGGATGACTTAGGATCTGTTGGGGTTTTTGGCTCTAGCCCGGCTAGAGTTAGGGCCAAACCCTCAACATAAACACGTGACTGGTGTTGGGAAGGAAGGACTTCGGGAGACCTTCAGATGGTTGGAGAAGAACAGGGAAGGTTTATTGGGGTGCTCCCCTTAAGGAGGGCAAGGAGCAAGCAGCCCCTATAGAGCAAGGCTCTACCCCTTTAAGTGCTGGCTCTATGCCTGCAGCATAGAATGCTGCAGGCTAAGTGCTGGTACGGCTCAGCCTTAAAGGCACAGCCACAGCCGCTGGTGTTCAGTTGAGGTCCGATGGTCTTGACTCTCGCGGCTCGCCTTCTTTACCCCCCTCCTTCCCAAGGATGGGAGGAGTTGGGAGGCTCTTCGTGGCTTGCTAGATACCTTTGGCTCTTCGGGGCCCCTGGGCTTGATCTCGCTGGCTTGCTAGATGGTCTTGCAGGAGTAGGGAGCGCTGGTCCAGGTGATGAGGTTCAGGAGATGGTCAGAGGGGTCAGGATCGGTGGTGCTACAGGAGGTGAGTAGGGGTCCAGGAGCCCTGCTTTTATAGGGTCCTGGAAGGGTCACATGGTGGGGTTCAGCCAATCGGGGCACACAGCTGGCAGGTACAGGGGGCAAACGGACATAACTGCCAGGTGGAGACAGTTATTACCTGCGCAGTGGTGAGGGGAGCCAATCAAAATTATGGTGGTTGAGGCTGGTCAAACTGGCTAGGGGCCATCTTTGCTCACTCGATGGGAGGGGCTGTTTTGAGTGAGTGAGATGAGCCCTGGGGTCAACTAGGGGTCAGCCCCTCAAGCTGTCATGAGGGACCCTAGCTGGGAAATATTATTTTAAAAGTCCCCAACATCTCCCCCTTTTTTTCTAATTAAAAAAAAAAGAAGGGAGGACCAGTGACCTCCTATTTGATTGGCTTCCTCATGATTGGCTGCTTGGGGGTTATAGAGACAAGTCTTTAACAGTAATAAACATTGTTCCATAACATCAAAATGAGTGCAACAGTAACCATCTAAACTATACAACTATTCACAAAAGTATTTACAGGGATCCAGGATACATGTTGTTACAATCAAACTGTTGTTTCCAAGTTTGCATTTTGTGAGATAATGGATACCATAGTTCATACCACAGCATCTTGTGTTCTCATTTTCGCTCTCCTGATGATACAGCACATTACAATAATAGTTACAAATACAAAGATGATTGAAACAGTGATTAAAATGTTCATAGGATTGAGAAAGAAATTCCAAGCGAATGATGCCATTGATTGTGCCTTGTTGACCCATCCTATTAATACGTCTTCCCCTTTAACCTTTGGCATGGTCTGATTCTTCATGATTAGAATTTCTCTATGTAGGTCCTGGATAAGGGCAGGTGCATTCCCTATCCCGGTGATGTGTTGTTTTACTATGGTCCAATTGTGCCTCGACTCATTATACATGGCAGGTGTTATGCAAAAGCTCGTGGAGTTCCAATCGCAGTGGAGCTGGAGCCGTAGTTGAACCGCCGACAGCTGGTCTCTGATCAAGATGATGGCCTGGCGCAACTCATTGATTTGTTCTTGGAGTGATTGATCTATATTGTGTTGGCCGGACCATAGCTTGACGGACTCAGCATGCCAGGATTCTATGTAGCTCTTTGTCTGCACTGCTTGTTGGAGTGCAACTCCACTCACAGCCGCCAGTGCTGTGACACCTATTATGCCGATGACAATGGCAATGAGGGTGGCTATGAACCTCTTAGACCTTTTGAGAACCTCAGACACAACCTGTTGGAGCAAGGCTATGGTAGGAGATTCCTGCCATGGCCTGTCCATTTTGACTGGAACCCAGGTGTTCTCACGCATTCTGAGGATGTAAAGACTCTGCGTAGTCCAGTCAAAACGCACTGTTGAATCTGTGCACGTATGCATTGTGCAACTCTTACAAAGCACAGATCCTTCAGTGCTGTCCCAGGTGATGTCTCCGATGATAAGGAGATAGGGTACACGCACACAAGCTTGTATACGATGTTCCTTTGTTTGATTTTTTCCCAATGTCAATATTGGGTTCAAGGCAGCGGCCAACTTCCAGATATGGTCCTCTTTCCTTAGTATCGACCCTTTAGTTGGAACAGGATCGAATTGCTTGACCAAAAAGGGGGCAGGTGGTGTATAACCTGCCTCGTGCCACTTAATCTTCCACTGGAAAAGAAAGCTCACAGAGCTCCCATTCCCAGTCTTATTCTCGGCCCGGTAGGAGTCGGCCAAACTCCGATCCATCACTACTCCATGGGAGTCATTATTAAGGATCTGGGCACTTATCATATTGGACCCAATGCTGTCGAGCATGGCCCACTTGTATGTTGCATTCTTGTCATATATACTGTACTGGCAGGAACGACAACATACCGAAAGAATATGGACCGTTGACCACAGGCCAATGTTGAAGACCCAGCTCGAGGCAATGTAGCCCTTTTCCCATACACACTGGGACACCCTCCACACCGATCTTATAGTCCCAGATCAACCCCCCTTCTTCATCTGGTATCATCGGGCCCTTAAATCCATAAGGGCCTGGCAGCCACTCCACATTGTTACCATACACTACCACTGGCAAGTCATCCCAGGATAGAGCTCTGTTAATTGGGGGATTGGGAACAAACGCCCAGTAGGTATGTTGTGGCGACCCAGCCTCATCACCTTCCTTTCTCTCTTCCGGCCCTTCCAATCTGCACGCCCTTTCTTCCGAAGTCGTCTCTGAGCCGTCATAGGGGAGGTTGGTGATCTGTGGGCCTTCTGCCACCGCTCCTGGTTGTTTCGTTTCGGGTGTTCTGTTCTTCCTTTTGGCCTCTCTGATTCCCAACACCTCCAACATTTTCGGGGTGGTTTGTCTATACCGGTTCCTCACACTTTCAAGGTAGAGGTAAATCACCTCATCCTCAGGTATTATGATGGGATTGACTGCCTGTCTCATTAGGTTTCTGACTCTCCTGATCACTTCGTCTGATTTTGTCGTATAGATATCGTTAATTTCATTGCCAGAGAGTATGATTGGTGTGAAGCCTATGTCCTTATCTTTAACTTTATCTGCTTCCACCATAATTCTTTTACCGTTCTCTAGCGTTTTTTCTTTCGTGAATTTACCGTTTAATTTGAGTATGTCCAATTCATCCTTCGTTTTTTGTTCCTTTTCCAATTCGATTTCCACTAATTTCAATTCCTGCTCGTGATCGGAGTCATTGCCTGAGTGTTGCCATCTCCATGACATCCTCTTCTGTCTAAATTTATGAGGAATGTCATTCATGGTCTGGTATTGGGGAGTGACTGGGGAGGTTGTGTCAGGTGTAGATTGTGGGTTAGTAATCTCATTCGGGGAAGTTACGATTAGATTGGTCTTTCCTATGGTATCCGTAGTCATTGGTGCTGCTTTATCTGGATCCCTTTTCACTATACTGAATGCTAGAGTCCCTAGCATCATTATCATTGTTATCTGCTCCATATTCATCATCTTAACAACTATTCCAACACCAAATTATCAACTATAACAGTAAAAACTCAACTATAAGAATATAACAATTACAACTACAGAAATATAACAATTATTTACACGTATACCCTCGAGCCTTGAAGTCCAGACTCTCAGTCTGCTTGTGATTGCTGTGGGGAGAAGATACAGGTGTTACTCTTTCTTTGCTGTACTTGTTTATCCGTGGCTCATACCACGTTTCTCGCTGGAACCCAGCGTGGTTCCTTCTCTTCCCCAGGGAATACACAAGCTGCACCCCTCGTTTCTGACAGCAACAAGACTGGACCTCTCCATTGGGCTGTCATTGGGTCCTTCCACCATACCCATGTCTCCGGGGGACATGGAAGTTGACCCCAGTGCCTCTTAATTCTAGTCTTGTTCTGGTCCTTGGACACGTCCAGAACGTTTAATGTAAACAAAATTTTGGCTAAAGTTACTGACGGTGGGAACTCTCCCCCTTTTTCTTTTTTCAAACGAGCCTGGAGTATCCCATTAGTTCTTTCCACGATGGCCTGGCCTTGAGGGTTGTATGGAATCCCGGTGGTATGCTCAATGTTCCACAGGGCACAAAAGGTTTTAAACGCCTGGCTGGTAAAGGCGGGTCCATTATCCGTCTTAATTGCTTTGGGGAGTCCCATCACCACGAAACAAGCAAATAGGTGATGTATTAACTTCTTGGTGGACTCTCCAGTCTGGAAGGTAGCCCAAACGAATTTTGAGTATGTGTCAATTGTTACAAAAACATACTTCAGTCTGCCGAATGGGCTATGGTGAAAAACGTCAATCTGCCAGATGCAATTGGATTTTAGCCCCCTTGGGTTTACTCCCATAGACTGCAGCAGTGGAGCGTGAATTAAAGCCGCGCATTGGGAGCAACTTCGGACGATTTGCTTCAATTGCCATGGAGGTACGTTCGGAAACAATTTTTTGAGTCCTCCAGCGTTCACGTGTGTTAAATCGTGAAGGTCCTGAGGGTTAGCCACGCCTATTTCTATAGGTGCCGAATTTGAGGCTAATAAATCTGCCTGCGCGTTTCCTTCTGCCAAAAAACCTGGCAGTGGCTGATGACTGCGTATGTGCTCCAAGAAAATAGGCTGTGAGCGTGTAGCCAGCAACGATATGACTTTTACCATCAATGGTGATAAAGGGTTGCTATCGAGGCGGACAAAAGAACGTCCCAACCACGGTAGCAAATTGGCTACGTATAAGCTGTCCGTATATAAGTTAAAAGGCTCACGCACATTTTCTATGGCCCACATAGCAGCATACAATTCCTTAAATTGAACGGACCTCTCTGGCAATGGAATTGCTTGCTAACAAATAATCTTGTCTAGCTCGGGAGGATAGACTACAATAGCCGCTCCATTATCCCCCCCATCCGTGAACACTACTTTGGCATTCTCCAAAGGCTCCTTAACAAATATCTTAGGAGGTAGCCAAGGCAGGTTCTTAAAGGAGGCAATCCAATGGGTCTTCGGATAATGGCAACCTAGTTGTCCTGGGAAGTTGAGGCAAGCCCGTGCAAAGCCGGAATGTTCCCGTAGCAGCCAATCTATGTCTGCTAACGGGTATGGCATCACGATTTCATCTGGCTCCGTTCCGAAAACCTGCAAGCATCTAAGTCTGGCCTGTTTTACCATCATTGCCATTGCCTGGATTTCATCAAGATGTCTTGGGCTGCTTCCTATCGATGTGTGCAACCACTCAATGGGCCCCTTTGTTTGGTAGATTGCTCCGACGATTGTGGGCGAGGTGTTGAACAGAGGACATATAATTTGTCTTTTGGGTTGTAACGTTTTAATTCCGAATTGTTTATATCCTCCTGTAATTTGGATATAGCCAATTGCGCCTCCGGTGTAAGAGTCCTGGGTGAAGATGGGCTCTTATCACCCTTTAATAAGTCAAACAATGGCTGAAGGTCAGATGTAGGAATCTTCAACCATTGCCGGAGCCAGTTGACATGCCCACAAAATTTCTGGAGGCTATTTAGTGTCAGCTGTTCAGGGAGCGTTATCTGGGGCTTTTGAGGTTTCACACCATTGAGGGTGATTGTTGACCCAAGAAAGTTGATGGGCAACGTTCTCTGTATCTTGTCGTGCAAAATCGAAAAGGAAGCATCATTGAGGCACTGTATGAGCCTCTTTTCCAATTCTGGCAGGGCATCTGGATTGGGAGTGGCTATGAGGAGGTCGTCCACATAATGATATAATTGGACTCCCTCTCCCCTGATGGATTTCAGGGCAGTGGCCACAGCTTCGTGACAAATCACTGGGCTGTTAGCCATACCCTGGGGGAGGCATAGCCACTCATAGCGTTCCACAGGCCCCTCATTGTTGAAATTGGGTACTGTGAATGCAAACCTCTTACAGTCCTCTGGATGTAAGGGGACTGAGAAGAAGCAATCCTTCAAGTCCACCTCCAGAATGGAATAGCCCTCAGGTATGGCAGATAGTAATGGTGACCCTCTTTGAGGGCACCCCCAAGGTCTTAAGGTTTTATTGACCTGCCTTAGATCTTGCAGTAGATGCCATTTCCCGGTCTTTTTATGGTGTAGGAACACCGGAGTGTTCCACGGGCTATGGGATTTCCGTATATGTCCTGCTAGTAGTTGCTCATTAATCAGGCCTTTCAAAGCCGTCAGTTCATCCCTCTTTAGTGGCCATTGGTCCACCCAGACTGGTTCATCAGAGATCCAATCTAGGCGAGGGGTTTTGTAGCGACCAATGGTGCCTCCACTAAAGGGTGGGCTTGTTTACTATTGGGGTCTTTTAGGCACATTAATTTTGGTTTCAATGTTCTTGTTATTTCCAGCAGCTGTTGCAACCTCAATTTATATTGTTTTAGTGGTTTCCCTTGGTGATTTGATGCTACTGTATTGATTAAATGTTCCCAAGTTTGAGGGTCCCTTATATACTTAGTTAGCTTATAAGGACCCAATCCCCGTATAAGTTGCCATAAGTGTGATACCTCTTTTCGTTTAATCTTGATTTTGCCATGATCAAATAAGGCATAAATCAGAGGTATCTGGGGATCTTTGTTGGGAATAGTAAGGGAACCACATGATTGTTCGTTGTTAGGGGGAATGCTCACTTGATTGAGTGTGGAAGGACAGGGGCAATTCGTTGATACTTGATTGAACTCAGAAATTGTTACCCCATCAGTGGCAATCACAACACCCATGTCCCCTAGGAGGTCCCGTCCCAACAAACTGTACTGAACTCCGTCGGAGACCAGGGGTTGGAACCTGCTGCTGTGCCCTTCCATGTCAGCCCATTCGAATTCCTGCTCTGTTCGGAATGAGCAGCAGGTGACTTCCGCTAGGCCTTCTAGGGGGGGGTCCCTTAATTAAACGCCATGATTTGGGAACCTCCTCCCTCTTCAGGACTGTCTTCTGGGCCCCCGTATCTATAGTAAAATTAAAGATTTTGTCCCCGATGGTAATCACTTTAGTGGGAGGGAATCCTGTCTTGTCAATGGGGACCGCCCAGTTTGTGCCCATTCTCTCCCTTGTAGGTGGGGCTGGGAGCTGCCCCGGCCCTAGTTTAAATTAGATTTTTGCGGGCAGTCCCTGGGCCAATGCTTGCCCTTATTGCAAACTCTGCAGGGGGCATTGGGTGGAAAGAGTGGAGTGTTGTTAGGACAGTCCCTCACCCAATATCGTCCCTTCCTGCACCGTGGGCAAGTTGACATTGGCCGGGTAAGCCTGTTCATTGGGCGGTTGGGTTTATTGGGTCCTCCTCCCTGGGGGCAGTTTGATTTCCAATGCCCTGTGCCGCTGCACTGGTAACATTGTGCGTTTGGCGCATTGGGCAGTCTACGGGTGGCCACAATGTTGTTCAAAGTTTTGATCATTGCCCTGTTGGAATCTAAGAGCTGTTTATTCGAGTCCTGAATGGCCTGCGCTACCAAGGTCGAGGACTGTCCTGACGTGCCAACATCCTGGGTGGCGATTATCCAATCGCTCACCTGTTGGTTTCGCATGTGCTGGCATGCCTGCCTGCATGCTTGGGACATGCCATCCCAGACGAGGGTCCTAAGCATTACCTGCTTGGACTCCTCATCTGTCCCTGCCATCCTGTACTCTACACTCCATGACACCCTATCCACAAAGTCCAGGAACAACTCGTCAGCCCGCTGCCATAGGGTGGCTAAGCTGGGAGTTGTCCCGCCGCGTGGAAGCCTGTCCCAGGCCCATCGAGCACAAATCCGGACCTGAGCGAAGCTCTCCACTGGAGCCATTGCTTGTTGTAGGCCTGTGCCGAAATTTGGCCCTTGCCCCAACAAGGAATCGAGACCTACAAGGACCCCTTGATTTTGATTGCGAATAGCCTGCTGTTGGCATTCATCCGTGTAGAATGCCTCCCATTGCATGGCCATGGCACTGGGTAGGACCGCTCTTACAATGTCCTTCCAATCCTGTGAGGTGTTAATGCGCGTCTCCATGGTGTTCAACAGTGCATGGGTCCATGCTGAATGGGGGCCATCCTCACGGACTGCTGCCCTCAGGTCCTTCAGGTCCTTGCTCTCGTATGGGTGCCACAATAGAGGTTTCTCAGGAGTGGGGACAATATTCAATGGGTAGGCTACATATTTGCTAGAGTCCAGGGCGGGGGCCGAGGGGCTTAGCCCCTGATAGCCTGGTGTGCGGCTATTAATTGGATGTTGGCCCCGCCCTATCCCAAAGCAGGACAGGTTCGGGTACAGTCCTTGATTGATGGTCACTACCGGGGGAAGTCCCTCCCCTCTGGGTCCGGCTTCCAGCGGAAGCCCCTCCCTTCGGGGTCCAACTTCCGGGTAGGCCCCTTCTGGTAGGGGCAATGGCCCTTCCGGTAATGCCCGGAGTCTGGCTTCCATTGACGGTTCGGTCCTATGAGGTCCGGCTTCTGCCAGAAGCCCCTCCTCTCTGGACACGGGCCTCAACCGAAGTACCTCTCCGCTCCGTGCAACGGACCTGGGTCGTTGGCCTGTCCCTAACGGTGCCTTATTAGGTCCCTTTTTTAGCTCCTCCAAGATGTTAGAAAAATAGGGCTTCATTGACTTATGCCTGGCCCCGTTGTTTGCTGCCACTGCGTAGCCGAAGGCTACCCAGGTCTTGGGGTTCTCCAGGATGTTGTTTCCTAGATCTGGGTAAAGCCAAATGGCTTTCGCCCAGAAATGAGAGATGTCCTGGGTTGGAATCTCTTTTGTCCTGGTTATTAATATTCTCTGAATGGCCTCTAATTTAGGGTCGACCTCCTGAGTGTTCTTAGTGCAGCATATCTTATTCCCCATGTTGGTAATCTAAGTAAAGTCTTGTCAGAAAAACCGTTACAACCAAACCGTAGTCCGTTTAACATGTGCCAAGGGTCAAGCCGTTTGTCTGTCCAAATCTGTCATCTAGTTTAAAACCATTGAGCAAAAATCGATATCCTGAGGTCGTTCCCTGGCCTGGTGGGGTTTCTCTTGCTAGTGTCTGTGAGTCAGAGGTGAGGGTGGACTAACTTTGCTCCAGAGCGGTGTGATCACCCTTTCAAACCGAGAGGTGGGGTGTCACTAACTCCGTCTCTGGGCTCGGTTAGCAAAACTCGCTACCTCCCTCTGGACTCCTGACACCTAGCTTGCTTCAGAAGCCCTTACTGTGTGGAGCAATTAGTGGGCCCAGCCATCTGCACGCACTCAGATCTTTGGTTGGGTTGAGCGCTATTCTTAGGGCAAATCCTCAAACAGAGGCGATCAACCCTCCGCGGGACCCCTCTCCAAATAAGTCTTGTCTTCCCGGGACCTAACAGTAGTGGGCTCAGCTATCCACTGGGGGAATCTAGTACTGAGCCAAGCGCTCGTTCCTGTGTGAGTCCCCGGACGGAATCTGTTTCCTCCAGGCGACTGTCAGTCCCCGGACGGAACCTTCCTCCTCCGGGCGACTCCAGACCTGGCCTTACAGGACCTTTACCCTGCCTAAGGTCCGCCTGCCTGCAGATTTGTGCGTGCTGCAGGACTTGTAGAGAGGGGGAACGGAAATTCCCCAATGCGACCAGCGCAGGGAGGGCCCTAGACTTAAGGGTCCTACCCTAGGGACGGAAAGTGGGGGGGTGGAAAGTGGGTAAGGGGGGCACTGCCCTTTACTGTGTGACAGATGGAGACAAAGACAACGATCCCAGACAAGGGGGGTGATGCTCACGACAGAGGGAGAGGTATTAGTAACCCCTACGCGACCTGGTGCATAGATTTGCAGGCTGGGACGGGGTCACACAGAGACGAGACAAACACGGATGGTTCTTACCACTCCCCTGGATTGCTGCGGTCAGGCCCGATGTATTCCTGACCGGCGAGGGTCCCCGAGTCGTTGTCCTTCTAGGATGAGGGGTCTCGGGAGCCCCTGAAGTAGCTACAGCTCCTCAGGGAAGTCGGGAGTCCCTCAGTAGAGATATGGGAGACCCAAAAATTTAGCTGGAGTACTCCCAACAACAGCTCAAGTGGCGTGGGCCTAATACCCACGTTGGAGCGCCACTGTTATGTTGGCGTCCAAGCGTGGTGTATAACCACTCCCCAACAAGGATCCCCTCTGGTGTGTCTGGGATCTAGGTATATGTGTGCCAGTATGTCTGTGGAGATTGCATCTGCACCACTGTCCCGCCACAACAGGAGGGAGGGAGCCACGTTTCAGGTCTGGATGCATACCGCTGGCACCGGTTTCCCAGTTCCCTTCGCAATTACTCCCCGTACCCTCGAGTATCTACTCTCTTGGATCTGATCCCCATTTTCTCGCGTGAGGGACCTACAACAGCCTAGTGTCTGAGGCTGCGGGAAGTATGCCGCTAAAGATGGTGATTCTGTGTGCCACCTCAAACTGCCTCACCCGAAACTTGTAGTTTGTGTCCCGTGGGCAGGGTGACAGTGTGATGTCAAGGTTGCACTCCGTGTTGGGTCTGGCTCCCGTGGGTGTATGTGCGAAGTCCCCTCCGAGTCTCCAGGATTCTATCCCGCAGTGTGCGTGATGGCAAAATGGCGGACTGGCGGTCCCGCTACTGACCTCTGTGGAGCTCCTCCGAAGCCAAATGCTCGATTTCAGTGTTCATCCAGTTTCATCCTCTATCTCCTAATCTAAACTATCACTGTTTCTATCTATTCAGTGTGATTTCTGAACCCCTAATCGAGGCTTCCCTTTACTCTGGGACAGAAGGCACGTGTTATCTGTCCGCTGTCTTGCTAGAAGTCCTATTTCTGTGTATTTTTGGGAAGAACTGACTTTAAAGGCTTATTATTGTATTTTTGGAAGTCAAAAAACTAAACCTAAACTTTTTCCCTAAAGAAATGGTTATCCATTAATGAATAAATGGGAAGAATGATATCATTTTTATTTTGACAATGTTCATATTTCATCTTCAAGGAACAAAGGTGTGGACAATGTTTTGTTTCAAATTACCATTATTTTAGTTTTGCATTGCTCTGTAATTGAATGGCTTAGTAGAGCAAGACTCATTATTCTCTTATAATTCATGAACTTGAGAATGACTCAGCACAGTTTTTCTGTATCATCTTTCATAATGTGCAATCAATGGTAGCTGGATCGGTAACATCAGCATGCTGAAGCAGCTGGGGTTAGAGAGACCATATGGAGAGATGCTGTTCATGCACTTTTAGCAATGCCCCATTGATTTCCCTGCATGGTATAGTTTGGGTTTCCTGTCAAAATAGTGGCCTCAGAGAAGTTAGGTTGGTTACATAGATGGTGAAATCTTAAAGAGACGTTCTTCTGCATCCCTGTCTCTGGATTGAGATTGTAAGGTCCATTTGATGCATTTTCTATTTTCTGTGTTGCATCAGGAGGTAGCATTACCAAACTTTCCACTTGTGTGTAACAAGGCTCCCTTTTTCTCTGCTTCTAATAACATTTCTCTTACTTTCCTTTAAACTCCCCCTTGAAGCTCTTTCAGGAGCCTTTCAGATTCTGCCAACACTGCCCTTGAGGCTTTGACAGACTGCTCGTTCTGGCTCTCCCAGCTTTCACCTGATTTCTAGACCCAAAGCCAGTGCATCCTACTCCAGGCACCAATATTTGTTTCATTTCTGAATTTCCACCTAATAAATCACTGTAACAATTATTGGCTTAAAATGACAACAACCTTGAGCTGGTCACATGGTGAAGATGGATGAGGGGACTCTCTTGCCTGTAGATGGTACCTGTGATCCAGCCTAAGCATCCAGCTGCCTGGGTTGAGATTGGTGTACAAAGCCACAGGATTGGCTCTGGGGCTATGAGAACAGGCTGCCCCTGCGGCTCTTTGCTGGACATGATTGTCTCCCTTTATCCAGCAATGACTACTTTTCAACATGAGCCCATAGCTGAAATTGCTGCCTGTGGTATGGGATGGAGTCCAAGGCCCGGGATCCCCAAACAGGCTGCTTTGTGGCCCTCAAGAGTATAAAAGTCCCCATGGAGGAGGAGCTAGAGGGGCCTTCCCATCAGCACAATTTCTGAGATGGCTTTACTGATGTGGCTGGAGGCTTTTGACATCCCAATGTTGTTCTACTGATGGATGTCTGTGCCACCCTTCAGTTGACTGGGACATTAAGGTGCCCCTAGTATTTGAGCATGTAGACCAACACTTAAGGACATAAAAGGACAAGGCTCCCCCACCTGGCTTGCCATCTGAGACCATCAGGATCTGATGTGCTAGTTTCTAAGAGACATAAATTTCCTTCATACCAATTGCATTATTCACTGAAATCTGAAACCAGAGAACATTCTGGTGATAAATGGTGGGATAGTCAGGCTGGATGACTTTGGACTGGCCTTTACACTTGTGGTTGTTACATTCTGGTACTGTGCTCTTAAAGTTCTTCTGCAGTCTATGTATGCACCACCGGTGCACATGTGGCTGTATCTTTGCAGAAATATTTCATTTGTGGAAACGCTGAAGCTGAGCAGTTGAGTAAAATCTTTGATCCGATCTGGCTACTAAGATTGACTGACTCCAAGATGTATCTCTACCCCACAGAGCCTTTTCCTGCAGAGGCCATTGCTCAGGGCAGTTAGTGGCGGCAGAGATGGAGGAGTCTGGAGCCCAGCTGCTGCTGGAAATGCTGACTTCTGACCCACACATGTGACTCTATACTTTCTGAGTCCTTCAGCACTCTTACCCACATGAAGAAGAAGGTGATCCAGAGTGAGAGGTGGAGTGGCTGCCATTTCCCTCCTTCTGGACATTAGTGTGGACAGAACCCCAAGAGACAGCAACCTCTGCCTCCCTCTTAAGCAGCAGAGACGCCTCCAACATTCTACAGAGAATATTTTGCTGCCTTAATGACATTCCCTACCCATCCATCCTGCATTTTTTTTTGAGGCTTATTCTTTTCCTACTCCCACCCCTGCCTTTTTTTATACTAGGGTTATATCCCCTCGCTTCCCCCTCCCTATCTTGATATTGGGGTCTTATTTTATACAGGGAAAACCAAACAAAGAAAAACAATAAGAATAATAATAAGCTTTTCTACGGTCTCTTTTTAATAAGAAAATTATCATTATAATTATTAATGCATATTAATTATACATATTAATGAGTTTCACTGTGATAGTCCCATACATGGATATATTGTGGTTTGGTTGTATTCACCCTCGCAACTACCCCCTATTACACTTCTATCACTCTTCTCTCCCTCTGGTTCCTTTATCCTTCTCTTGTAGTCCCTCTACTACTTTCATGTCATCTATTTTTTTTTTTTTAAATTTAATTGAAGCTCCCACATATGAGAGAAAATATGTGATATATTCCGTTATGCATCTGGCTCATTTTGATTAACATAATGACCTTTTGTTCCATCCATTTTCCTTAGAATGACATGATTTCATTTTTTCTTTGTGGCTGAATAAAAATCCCTTGTGATATATATACACCATATTTTTTTTTATTCACTCATATGTTGATAGGCACCTATGCTGATTCCATAGGCTTGCTATTGTGAATAGTGCTGCAGTGAACATGGCTATGCAAATTTCTCTTATGTCTGTCAATTTCATTGTCTTCAGATATATAAGCAGGTGGGGCATAGCTGGATCATATGGTAGTTCTATTTTTAGTTTTTTAGGAACCTCCATAGTGTTCTCCACAGTGGCTGTATACTAATTAACATCCCTACCAACAAGGTAAAGAATTTTAATTCCCTCATATCTCTTCACCAGCATTTTTGTTATTATTTATTTGTTCATTTATTTTGATAATGACCATTGTGAGTAGGGTAAAATGGGATCACAATATAGTTTAGGTTTGCGTTTTCCTGATGGCTAAAGATACTAAGCACATTTTCATTTATTTATTGACTTTCATTGTAGAAGTCTTTCAACTCCTTAGTAAGGCTTATTACTAGATTTTTTTCTGATAGGCTATTGTGAATGGGATTGCTTTCCTGATTTCTTTCTCAGCATAATCATTGTTGGTTTATAGAAAAGCTACTGATTTTTGTACATTGATTTTGTATACTTTGCTAAACTTGTTAATCAGTGCTAAGAATTTTTTAGTATTGTTTTTAGGGGTCTTACATGTATAGAATAATATCATCTGCCAACAGGGATAATTTTACTTCCTCCTTTCCTATTTGTATCCTTCTAATTTCTTTCTCTTGCCTGATTGCTCAGGTTAAGATTCCAAGTATTATACTGAGTAAGAGTGGTGAGAGTGGACACCCATGTTTTGTTCCTGATTTTATAGAAAATGCTTTCAGATTTTCCACATTCAGTAGGATATTTGGTATGGGTGAAGTATAATGCTTCTATACCTAGTTTATTTAGTTATTATTTTTTTTATCATGAAAGGATGTTGGATTTAATCAAGGACTTTTTCTGCATCTATTGAGATGATCACATGCTTTTTATCTTTGATTCTTTTTATTTTTTCAGTACTGAGGAGTTGGATCCAGGGCTTCACATATGCTAGACAATTGCTCTACACCTGAGTGATACCCTCAGCCACTTTTATTATCTTTTATTTTGAGACAGATATTCATTAAGTTGCATAGGCTACCTCTGGTTTTGAATTTGTAATCCCCCTGTCTCAGCCTCCCAAGTTGCTATGATTACAGGTATGTACCAAGGTGCCCAGTGTTATGTTTGATCCTACTTATGTGCTGTACTACACTCATCAATTTATATTTGTTGAGCTATCCTTGCATCCTGGAATGAAGCCCACTTGGTCATTGTGTATGATCTTTTTAATGTGTTATTGAATTCAATTTGCAAGACTTTTATTGAGGATTTTTGCATCAATATTCATGAAGGATATTGACTTATATTTCCTTTTTTGTTGTTGTGTGCTCATCAGGTTTTGGTAGCAGTTTCTGTATGTGAGGAGTTTGGGGAGGCTCAGATGGCCAATCCTAGCTCTAAGTATTATGTAGTTGCATTCAGGTTATGCCAGAGCTGGAACTACAATTGGGAACTGCAGTCAGTTGTTGCAAGGATTAAATGAGATGCTTAATTCTGTGTTATCATGTTGTTTGTACTCACATAATGTAATCTCTTATTCATTTTTATAGCCTCCAAGAAATTTAGCTTAAGGTTTTACATATGATGGCTTGTCTTTAAGACTTATTTAGTAAACAAAATAAGAAGATAATGGAGTTTTAGAAGTCCAAGTCTTCATTGCATTGTAAAATTTGAAGAATACTTTGGTTATAATTTGTTGATCAGGAGTCAAAAATAGCAATTGAATAATGGCACAGAGTTTTGAATGTAAAGATGAGAATATTGCATTTCTGCCACCTAGGATTTTTTTTTTTCCGTTAAGTCGATTTCCTTTTTTCTTTATTTCTTCTTTCTTTTTCTTTTCTTTCTTTTCTTTTCTTTTCTCTTCCTCCTCCTCCTCCTCCTCCTCCTGTTCCTTCTTCTACTTCTGCTTCTTCTTGTACTTGGGAGTTGAACTCAGGGCCTCACACATGATTTGTAAGAACTGTACCACTAAGCTGCACCCCCAACTCATTTAAATTTTTTTTTTTATCCAGAGACAGGTCTTGCTAAGTTACGTAGGCTGCCTCTGGCCTGGAACCTGTGATTCTCCTGCCTCTGTCTCCCGAGTTGCTGTGATTAAAAGCATGAACCACCGTGTCTGGCTCTTTAAGCCTATTTCTAACAAAGTGTAACTTAACATTTGTATTTTCTTGGGAAGGTTATGTTATGTCAGAATTAACTCACTCTATGGAATAGAATCTCTAATCCTCATTATTTTCAGTTGTGCCTTCATTCCTTATCTGGAGCAAAGTGGGGTCCCCAACTGGCTTAAAGAAAAACTCAAAGCTTCCTATGGGTTTCTAACATTGACTTTCCTATATTTGAAGAGTGGCATTTTAAAGTCGCCTTAGGAGCCAAAAGATTTGGGAAGTTGAGGCAAGATGTTCCTTGTAGAGTGTCCCATAATGCCGGATGGTTCCTATCCATAACTGCCTTCTGTTGATTGTATTTTCAGGTGATGAGAGAGGGAGGGTGAGAGGGAGACAGAGAGAGAGAGAGAGAGAGAGAGAGAGAGAGAGAGAGAGAGAGTGTGTGTGTGTGGGAGAGGGAGAGAGACAAATACTTATAAGCTGAAAAGTGTAACAATGGACTCAAATGCATATCCACTTTTGGTAGGAAGAAGGGGTGGGAAACTCTCTTAAAAATGCCACACATTTTAAAAACTGATATCTAAGTTATAGATTGCTGTTATTGGGGATCAGCCCAAATTGTCACCTTGAAAAAATTGTGGGGTCAAGACACCTCCAAAAATATTTTTTAAACTAACTCCCTTGGCATTTCATAGACTTTTCAGAACAGAATAATGGCAGAGGGCAGCTTTTTTTTGGTTTGGGAATATACTACTTACATGGACCTCTCGTCAATTAAAGTGAATTCTTGAATATAAAAGCAGCCACAGGACTAGGGCAGCAGTTTCCCTTCTGGCTGGATTTGCAGTTTGTATTTTGATGTCCTCCTACATTGAAAAGACATAGTAGCAAGTCACAGATCCAACTCTTGTGAATAGTTTCCAGCCAGTGAAGAATAGACTTTTGGAGAGAGGGAGTTTTGGAAAAGTCTTAATGTTCATCAATCACGTTAGTTTCTGTTAAAAAAAACCCATCATGCTTAAATCATCCTGGATTTCTTCTTTCCTCTTAATTTTTTTTCTACCAAGTAGGGATTTCTATAAAAAATGGAGATGAAAAATTATGTACCATTTTAGAAATAAAATCATTTTTGGGTCTGGATGGCAAAGGAGTGAATAAGGTATTGAATACACTGAAAGATCTTCCTTCCTTCCTTCCTTCCTTTCTCCTTCTTTCCTTCCTCCCTCACACCCTCCTTCTTTCCCTTCCTCCCTCCCTTCCTTCTTTCCTTTCTTACTTTCTTTACTTCTTTGGAAAAGGACAGGCTGAACAGTAACTAGCAATGTCAGAACATCAGGAATAATTGATGAGAAGTATTTTATACCAACCGAAAGTTTACAAAATGGAATAAAGAAGAGAAGCTAATTGTGCTTTAAGCACGTGTAACAATTGCTGCTGCTGTTGGTACTGGGTATTTGCAGCTATTGGTAAGGTGTAGAAAACTTCCTATGATATATGGCTACATTTATGGAGATATTATTCTAGCAGGTAAATTTCAAATCCTAAAATCACAGGGAATTCAGAATTTGCATTCAGTTTCAAAATGACTTATTAAAAATAACATTTTTCCTGTGTAATTTGATGTGAAATTAACTGGATTATGAAGCTTTTTCTTTGTTATGCTGGATGGACTCATCTCATTAATGGCCTGCCTTCCTGGTTCTAATGTTAAGTGGATTTGCACCTTTAGATGGAGCCCTGTGTTTTGAGGGACAAACTCCTATTTTGAATTTTCAGATTACACATTGAAGGTGTCAAATGCAAGCACTTTACAGTAATATATGGGCTAATTTAACAAAAAGTTCCCTCAAATAATAGAAAGATCCATAATTCTAAATCCTCAACTATGAATCTGGAGGATGGATACCCACAAATGTACATATATCTAACTGTCAGAAAGACAATCTTTGTCTCAGTATTCCCAGAATGGACCACAGAATGAAGAATGAGAAAAAGATTTTCAATTGTGGCAGAAATTTTGAAAAATTAGAAAAGAAACCCATAAAGTTACCACAGTCCTTCTTATGATGATCAGGTCCTGCCTGTATTGTGGGACAGCTTGGACTTTGGTCTTATGCCTTCCTCTTAATTTTGCCAAGATGTTACATTTTTATGGCTTAAATCATGTCCTGTCATGTATAATTTCTTACTTTTTATGGAGCTTTTGGCAAAAATATAGATTATTTTAAGAGTTACTAGTTTGCAGGTGCAAGCTTAGTTTTACTTGTTTTTGTGGGGGTATAATCTATGAAGGAGGTATAAATTTTTAGCCTTTTTATCTATTAAACCTTTTTTTCCATGATGTGGTGTCAAACTCTATTGAGAACTGCTAATCATAAATAAACAAGAATTTTCTTTTCCATGTGAATGTCAGAATATTTAACCAAGTGATGCTGATTTATAGCAGAGTAGTATGGAAACAACTCCTCCCCCTCCCTCCTCCCCCCCCTCCTCCTCCTCCTTCTTCTTCTGTACTTGAGGGTTGAACCCAAGGCCTCATGCATACCTTGCAAGTGCACTACCACTAGGGGGCACCCCTAGCCCATTTTCTCTTTTTATTTTGAGTCAGGTGGCCTCTAGTCTTGAACCTGGGATCCTCCTGACCCTAGCTCTTGAGTTGCTTGGATTACAAGCATGTACAACCATGCCCTGCCATAAGCAAACCCCTAAAGCAGTCTTATGGAAAATTTGGGCTATGCACAGCTATTACAGAAGCTTAATTTACATGAGGACATCTTTTGTAATGTTCATTTCTTAGTTTTAAGTTAAAGTTAAGAAACAAATTCATGTTCAAAACCTCTAGTAACACCAATGTTGCTCTTCAAATGTAATGGATAGGTTTGAAATTGTCAAATAGCAATTCCTAACTAGAGCCATCACGTGTGTCACCACAAAATTCTTGCATAGAGAACTTCATATTCCAGTGTGACATTTTTCATTTTCTTGCTGGTATTCACCCTGGAGCAAGCCCTGTAGACAGTACTTCTGCCTGACAGCGACAGTGTAGGTTTTTCTTACTGCTTTGAAAGCTATGGGAAATAGAAAGGCATTTTTCCTAGGTGGAACAAAGCAGAATGTGTGTATATGTTTGCATGCACAATTACAGGACTGAACGGTATATAAAGAATATTTGGTAATGCAAAGCAGTAATCTTTCTATTCAACTGAAAATTAGTGTTTGATAATGTTAAAGAAATGAATTTTTAATACTTATGTTCGGACCATAACAATTGGGTTTTCAAGGCATTATTGGGATATTGTGAACATAGAATGTACTTGCATATTCGTCTAAGACTCAAGCAGAGTTAAAGCTAGTCTGGGTGAAATTAGGGACTGCTTGGCTTCAAACATATGGTCACTTTTAGTTGTTGAACTTGCTCACTACTCCACTACCTCTCATCTACAAATCACCTGTCTGAGGTAGATCTCTTGAAAGGATCCCCTTATACACTCAGAAAGGCAGAACTTTATGCATACTGTCTTATGTTTCCTCAGAAATACATTACTTACTTAAGTAGTTTTTCTAGTGCCCATGAGTAAGAAATTCTGTGCTTTCCACAGAGGTAGATGCATTTTGTCAATCAAATCAGACGACCACTTCAATAGCTCATAATTATCTCTGACTGTATAGTTCACACCTAACATGTAATCATCACAGATACTCTTTCATAATTAGCCCCTTGACGAACCTGGGTAGGAAGTATAACAACGGTAAGGACTATGTTGTGTAGGCCAGTTGCCAGTGCTATAGGCAATTTGATCCACCCTTCCTAAGTCTCGAGAGAAAAGTTATTAACTCCTCCCATTCCCCACCAATAAAACGTGCAGCTGCAGGTGTTTAGGTTGATCATGCCTATTTCAATGCCTAAAGAATAGTCATCTCTAGTTGTACTTTGGGGAGTGAACTTTGCACAGTGCAAAGTTAACATAGGAAATCACAGGATATATGGCAAACTTGGAAGTGAGAATAAAATTTAAGTTGTAAATTCTTGTCCCTTTAGAGTGACAAATTAATTTTAAATGTGTAGACATTGTATCGGAAAAGGAAGGCCATAAGAGTTCACTCAGAACATGATATAGTTCAAAATCAAATTTAATGGTATTTACACTTGGGCAGGGGTCACTTTGCATAGGAACTGCTGGGCTGGCAAGGAGTTTGTGGACCAAATCCATGAGGTCAAGTGACCAGTTGTGCTTGACCCAGGTGTTCTGACCGTAGACACCATTACTTAGGGCTTCTGGAGACTGGGAACAGATTCCTGCAGAATAGGAATCTAGGTTCCCTCAGGAGCTTCCCATCTCCATCCTTATCCTCTTGTGCTGCTGCTTCATCTAAGTGTAAACACCATTCTTTGCCTTTCTCTTGTTTGACCTCATTAATCTATTCTCTCACCCAGTGTATATTTACTCAACTACCAATGATAGCTATGCACTAGGGATACAAAGATGGCAGGGCACAGTCTCTGTCCTTAAGGAGCTCATGTAGGGGACACAGATATATAAGTAAATAATGTCAACATGTAATAGAAAATGTTATGAAAGAGATGTACACTGAGTGCTGTGGGGACACAGAGGGGATAACTTTTCCCGGGGGAGTTGGAGGGGAGTGGTATAGCTTGGAAGGAGCTAGATGTTTGAAATGGCTCATGAAGGAAGAATAGAAGTACCCAGGCAGAGTAGGAGCAGAATTAAAGTGCTCATCTGGCAAAGTTTACATTTTATTGTGTAGGCAATACAAATCCATTTTAAACAGGAAGGGAATGGTTAGACTATTAGGAAGGTAACTCCAACACTAGTTTAAAGAGCTTCTTGAAGACCCTAAGATAAGGAGACAACAAGAAGGAAGATGTAATTATCTTGCAGGAGAAATTAAAGGCCTGAAATATGGTAGTAATTTTATGTGTATAAGAGAGGGTAAACAAAGGAGGTTTCCCAGAGGTAGAGTTGACAGGTATTGGAGATAGATGGGGTTTTGGACTCCATGGCTTCTTGTTCAGGTGTCGGGGTAGATGTAATTGTTAATTCATTCAACAAATATTTATTAAGCACCTAACTTACATAACACACAAAGATAATCAAGATGAAATTACACTCTTCAAGCCCAGAAGGTCTCAATTATTATATCATCTGGGGAGATTTTTTTTTTTTAATCAATATCAGGTTTTGTCAGGTTTTGATTTTTTTAAATCAAATGTTCAGGCTATCCTCAGACCAATTAAATTAGATTCAGGAGTAGGGATGAGGGATGGAGTGGGATGCAAGAATTGCTAGTTTTAAAGTTCCCCAGGTGATTCCAGTGTGCAGCTGGGGTGGGAACTGCTGCTCTAAGAGATCACAATCTATTCAGCCAAGTCACAGTTGCAAAACAGTGTGATAAGAGCTCTATCAGAAATCAGGCCATGATCCCTTACCCATAAAGAGACGACCATATAGCTCTATTGTCTAGGACAGGGTTGCCATCCTAGAGAAGGCTGGGCTTCTACTGAGGCTGGGAGAATGAGAGAGTGTTTGCAGGAGCTGGACGTGGGGAGGGCATTCTTCACCAGGGAGCAGACCTTGTAAAGGATGCTTCTGCTACAAAGATTAGATGGAAAGGAGCAGAGTGAAGGAAGAGGAAGAATATGATGCATTCCAATTTTGGAGGTCCTGGGCTCATCAAATATCCCAGGATGAAATATCTCCATCTGGAGCCAATCTGGAGCTCAGAAGAAGAGTGGTCTGAGGATATATATTTAGGAGTCTCTGATTAGTAGTCAAAGCCATCCAAGTATGTAAAATAACTCAGGAAGTTGCAGAAGTGCATCCTAGTGAGCATCAACACTTAATTGGGGGCCAGCATTAGGAGAAAAGTCATGATGGGGAGAAGGATTGGGGGGTGGGAATGTATTCATGTTTGGAGACATCTTTCTTTCTACGGCTCTATTCACCTCCTGGTAATTTAGACCAATGTGGTCATTGTCAGGTTTTAGCAGTTTCATAATTTCCAACTTCTCTATATCCATTATGGATGGGGAAATCTCCAGCAAAGGGTATTCATTTATTATTACTATTATCTTCATTATGAAGGGGGTGTCATTTGTTTAGACAAAGTCTTACGATTTTACAGATTTTACAAGACAGTAGGGAGTGTACCTTCTTTGCCTTTAGGGGCTCATAAATATCATACCACCAGATGTAAACATGCTCCTTAACCACCAATTTAGAAAACATGCTCCTTAACCACCAATTGAGGTGCTCAAACTATGAAGTACCTTTTACTTAAATCTCTGTCTTCATTTTCAGTCTTTCTTTCCGTAGTAGGAAGCCTTTAGCCTTTAGTTAATACATTCACAAGAGTAAATGCAGGAGGAGAAAGAATGGGGTGTGTGTTTAATAAAGTAATTTTGACTGTAGGAGGTACTCTTTTGACTAATTTGACAGATATTTATTATTATTATCACTGCTTATTTGGTCACTAAAGCATAAATTCCTTGGTGACAGAAACAATTTATGCTTACTACTGAATTCCTAGTCCAATATCTGGCACATAGTTTATGCCAGATAAATGTTAGTTAAAAGAATGAATTTTTAAAATGCAGACTAGCCTGGACTCTGCTTTGTCCAGTGAGGGAAAGATAAATCCAGTACAGATTTATTTTGAAGCATTTTACAGACTAATGAGGATGGAGAATAAGTCCCTAAATTGTTAGAATTCAAGATGGAGCATGATAAATCCTTGGCATTTACACAGCTCAGTTACAAGGACTCCAGGAAGGGAAAGTGCATATTGGAGTGGGTGGATCTAGGATAAAGACTGGGAAATGCTTAATGTAGGAAGAAGCATTGAAGGTGACCCTTTCAAGATGAATGAGTCTGAGACTAGTAGAAATGGATCAGAAGGACGTAGCTTGGTTGAAAGCAAACCACAGTATGTTTAGAGAGGCATAGATATAACAGAAATGAGTGGGATTTCAGGCTGGAGACATAGGGGCTAGGGGTTACAGATGAGAGAGGCCAGGGGTTACTTGCTTTCCCTGAATATATCATGATCTTCCACTACCAGAGTGGACAGCAACCCTGAGCTTCTCTTAGTCCTTTAGAGAGACACGACCCATCCAATCCCAAATAGGGCAAAGAAACAAAAAGCGAACTTGCAAAGTAATCCCTTCATCCTTTCCACTAAAGTATCCTTTGCTGTTTCTGACCTGTCCTATACAGCCCTGGGGAGCAGAGCAATGATCTCAATGAGGAGGGAGAATGCACATAGCTAACACCAACGTATCCCCTTTCTGTTCATTATTGCAAGCTCTTGGCATATGGGAATTGTCTCTGTTAGCTTAGTATCTACCCACAGGGTCTGGAATATAAGAGCCTCAATAAATATTTGTTGAGACATTGTATGGATGAAAGTTTAATGAACTTTCATGTTTTCCTTTTGGAGTTCATTTTTAATGTAATAATGTTAAAGAGGTAGAAACATTGCTAGTGCGGTGGCACACGGCTGTAACACCAGCGACATGGGATGCTGACACAGGAGGATGGAGAGTTCGAGGCCAGAGGCAGCCTGTGCAACTTAGTAAGACCCTGTCTCAAAATAAATTGAATTTAAAAAGAGAGAAAAATAGATACAAGATTTATTTCTGAGCAGCAAACATACTGAAAATCTCAGCCAAGAGGCTTTGTGCTACTTGCTTTGACATAAGGTACTGCCAGGTGGGCGTGTGTGAATGGTGAACCAAACAGAATTCTAGGGTGAATGTTTATTTCAGTTATTCTGGAAGTCATATGGGGAGATAAGTTTATCCCAATCTTCTACCTTATAGCTTTAATTATATTCTCAAGATTATTATTTGCTCAACATCTTTTCAAAGCTGAATATAACTGCTTAAAAATTAATTAAAAGTCTCTATCAGTAAACATGAGGACTTTAAAATTTCTTAATGTTTCATTAAGTAGCTATAATGGTCTCATGTATTATCGTAAAATACAATTTTTGCTAGATAATGCTTTAACTATTTTAACTTTTAAAAAGTCACACATTTAAATAATATGAATACTTTCATTGGTTATGTTAAAAGTCTTTCATCTAGAGCCTATTCATTTGTAAGCAAGAAGGTATAAACTATACATATTTAAAGTATATCTGTTAAGTACATTATTACCCTAAGTAAAGCCAGGTATATTTTTGCTGTTTAATATGAGACTGAAAAAACATTGATTTTGTGGCATGCTTTGGAGCTCTGACTACTAACACTAAAGGCAATGGCAGTGATTTTTTTCAAGTGGCTGAAGGCCTATTGAGTTAAAAGATTCCACACTTGGTCAGGGCTGTGTGGAGGGGTGGGGACAGAATGGTTTGGAAAGGCCTGCTGCGTGGTTTCTTGGCCTTGATTGCCCCAGACTTCCATCCCAGGTTCTAGATAACAGGACAGGCTGCAGCTGGAGCCCAGGGACATTTCTCTCCAGGAAGCACCACAGTCCCATTTGGCCAAATAGCAGCATCTTTACAAGTGTGAAGGCAGCTGAGCCCACCTCCTCCCTTCCTGTCTTTACCAGTGATCTGGGGAATAAATTTGGCCCTGATTTTGATAAGATTGCTAATCCATGGTCTGATACACAATTTGTGTACATAGAACATCCTTGTTCCATGAAATGAAATTGTATTTCTTTAAAGCCCTATACTGTTTTAAAATCATGTTGACCTCCCTCAACTATTGCAGCTAATGTTGTTCTTAGGTACTCTCAAGTCAGTGTCCAACTCATAGCAATCTTATGTACAACAGGCAAAACACTATTTTAGTTCTTCTCTGCTATTTGCAGTGTTTTCAATGGCTGATTGTTTTTTGGGAGTGGACTCCTGGGTCCTTCTTCCAAGCCTACAGCACCTGGTGCTCCCAGTGGTCACCCATCCAAGGACTAACCAGGTCCAACCCTGCTTAACTTCTGAGATCTGACAGGATTGGATGCCACAGTGGTATGGTGGCAGGCGTATCAACTAATAGCCTTGCGAAAATTCAATAGTTTAGTGAACTATTTTTCCCTTTTATTGGAAGATGTATTCACAGCTTTAGTTGGATTCTTTTCCCTTTGAAGTTTTTCTTTCAAAATCAGTGTAGAAGTAAAGGTACAAAAGCCACCCCAGTATCTTGTGGTAAGTAACATGAACCTACTGAATTTCTCCCATCTCCAGTAGGAGACCCAGGAGGATCTACTGATGTGTTGTGCTTTGTGTGACAGGGAAGTGTTCAGACCTTGAGTTTCTGTTAATGCTATTCTAAAGTACAAATTTATTTTCACGTGTTTTTATTGGATTCTCCTGAGAGTCATGTAATAAATTTAAAAGTACCAACACTGTTGTGGTTATAAAACAAGTGTCAGAATGTTTATCAGATTCTTTTCTTAGTGTTATTTCTACTCCATTTATTACCCATATTTCTCTCTTAATTTGGAAACAGAATCTAAATTGTCATAATCAAGTATTTATTATTAAATATAAAAGGATGACTAGAAAAGACACATTTAGAAAATGCCTCACAAATCTGACCAAAATCACATAAGCACTGTGAGTTGCAAACTCCTAACTCAGATGTCTCAGTTACAAAGGAAGCAGTGCATTTTTGTCAGTAAAAAAATGTTTTGAATCTAATTTTATTCAGATGAAGCAACTGAGATTTGGAGAGACAAACCGGCTTGCCAAAGATGATTAGCAATATAGCTGTTGGTTTTTCTTGTGACTTTTTTCCTACTATGCTCTCAATTAGAAAGAAAGACACATTTTTTTTTTCATTTTTCACCTATGACTATTTTCTTGTATTAAAATCCACAATTGCTTCTGGCTCCCTTCCTTCCTACCACATGTCCATAGGGATTTCCCTACCCTTACCTTTAAATCTTAGCCTCTTAGGCAGTCATCTTATTCCATTTAGAGGTCATTATCCCAAACATGCTGTTGTGCTATTTTCTTTAGTAAGTGACCAACAGCTTCATGTGGGGGTCACAGGAATGTCTGACTCAAAATTATAATCTCACTCTTATCTCAAGGGAGCTGAGAGGCATTTTACAAAACCTTTACAATTGGTTAAATTGGTGACCATTAAGATCACTAGCTCTATTCATGGCTCTTGAGCTGTTTTTCCACTAATAAGGAAAATCTTTAACCTCTTCTGAATGTCAATTATGGTAATAGCAGATTGTTGTAGAGTAGAATTGTGACTTTCTGCTTCCACACTTAGGACCAGAGACTTAAACTTTGCTTCCTGTGTTTCTAGATACATCTTTTCCCTCCTGGTGCATAACTTGGTAATGTTTTGTGTTCTTTTATTTATTTATTCATTTTTCTGTTTGGTGAAGGGACAGTATGAAGCATGAATGTTCATGCTACTTGCCCACTAAATCTACTATGCATATTTCAGTGATAACTCAGTGTTCACTTTCCACCCACTGGGCTAAAACAGCATAGCTCTTCATTTTGAGGTTAGAACTTCCTTCTGGGATTTGGAACCATGTAATTCATGCTCAATAAGAGAGAGATTCTACTTCCCTGGTGTGAGGCTCTGGATTATGTCTTAGGTGATGTTCATTGATCTTAATCATAATTTTTTTTTTTTGCCAGGAAGTTGTAGTGGGTTCCTATAGAGATGTTGAAATTCCTCCTAGGTGCCTCCTGTGACTTTACAGCTGAGAACTACCATGGAGAGATTACTGAGGCTCCTCGGAGGTGGGTGGGTCTTTGTTGGTTTTACCACCCAGATCCATACTTCTGGTATTTGTACTCTCCTCCTGGCACCTTTGGTGCCTCAAATCTCTCTTCCTTCCTCCCTCTTATAGTCTGTGTGGCTCAAGTAGGAATGACCCCAGAGTGGGCACAGGTCCTATGCCTAAGCTAGCCAGTGTCAGGGTTTTCCTGGGGTTTCTCTCTCTCTGCATTGTGAGTGGAAGCAAGAGGTGGGTGCCCGATGCTGCATCCAGTGGCAAGGCTGTGGCTGGAGAACAGAGCATCATGCACAGGAGAGAAGGACAGGTTTATTCACAAAGAAGGGGAAAGGAATGGAAGATTAGGGAGAGGGGAAAGGGGAGTTGGAGAAGGGAAGCACTCAGCTGCTATCTCTGCCCCTGGGGCAGAGCCTCCCAGGTGTCCTTGCTCTTCCAGCTTACAGCTTTTGCCACTTCCGGGACCCTGAGCTTGACTCCTGGAGTCTTGCCTCAAAAAGCTGTCAGTCCGTGTAGGATATCTGGCATTGTAGAGGTTGGGGTTGAATAGAGGTGGCAGTCAGGTTGAAGTATGATAAAGGCAGGTCGGAGGAAGGCTGAAGGCTAGGCTAGGCAGACAAGTAAATGGGCCTTGGGCTCCTAAGGAACCACAAAGACCTGGTGAGCTTTTCTTGGATGGTGTTCAGAAATGGCTGCTGAACTCTGAACTCCAGAGTTTATATGGCCTGATAACCAGCCAATAAGTGGAACAGGGTTGGATCAGAAATGACCAATCAGGCACCAGGGAGGCTTCTACCATACCTTGGGTGCCATCTTGGCCCACTCAATGGGAGGGGGGAAAAGTGAGATACCTGGATGTATAGCAAAGGCGACCTGTTGCTATCTTGCTCCATAGGATTCCAAGTGGGCTAGATGAGCTCCTAGGACTGGCCATGTTTGGGGTACTCTCTATCCCCCTGGGAATCCCAACAAGCCAGTCTGCATAGTCTATCATCCACAAGCACTGCTTCAAGGATGAGAATGTGATGCAGAAAGAATTAGCGTGCCCAATGAGACTGTTTCTGGTGCTCCTGGGGAACACACAGTGCTCTTTTCTAGGGACTTGAAGTTGGGAGAGGAAGGAGAATTACTATGGGCTTTGTATATCCACTTGGAGGCAGAATCTGGAGTCAATGTTGAGGATGCAGTTCTGAGGAATGAAGGGGGAAAAATGAGCTATTGTTTGAGTCCTGAATCAAACTGTGTACACTGGTTTTCTCTGATACACCAATCAGTAAATTATCTTTTCTAGCTGAAAGAAATCTGAATAGGATGTTTGGTCACTTACTGCCAGAATCTTTTCTGATATAGCCTGCATGATAGTCAAGAAAGTGCATGTTTTTGTTAATTTGTTTTCTGTCCTTTGAGAATATACAAATAAATAAGGTACTTACCCTTCTAAAAATGCTCTTCAGTAGATTAAAACATTAATTAGGTGAAAATTAATTAGAATTTAAAGTGAAAATAAATTAGAATTCATAAATTTAAGAAAAAAAGATGTGAGAAAATAAAAAAACAAGACCTGTAGGTACAAAGGTCACTTCAATCACAGCAAAAGATCAGCTTTTAAATATTTATGCCATTTAACTACTCTTATCCACAGGTTATCTCTTGCCTGCAGCTATACCACTGTGGCGACTGATCCCCTCAGATCTCAGAAGTTAAGCAGGGTCTGGCCTGGTTAGTACTTGGATGGGAGACTGTCTGGGAACACCAGGTGCTGTAGGCTTGGGAGAAGGACTCAGCAGCCCACTCCCCAAAATCAATCAGCCATTGAGCACCCTATGAATGGCCGAGAAGCACGACAATAGTGTTTCATCTGTTGTACATAGGGTTACTATGAGTCAGACACTGACTTGACAGTACCTAACAACAACAACAACAACAACACTATAGTCTATGCCAGGTCACTTTCACAATTGCATTTGACCTTTTCTATGTTAGCTACTGGGACTGGGATTTAGCTCAGTTGGTTGAGGACTGCTCTGCAGTTTCTGACGTCCTGGGTTTGATTTCCAGCACCGCAAAAATGGGAGGAGGATGTGGCAATCTACTTACAAGGCAATCCTGAAATAATCAGTCATTGAAAACCCTGTCGGACATGACTCAATGGCACCTAACAACAATGTCAGCTATTAAACAGTTTCATACAAAATATAGTTTGGTTCATCAAATAGACTTACTTTTGAAATGTGGTTAGTTCTTTAACCTTGGGCACGTTTCTTCACCTCAATATTTTAGGGATATTGTTGTGGAACTAATGTGTATGAGATCCCTAGATTGGGGCCTAGAATAAAGTTGTTGTTGTTGTTAGGAACTGTCAAGTCATGTCCAACACATAGCGACCCTTACAGGATTTTCAATGGCTGATTGTTTCCAGATTGCCTTGGGAGTGGATTGCCATGTCTTTCTCCTGTTTTTGTGGTGCTGGGAATCGAACTCGGGACCTCAGAGACTGCAGAGTGGCACTCTACCAACTGAGCTAAATCCCAGCCCTATAATAAAGTAGGCAGTCAAAAATAGGAGCAGTTACTATTTGTTATTACTAGTGTCCTGTAGCCATCTGCTAGAAATTTGAGTCTCCGTCCAGGTGTTCTTGTTTGCACTAGCTTTGGTCAGGGAGCTACCTCTGACCTTAGCCTTCTTCCCCTGCTGCTTTCTTCTGACAATGTGGAATTTTAGCTGTTTTCCATATTGATTGAAACTATCAACAAAGTGGCTACTCCTGGAAATTCTAGATTTCAGTACACCTGTTATCTTGTGTCTGATTTCAGCACACCTGTTATCTTGTGTCTGATTTCAGCACACCTGTTATCTTGTGTCTGTGTCTGGGCTGCCATGTCCTTCTCCCATTTTTGTGGTGCTGGGGATTGAACCCACGGCCACAGAGACCATAGAGTGGCACTCTACCAAATGAGCTAGACCCCAGCCCCAATAAATGAGGAAGAATATAAAAAATAGTCACTTCAGCCAGATGCATGCCTGTAATCCCAGCAATTTAGGAGGCTAAAGCAGGAAGATTTCGAGTTCAAGGTCAGGAGAAGCTTGCACAACTTAGTGAGTCTCCATCTCAAAATAAAAAAAATAAATAAAAACATGGCTGGAGATGTGGCTCAGTGGTAGAGCACTTGCCTAGCATGTTCAAGGCAATGGGTTCAATTTCCCAGTACAGAAAAAAAAAAAAAAAAGCTTCTCCTGGCAGAACTCAGTGATCTAATGACAATAGAAAGTGATGGATTATAACTACTCCTTGTGTACACAGATGTCTATAATCCTCAGGTAATTTCCTTTGACCCACACTGAAAATCTGAAATTACTCAGCATTAAGTAATATTATGTTATTATATCATACCTAAGGATGGTGAATATAAGACATGTTTGAGGCCATCTTCTATCCTTACAATTAATCTTAGTACCAACTCCCTGAACCTTAGCTTGGTCCCAGAGTCCTTCTCAATCCAAAGCACCCAGCAAGTACTAATAATGGGATGTTGATACTTAAACAGAAAGATCTCTTTCCTCCCTCATCCCTGGGTTGCTACATTTTGAGTTTTTATTAGTGCAATTGCATGCATGTTTTGAAGTATTGTCAATTTTTCTTTTAATTCTCTGTATACATCAGATTTGGAGGAGGTGTTATTTGTACATGATGTACGTGATGCTGGAAATATCTGGTTTCATGATTTGATTTCCTCTTTTAGTGGAAAGAGACTACTTTCCTGATATTTCTTTTATCTTAGACCAACAGGTAGGAACAACTGCCAAAATAACGGAACAAAACAAATCAAACATACAAAATAGGAGGGGAAATAACATAACATAAAGAAGCAACAGAGCCAGAGAAGAATCAGAGAGAAATCAGGAAAGAGGTGTCATAATTCAAAATCTTACACTGTTCTTGAATTCATCAATAAATATGTGTTGAGACTGCTGCTAAGTGAAGTCTTTGGATGCAGAAGTCAATAAGAATAGTTCTTCCTCTTGAAGATCTTCCAGTCTAGGAGGAGAGACAGTCATGTGGAAGAATGTCTGCCGTTATGAGGCACAATGGCAAGGGCTGGAATATGAATGAAGAGAGCAAGATTGCGGGACTGAGTTCCAGGTTGGTCCAGTGGTGTTAAGAAAAGGAGTTCATGTTTGACACTCCCTCATATTCCTTGGCTCATAACCTGAGGATTGAGCAGTAGCACATAAGTGAGTTGTTTCTTGATGTGCTTTGTTAGTTTGTCCTGTGTGATGCCCTAGTGTTCCTGACAAGTCTGAGCAACAAAGTGTGGTGATAAATAATTACAAAGCACAGGCTCTGCATCAGACAGTTCTGGTTCTGAACCCTGACCTCTTGCTTACTTGCTGTTTGGGAAGATTAATACCCACTTTAAGCCATAATTATTTTACTCAGTGGGCTGTTGAGGCAATTGAAGTAGAGTATCTCTGATGTATCTGGGGCACATTACATAATCAGTAAATTAAACTTTATTATTTGTTAATTTTAATGTCATTCTTATCAGGCCAATAGTTTGAACTCTGATTCAATATTTAATTTTATTTGTCTACTTCTAAGTTGAAAGTTGGTTGTTTAAAATCATAAGGAAAAAGTTAAGCTCAAGTTGGCACAAGGAAAAAAGGCCTGAAGACTTTGGTGGTATTTGGGTCAGACTTCTAGATTTTGTGCTTGGGATGGGGAGAGGGGAGACCAAAAATAAAGATCCTGACAGAAGGAGAAGAACAACCAATGTGGCAAGCACTAGAAGTTCAGAGAAGAATAGCCTGAGCATGGGGTCACGGGATGAAGGAAAGCAACATAGAGAAAAATCTGGCCCCTAAGTGTTCTCCAGAGGGTCAGAGAAAACTATCTTAGAGTTTGGGAACAGTTTTGTTGATGTGTTGACAGCTAAGGTTAGAGTGGCATTTCCTTTAGAAAGTCCCAAGTGTGTAGAAAATGAACTCTTACCAAATATTTTAGTTTCGGTTTAATGTCTTCCTGCGTAAGAGAAGTGTTGGGTTTGGGGCACAGGGGTTATTGCTAAATCTGTTTGTTTTTGGCTGTGTGGTACATGGAGTCAAGTACATTCTGAAGCAGGGAAATCTGAAAGGTCAGAAGGAATGATGCAACAGGAAACAACCACAGCAACAGTTTCATATTTGTTTTATGAACAAGGAGTAGATAGAGTCCAACACCTTTGGCTGATGTGGAGATTAAACGCTACAGAGGCAGCTCTAACGAAATCAGTGTTCTTAGTATTTGGCATCGTCACTCAACTGGTGAAAGAAACTTGGAGTTGGATAAATATTCTAGAACATGAAAATAGACACCATCTAAAAGCCATCTCCAATCTCAAAAATTCCAAATAAGTGATTTGGAGAAGCATCTAGGAGGGACATTTTAACTTAACCACATTAAAGCTATAAAATCACCAATTTATCAAACAGATAGATTAGGCAGGTTTAAAAATACTAGTTAATATTTCATTATATTTTTCAATCCTTACAATAATTCTATGACTTTTGTATTTTTGTCTCCATTCTATAGGCTCAGAAGTATTGGGCAAGTTGCCCAAAGTCAACAGCTGGTCAGTGACCAAGCTTGGATTAGGTTTGAGTCTGACTGATAGCAGAGCAAGCTCTCAACCATTCAAGTAAGAAATAATTCATCACAGTGGTATCAAGCAAATAAACAAACAACAAATTAGTATTTAATAGCTGAAACAAGGTTGAAATGTGTAAGACATGATCAAAAAAAAAACCAGTGAATGTTTATATAAGAAAATTGTAGTAAAAGCCACATTGCCATTAATCCCCCTTATAAAACTCCTCCAGACTTCAAACACACTTATTCCATCTTCTTGCCACTTTCTGAAGCAGGTCTGGAAGTCAGTCCTCTTTCATGAATGTCTTTCTTATGGTGTCATGGCTGCCTAGATGTTCTGAATTGATTCAAAACATTTACCTTTTGTGTTCATTTTGACTTTGGGGAATAGCCAGAAGTTGCATGGTGCCAGATCCAGTGAATAAGGTGGATGAGGACACGTGGTTGTGTTTGACAGAAATCATCTTACCAGAAGCATTGTTTGTGATCCATGGTTTAGTCCCACTTTAAAACACACTTTCTCTCAACAGCAGCTCACACCCAACTGACTGCACCAAACAAGTTGAAATTTGTCACACACTATTACTAGGGTTTGACATACCACTTACAACTTCCTGTTTTGAAGATCCCTGTATTTCTGTTGGGTGGCACTCAGCAGCAACAATCACTATATATATGTGTATGTGTTTGTGTGTGTATATATATGTATGTGTGTGTGTGTATACACACACATATATATGTGTATATATATATGTCTTAAGATCATATCTATTGCATAGAGCAAATACCAAACTATGTATAGTGTACCCTTTTCATTAGAACAGATAGATCAAAAATTAATTTTAATTGGCTGCTTGTGTAATCATGTTGGTAGAACATGGACAACTTAACTCACTAATTATTAGAGTTTTCTGTTGCTAAAATCTGGCAACTCAGGCCATAGTGATGTTATGTGGCAGATGATAAGCTAAGACTCTTCTAAATGACTTTATGCATGGGAGTGGCATCTTCAGGGAAACTTACTGGTTATAAAACAACCTAAGGATGTTTTGGGAGCAGATACATTTGCAAAATGTAAAGAATACTCTGTGAGGTGGGTAGGAAGACTGAGACTTTTATTAATGATATACAAGGTCAGAGGAAGCAGTGAATATTATGAGGAAATGGAATAATTTGTTTAAAGGCAGGAGGATTTGTATCAGTTATCAATAATCTCTTTAAAAGTCTGTCTTACTAAAGCAAGCAATTTTCACTAAAGTGTCAAACAATTGGAGGAGAGGAACATGAATATTCAAGATCCTTTTTAAATATACTGAATTTGCAAAATGACTCTCTCTTCAATAAATGTGTTGTTGTTGTTAGGTGTCGTAGAGTTGGGTATGACTCATAGTGACCACACTGTGCCATGCCCAGAACTATTGTCAGTGCTTCTTTGCTACTTATAGAGTTTCCAATGGCAGGAAGCATTTATCCCTGCAATCAGTTATGAGGGACTGTAGGAGTCGACAGTATATAATACTTCCAGGTACCAACAGTCACAGTGGAATCCAGTCAGGAGTCAGGACCTGGCACAAGGAAGGAGAAGATGGAGTGAAGCATGACTATGGCTCTCCTTGCTCCTCTTCAGTTTCTGGTACAGTCTGGCTTTCATGAGTAGATGAATCAAAAACATAGACAATAGCAGCAAGGGCCCTGTAATCAGTGTTAGATTTGAATTCAGGGCTGAAGGCTGAAACATTCTGCAAAAGAGAATACCGTTGTGTTTTCTGGGAATGCTGGCTGCTGGCTGGAGTCTGTGGGCTGGGTCTCTGCATGTGCTATCTTACAGAAGCTGCATCCTCACCACATCTCCCCAAATTATACCCCTCAAGGGAGAGGCAAGGCGCAAATATTACGGATTCCTTAAGAACAGTAATATTTTCCCCTTGTTAATGGTAATTCATAGAACATGTCATCACTTTAGTTTAGATGTAAAAAATCTTAAAGGATCTCTTTTTTATTGTTTGCACTGACTTAACAGTAATACCTAACTTTTGTATAGCACATTGTTGTTGTTAGGTGCTGCTTAGTTGGGTCATAGAGAAACTCATAGGGTTTTCAATGAGTGAATGTTTTTTGGGGATTATTGCGGGCTGCCATATCCTTTTCACATTTTTGCAGTGGCAGGATCGAACCCAGGGCCTCAGAGAGCACAAAGCAGCACTCTAACTGAGCTAACCTTCAGCCCTTGTGTAATACATAATTGACTATATGTACATGTGATACAAGTATGTATATATATCTACACACATATGTATATAAATATGTGATCTCATTTAATCTTCATAGTAACTTTATGAAATAGCATATGCGTTTTATTAAAGAGGAAATATGAACTCAAAGAAACTGATAAGATGTTAGTGCTAATGAGATGCATGTTGTTGTTAGGTGCCGTGGAGTCAGGTCTGACTCATAGTGACCCTGTGTACAGCAGAATGAAACACTACCCAATGCTGTGCCATGCTTAAGCCCATTGTTGTAGTCACTTTGTCAATCCATCTAGAAGAGGGTCTTCCTTTTTTTCTCATAGTGGAGAAGAACACACGTTTCTGATTGTGTTTCTAAGGTCTTGTTTATTCCCCCATAGTTTCTACTCAGTGAGAAACTTACTGGCTTCCTTAAGTATGTTCAAGTCAAGACTTTCCTGGGCTATTTAGCCACCTGGTTCTAGCCACCAACATGAGAAAGGGAGAGCACCAGGACAACAGGGCAAACAGCATACTCCACCACAATGGTACCCGGTGTTGCTGTGCTTGAGTTCCTTTTTATAGGACCTGGGTTAGGCTTCTATGGCTGATGCTTCACAGTGGGATTTAGTTAACTGTTCGGCAGCATATGAGACAGTTTCGTGTGGCAGAAAGAGTGGTTGCAGCCAAAATGACCTAGGGTTGTATCCAGGCTCTAGCACTTATGCATCTTGTTCAAGTTACTTGTGAACTTCACTTAGTAATCTGTGAAGTGAGGGTGACAGTATATTTCTGAGTTGCAATAAGGTGCTTGGCATGGTGGCAGGTGATTAATTGGCACTATAATTGCTGTTCCTAGAAGCACAAGTAGTCCAAGAAGTGGATGATGGGGTCCTGCAGAGCCCCTGCCTCTGGCCTCAATAAGCAGTGTTTAGAGATGGAGAGCTTCAAGGTCCTGAGTCTTTCTTGTCTCTCCTCTGATGTGAAGCCTCCAGGTCCCTCTGCCTCCCTTCTCATCTCACAAATAATTGGGTCACAGGGGAGATAAGAGAGCTGTGTAGTTTTGAAGAGTTTTTCAGAATTTGTTTGCTGCCTCGAGGTTCCCAGTTGTTGTCTCTGAAACCGAGTTATCTAAAATATGCACTTCAATTGTGAGGGCAATCAGGCTGTCCTAGGAGGATGTTGGCAGTACTCTTTTGTACCACAGATAATGTCACTACAGTAGAACTGGGATTCACAGTCACCCTATCACTTCTTGGACTCACCCTGGAGACAGGCTGCAATAGTGTTTAGTGCACTGTGGCTGGTAGACCGCAGAGGGCACCTCTGCCTGCAATGGGTGTTTTGAAACCCATGCCTGTGGTGGGCACATTGCTGCTCTCTCTACTTCTCTTTACAACACTGCTTTGCCCCACCCATGTTTGTTCCTGCCTCCAGCACCTCTCCTGTCTGCTTAGGACAGCCAGTTGGTCTTTCATGACTTCTGAGTACAGAAGGAGCTTTGGACTCTGAAGGGGGTTATTTCCCCTAAAAACTGGAGACTGCTGACAGTAACTCCTACAGGCCTTTGTTGAGAGAGGCCTTCCAATCATGTGTGGAACTTTGTTTTATTAAATCTGATGAGTTCTATATTTTTGCCACATGTCACAGATCACCCACGTTGAATGAGCCCTGCCAGAGTTGAGCTGCTGTTACCCTGAAATGAAGCCAGATTTTTTAAGTGGGTGGGGGTAATTCCAGTTTGGTGCAATAAATTATATGGTTCTGCCTGATTTGTTTTGCTCTGGGCTGGGAGAACTCATGATGGAATGTATCTTGCAATGTGTGTGTATGGGCTGGGGAGTGGGCAGGAGCAAGGGGGCTGGGGAAGGAGAGGGAATTAGGACTCTCCATAGTGAATAGGTTATGGAGTAGGTACAAATATAGCCCTTGGCTTTTCCTTCTCACCTCCTTCCCCAACTCAGCCTGTCATTCCTATTTTTCATAATCTTAAAACTTGGGGCTGGACTTCTGAAATTTCAGGAAGATATTTGGGGACTTACATCCCCTATGAAGGGTAATATAATCCCTGTACTCCTACTTATTTCTTTATTACAGAAGGAAACTCTGGTGATTGGAATTCCAAGAAATGTGTCTCATTGAAGTTCCCTTTTCTGTCCTTAGGCTCTTGGCTTTGAAGGATGATGCTGAAGGTGGGAAGTGACCACTGGTTCATGCTCCATCCCTAAATGTGCTTGGTTTTCTATGAGGATGAGTCCAGAACCACACAGATAAGGAAATAAATAAGATTTAAGCTTTACCTTTCTCTTAATCAAATGTGGGATTAGAATCATCTGGACTTTAGGCAAAGGGGACTAGTATATAAAACATATTACAATAGAGTGCAGGGAATACCACAGTTGGAAAATCCGCATTCAAATCCTTCTCTGCTTCAAATTCCTAATCTCTCCAAGACTTGCTTTTTTAATCAATAAAACCACTTTACAGGACTGTCATAAGGATTAGGTGAAAAAATGTGGATGAGTTCTTCTGTGACATCAGGGGAGGTCAATAAACATTTTTTTTTTTAATTTTAAAACAGCTCTGAAAACATGTGGGCAGACTCAGCTATTGTCAGAGAAAGAGGTCCCTTTGTCTTCTGGGACTTTTCTTTGAAGGAGCTGAATTTTTTAAAAAAATTTTGAACTGGAATCTTTAGCTAAATGCTTATTCTCAAAGACGTAGGGTTTACATTATTTAATTCCTTGAACACTTAATATATTTCCTTTACACTCTTCCATTTTCTGCATCATTGCAGCTCAATATTCATTGAGTTACAGAAAACATTATATATTCCCTGTCATAGAAGACATTATATATTCCATTGTGCAGGACTTGAAAGGGACAGGAAGTAACATGGGACTTCATCAACTCTGACTGCATCCCTGCTTTATTATTTTGAGGCACTACCAACATTATTTTTAAAGTGGATCAGCATTGAAGGTTAAAGGGAAATGAGAGCTGTATGCCTCTGAGAGGTTGGACTCTTCTTTGACAGAATTTAAACTTCAAATATAACTGTATTCTAACTATATTTTTGTCTCCCACATATAATTTTGCTGTTTTCCATCATCCATCAAAGAACTTCCCTCCGGATTTATACTTGCTTTGTCTTATGCATTCAACACACTTTCATTGAGTGTTTCAGTGTTCACAGCAGTGTTTTAACCATAGCAAAGCCATAGCAAAGCCATAGAAAATATTCCTTCCCCTCCCCCTCAACTTGTTCACAGTTTCATCCAGGGTGAAAAGACATAGAACAGAAAATATTAAGTAACAACAACACACATGCATTCATTTCTTGCTTTTTTCCATCCTGCCTGAGTCATTAAAGGCTGACCTCCATGGACTGCCTTCCTTGGCATCTTGCTTCTTTTGGTTTAAACAGTGATAGGCAACGGAAGGTGATGAGAGAGGCTGATATGTTTCTTCTGACCCCTCCCTACCTGGACATGGTTTTGGTAGCAGCTATATTGTCCTGAATTTTGACCATAGCTCTTAGGCAGCCCCTCTTCCAGGTAACACTGTGCAGGTCAAGAGGGGGATGAAAACTTTCTCTCATTGAAATTCCCCAAACACTGATCACACCTCTATAAAGAATTTGTTAAGGCTTTTGAGAACCATTGGTCCTTCTTTCTACTGGAACTCTGACTGGGACTCAGGATATTTCCACATGAAGAAAACAGAGTGCAAGGAGGTCAAAAACAGAGATGAACTTGAGCAGACCCAGGTCATGTAAGGGTAAAGGTTAGGTGGAGGAAATGGCGGAGATAAGTAGAGAGCAATATCAAGTATCAAGATGTTTGTAAACAAAAGCAAAAATAGACAAATGGGATTACATCAAACTAAAAAACTTCTGCATGGTAAAAGAAACAATCAACAAAGTGAAAGGAGAACCTACAGAATGGGAGAAAATATTTGTAAAGTTACATCTGAAATAGGGTTAATATCCAGAATTTACAAGTAACCTCAAAAATTCAATAGCAAATGAATAAATAAATAACCTGATTTTAAAATGGGCGCTAAAACTAAATAGACATTTCTCAAAAGAAAACATAGAAATGGCTAACAGGTATAAGAATTGTCAAGGAAATGCAAATCAAAACAACAAGGAGATACCATCTCACCCCACTAAAATGGCTACTATTATCAAGAAGACTAAAGATAACAAGTGCTGTCAAGGATTCATAGAAAAGAGAACCCTTGTATACTGTTGGTGGGAATGTAAATTAGTATAGCTATTATAGAAAATAATATGGAGGTTCCTCAATAAATTAAAAATAGAACTATCAGGAAATCCAGCAACACTACTCCTGTGTACACATAAAAAAAAAAAAAAAAAAAAAGAAGCCAGGATTTCTGAGACATCCACACTATTCCTGACAGCAATATTCATAATAGTCAAGAAATGAAGACAACCTAAGTCTCTGTCAACTGATGAGTGGATAAAAGAAAGTGTGGCACATATACACAATGAATATTTATTGTTGTTGTTTGGTGCTGTCAAGTTGGTATCTGACACATAGTGACCCTGTGTATAACAGGTGAAACAGTACTGTTATTCCTTCTCTGCTATTCATAGGGTTTTCATTGGCAGATTTTTTGTTGGGAGTGGGTTGCTGGGTCCTTCTCCCAAGCTTACAGCACCTGGTGTTCCCAGGTGCTCTCCCATCCAATTACTAACCAGACCAGACCCTGCTTAGCTTCTGAGATCTGATGGGATTTGATGCCACAGTGGTATGGCTTCAGACTACAATGAATACTAGTCAGCCACAAAAAAGAATTGAAATCCTGTCATTTTCAATAATATGAATGGAACTGGAGATCATAATGTTGAGTGGAATAAGCCAGAGATACAAGCACCACATGATCTCATTCTTATGTAGAATCTCAAGAAATTATCTTATAGAAGAATGGAGTAATTATTACCAAAGGCTGGGGAGAGAAAGTGAAGGAAGGGATGGGGAAAGGTTAATTAATGGGTATTCAGTGGCAATTAGATAGAAGCAAGAATTTCTTTTGTGCTATTTCACAGTGAGGTAACTAGAGGTAACAATAAGGAAGTGCACATTTCAAAAGATAGAAGTAAGGATTTTGAAATTTTTTTGCCATAAATGGCAGATATTTGAAGAACTAGATAGATATGTTTAATTTGACCCAAACATTATGCAGTGTATACATGTATTGAAACATATTACTCCATTAATATTACAATTTTTTTGTTTTTAGATTTATCAGTGAAACTATATTTAATTTTTGTTTGTTTGTTTGTTTGACTTTTTTGAGATACAATCTTGTTATGTAGCCCTGACTGTCCTGAAACTCACTATATAGATGAGGCTGGCTTTGAACTTGTAATCTTTCTGCCTCAGCCTCCTGAGTGCTGGGATTACAGGTGTCTGCCAACATGCCTGACTAGTTTAACATTTTTTTAAAGACATGTGAAGTCTTCCTGTGAAAAGGAAAGTCATCGCAGGTTTTTTTTTTTTTTTTTTTTGAAGTCATATGATAAGGTGGTGCTTGAATGTGGATTAGAATTGGGTAGAGACTGGTGTTAGAACTGTTCTGGAGGCTATGACAGAAGTCTGGGAATTCTTGTTGAGGAGGTATCTTGGTCTGTTATGTAGGCAGCATGCTTGAAACTTATGTCCAGCCCTGAGCCTTTAAAAGTCACAGCCTGGATAACATATACATATCCTCATATGCATACGGAATACTTGCTGGCTCCTTTTGTGTGGGGCACGTGCCTCCCGGTCCGGCCTGGAGGTTCGGACGGGCTGCGCCACCGCGCACACAAATACTAAACACAATTCACTCCGGACCCTCAGGAGAGAGGCGCAGACTCCTGTGGCCCTCAGGACCCCAGCGGAGATGGGAGAAAGGAAAAGTCTCAGGTGCTTTTGCCTTCCAGGGGCAAACACCTGTGTTGGTCGTCTCAGTGGTTAGGAGGAGACAGCTGTTGCTTCCTCGGTGGTCAGATGGAGAGCAGGTTCTTTTCCTTGTGGATGATTGCTACAAGAGAGCGTTTTTTCCTCATCAGAGGTCCGGGGGAGAGCAGCGGGAGAGTTGTTTCCTCATCAGTGGTCTGGGCAGGAACAGGCGAGAAGGCGCAGAAAGGGATGCCAAAAAGGGCCGTGCCAAAAAAGATCAAGCTGCCGCAGCACAGCTTTTTATGTAGTTCGCCCACGGAATGGCCTGAGCCAATCAGCTTTCAGTCCAATTGTCCAATCAGGAAGGGTTTTGTACAAACGTGCAACCAAGTTACTTTCATTTTCCCTAGATTTCTAACTTACAAACCAGATATTCAAACGTCATTTTCCCAGTTTGGGAGTTTTTGCCAATTTCCTCCCAATTTTTCCCTACACTTTTGGGTGACTGTGACTTAAGAACACCTTTGTTTTTGTCCTTGTTAGGTGCCATAGAGTCCTGTCTGCCTCATAGTGATCCTTACAGGGTTTTCAATGGCTGATTGTTTCGGGATTGCCTCGTGAGTGGATTGCCACATCTTCCATTTTTGCAGAGCTGACAATCGAACCCAGGACCTCCCTTTAGCAGTTGGTAATATGCCTTTACTCAGTGAAAAGGACTAGTTAAGTGACCTGAGGAGTTTGCAGCAAGGAACATTTTAAAGAAGCCACATTCCTGACTTAGTGATATTTTAAAAACATTTTTATTAGTGTTTATTAATTGTACAAAATAATGGGTTTCATTGGGACATTTTCATGACATGTATATATTGTATGCTGATCATATTCATCCCCCTTTACCCTCTTTTATTCCCCTACCCTGATCTCTGATCTTCCTTCTTTTTCCTAACAGTCCCCCTTCTGCTTTGATAAGTAAGAAATGATAAGTGATATGTTTTGAATTAGGGATCCGAATATGACATTTCTTACAGATGCTAGTATAACAGCTATATTTCCTTGGTTGATTGCTGATGGTTGCAGCTGTGCCCTGTTGTCAAATGGAGTTTTGGGAGTCTTAAAACTTGAATTATAAAAGTGGTGAAGCTGTGAGGTTGTTGGGTCTTCTGCAGATGTAGTTTGGTGTAGACTATGGGAATCTTCAGTGGCAGATCTCAGCTGTGAAAACCTAACTTGCATAAAGGCAGAAATGATATGGAATAATATTTTTCAGTGGTATTCGTGGTTCTTTCTCCATTTTGTGTGTGTATAGTTGGCCTTTTCCATGTGTCTGTCAGTTTGTCATGCTGTGGAAACTTGCATGTTGCTGTGAGGCGGAAACCTATGCCCTTGGTATTTCAGATACTAGCAGGACAACCCATGATGAACAGGTTTCAGTTGAGCTTCCAGACTAAGAAAGACTAGGGAAAAGGACTCTGCAGCCCACTCCTGAAACAATTATCCATTGAAACCCTATGAATAGCAGAGAAGCACTGTCAAATATAGTGCCAGAAAATAAATCCTCCAGGCTGGAAGGCTTTCAAGAAATTACTGGGGAAGAGTTACTTCCTCAAAGTAGAGTCAACTTAGAGAGTAAAGCCCATGGGACCTCCATTTGATGATGTGGCACAACTGAAAATGAGAAGAAACATAGTGACTACAACAATGGCTCAATCATGAAAAGATCATGTGCTTTGCACAGTGTTGGGTAGTGTTTTGTTCTGCTCTACACAGAGTTGTCATGAGTTGGATCTGACTTGATGGCACCTAACACGTTGGCCTTAAATATTGTGTAGACCTAATGAAGGAACAAAATATATAAATATGCTAAGAGCAGGTTTCTTAACAGTGAAACTATTGACATTTTGGGCTAGATAATTCCTTGTGTTGTATATTGTAGGATATTTAGCAGCATCCTTGGCCTCTTATTTCTAGAAGCCAGTAGCAGCAAAATTCTTCCTCTTCCCCTATGAATTGTGAAAACTAAAAATGTGTCCAGACATTGCCAAATGTTACCTGGGGGGAAATCATTGTGAAGTACTACTAAGAGAAAGCAACAATAAAATACTCTAAAAGAAAGCAATGATAAAAGTACTCTCAGAGCCAGGTATGATGGTACACACCTATAATCCCAGTGATTTGGGAGGCTGAAGCAAGAAGATCACAAGTTTGAGACCAGAGGCAGCCTGCACAGTTTAGCAAGAACTTGTATCATAATAAAAATTAAAAAGGGTTTTGGGGTGCAGCTCAGTGACAGTGCTTGCTTGGTATGTGCAATGCCCTGAGTTCAATCCCCTAATACTACAGAAAGTAAACAAATAAAAGTACTTTCTTTGACAAGTTAAAAGAATTCTTTGTAGGTGACTAGTGACACACATTTGCAAGAAACTGATAGCGATAAAAGTTTTGGTGTGATGCAAATAAAACAGAGAATTAATTGACCTATGACTTCAGCCACAGAAGCATGATGCCTAGTCACTCAGCTAAAGACAACAGGAATCATTATATTTTTCTGGCTGTGTTGTGTTGCTTTGGATTTAATTATCAATTGGACCATCATCTGTCTTATGCTATTTCACTCCAGCATTGTTGTTGTTGTTGTTAGGTGCCGTTGAATTGTGTCTGACTCATAGTGACCCTCAAGGTTTTCAAAGGCTAATTGTTTCAGGATTGCCTTGGGAGTGGATTTCCATGTCCTTCTCCCATTTTTGCGGTGCTGAGAATCAAACCCTGGACCACAGAGACTGCAGAGCAGAGCTCTACCAAAGGAGCTAAATCCCAGCCCCACTCCAGCATAGGACTTCCTTATTAGCACCTCATAGAGGCTACTAAGTTTACCTTGCTGTTATTTTATTGTATAGTCTTGGGCATCTAAGGCATCAAAAAGAATCCATACTTCTTTATCTTTATGAGGTTTTGGAGATTCTTCAGAAATAGGAAATAGGAACTTCTAAATCAATGTTTTTCAACACTGGCTCATTACTTGATCATATCCCATTTGTAGACCATAAAATCATTATTTGGCTATGGTCAATATTTTGTTTTTGTTTTGTGGTCAATATTTAAAAAAATAAGATGAATTAAAATGGTAAATATTAAGTTGCATCTTACAAAGTACAGGTAAGTAGTAAATCAAGAATTGTGATTTTATTTATGTGTATGTGGGTGTGTTTCTATGTTAGGTTGAGATTCCTTATGAGCCATTGTTAAATTTTTATAGCATTCCTTTCTATAGATGAATAAAGACAAATTATGATTGTTCATAACTGGCAAATGATTTGGATGGGAACCTTGGGTAGAATAATCCTTGGATTGATCTAATTTATAAGTCAAACACTATTGTTTAATGACTTTCAAAGTAAAGTGATAAAATACTTGATGCTTGCTTATTATCAACAAGATCTGGTGCTAGGGGCAATGGGAAGTTTAATGATGAAGAGAATATAATTCATGCCTTCAAAATTTAAGAGATGCAAGCATCAAATACTATCTAATGATGGTCGTGAAGATTTGTAAGAATCAGTTGAGAAATGTGTGACAGAGATATGAACCATTGGATAACTCTAGAGATCTCTGAAGGTGGGGGTTCCTTGTGAAAGTTGCTTAAAGAAGGAAGGACAGGCTGTGTCTGAGCCCATAACCAAGGGAGATACATGTGTTTGTGTGGGGAAGGGAGGAGATAGGCTGGGCTGCTAGTAGAATGTGGTAGGAAATAGTGAGGGGACCACAGTATTTTGCTAGAAGATTTCTGTCTAGGAAGTTCAGGATAAGTTCTGAAGATGGGTAGGGGCCCTATTCAAAGGGTCTTAAATGGAGGTCAAAAGATTTGGTCTTTACTCATTATCCATGTGAAATCATGGAAGGCTTTGGAGCAGAGGATTCCAAAGATGAACAAGGTGTTTTATTCATTCATTCACTGAATAGTAGATATTCTACACCTGTTATTTGAAACAGAAGGGGTGAGTGAGGCAAAAAAGATGCATGATATCTAGTTCTTTATTCAAATTTCTTAATTCCTAGAGGGAGCACTATATAGATCTAGATATATAAATGACCTGTGGGTGATTCAAATAGAGAGATATGGTAATCAAAGAAGGAAAAGATTGACTTTACCTGTCCCTTAAAGGGCTTTTATTTGTAAATGTGGGCAAGGAGTTCATGAGTGATGAGAGAGGAAAGAAGAAATGGTAATTAATACAATTAGACTGGGACACATGGATGTGAAAGAGAATGGTTGAGTTTTCAAGACTGGTGAAGCTGGTTGGTCCTCCTAGAAGGAGGCTTTGAACACTCTTGGGTGTGTATGCTCTTTCTGTCAGGCAAGAGTAACTGCCAGGACTCAGTCAACCCGGAGACATGCAACCAGAGTTCTGCCTCAGTGTGAGCAGTCTGGCTGTGCAGAATGGATTCAAGTGGAAAAACCTGGGTTGTGTAGCATTGTACTATTCCTCATTATGCTGTAAAGACAAGTGTAAGCCAGGAATGTTGTGTACAGGGGCCTGAGGGGACCAGGAAAGTATCAGCAGGCTAATAAGGATTAATAAACTATATTATTCACCACCAAGTGCATTGTTCATTGAGTAAAACACAAAAGTAACAAAAATTTTTCTGTCTTAACTCCTTTTTCTATGATTTATTTCTGTTTAAATATTGGACCAAAAATCAATAAAAGGGCAAAATTCAAACAGCTCCTAAAACATGACATCAAGTGTCCACTTTATTTCTAGGGCTTGGGGCCCTGGAAAGGAGCTTGTACAATACCAGATTTCTAGGGTCTTTGTATTTCCTTTCCTCGATGGATCAATAAATTAAGTAACACGTCAATACCGAGATAGCAGATGAACATCTGTCAAGGGGAACTGGTCCTGGGAGCTTTGTGCTTTGGTATGGAAACTGTTTGATCTCAGTGTGCCGTCATAAAAGATGGGAGAGAGTTTATTATCTTTTATGATCCTGACATACTAACTGTACCTGACAGGGTGATTGTGCCTTGGCCTCTAGTTGGAACGTGGGATGTTCTCGTTGGCTTGTCCCTGTAAGAGGCACAGAACTTGCTGGTGAAACATCAAAACAAGCCATAATATGCCTTTGGCAATGGGATTCAGAACAGCTGCAGGGCTTTCTCCTGTAGGGGACTGGCAGGAAGAAGAAAAATGAAAGTAGAGCAATCAATCTCTATAGCATTCTATATATTAATGATGTTCGCCAGCTCCAGACATTGTTTAATCAATACCGGATGCAGGGATTTGCAGTGGCTTGTGATACTTGGTATGCCTTGTGGGAACAGCCTGAGTTCACGGCCTAGGCTTCATAAATGACCATAATGTGTCCTCTGGTGTCCATGCAGTAAAGGGTGCTAGGGGCCAGCCTAGAAATGACCAAAAAAGATTAGGTCTCTTGCATTTACCAATATAATTCTTGAAGTTTTGTAACAAGAGCTGATTCCTAAAGAAACTGGACAGCTTACTGTTTTTCTACCTCTTGTCTCTATCAGCCTTCTCCCCACATCTTTACTGAATCAGAAGAGAGATTCTTTTCTCCTTCGAAACTCAGCCAAGAGGAGGCATGGTGCAGCCACCATGGGGCACCAGAACGATCTGAGCCCACAGGATGCTGTGAGCCTCTGAAGCCCTGAAGGAAAACAGTTTTCCTGGAGTTCTGGGATTAGAGGCGATTGAGAGACTCAATGAGAGACTTGAGAGACTCACTGAGCACACATTTGTAAAACAATAAAGATAGAACAAAAGTCAACTAATGGCATTGGAGAGTGTTATTTAGCTTAGATTTGAAGGCATAGAGAAGGATTTTCCTCTTTAGAGGTTTACTGAAAGTTTGCTTAGCAGGGAAAGTAACATACTATGGGTGGATATGCTGTCAGAAAGGCATTTTAGTTTTCACCAAGAACCTCTGTATAACAACTGGATGGGTTGATCTTGATACAGTCAGCTGTCACTGGCAGCCTTTCTGTGTGAGTGTACCCTAAAGTGCACTAATTAAAAAAAATTAAACAGAAACAAAACACCAAGTCTTCAACTCAAACATCAGTCCTTTTATTTACTACAGCTCCCTGCCCTCATCCTTGAGTCCACCCTAACTCCCTCTCAGCGTTTGCCAACATCATTTAAACACTGACTCTGCAGGGAGGGTGCCATGTGAGTCATGTGTGTGCACATACATGCATCTAACAAGCTGAAAAACAAGGCTGAGGTGGCAATTTGCTAATAAACCAGATAATTAAGGATGTGCCAAACTACCTGTGGAGGACCTGGGGTTTATCAGTGGTTTTTATTTACTGTTTAATAGTACAGCATGTTACATAATCCTTTAAGTAAAACAATTTGATTATAAAAATAGCTTTTTCAAAGTCACAGCATCTCCCCTACAGAGTTCTAAAACCAAGGGAAAATGGGCAGCATCAATAAACACAGTGCCTAATGCCAATAAATGTTCTGCCCACCCGGCACTTTGTTAACAAAGAAGCATATGAGGGCAAGGTGTAAATATGAAAATGTATTTCAGTTTTTCTACCATTAGGATTTTAGAAATGTAGATGCCTTTAAACACATCTGAAACTTTTTTCAAGGGAACTAGTTCAAGAGTAGTTAGCCCTCTCTATATTTCTTACTTAATATATGTTGGTGTTATTGTTAGCATATATACCATGGTTCTAGTCCCTTTAGCAAAAATTATATATATATATATGTTGTTGTTGTTGTTAGGTGCCGTCGAGTCGGTATCCGACTCATAGCGACCCTACATACAACAGGCGAAACACTATGGTCAGTGCTTCTCTGCTGTGCGTAGGGTTTTCAATGGCAGATTGATTTTTGGGAAGGGGTTGCCAGGTCCTTCTCCCGAGCCTACAGCTTCTGGCGTTCCCAGGCGGTCTCCCATCCAGGTACTAACCAGGTCCGACCCTGCTTAGCTTCCAAGATCTGACGGGATCGGATGCCACAGGGCTACAGCTGCAGGTATATATATATATATATATATATATATATATATATATATATATATATATATATGTACACGCACACATACATTTTTATATAATATATATATATATAATGTATTTATGCAAAGGTTTATTTTTTTGCTAATGAGACTAGAACGGTGTTGCTGAAACTTGGTGGCACATTTAGAAACATCTGATGAGGTTTAAAAACTGCTGATGTCTGTGTTCTGATCTCAGAAAAAACAAACAAACAAACAAACAAAACAAAACTCCTCACTTTAATGTACATAGAGATGACCCAGGAATTGTTGAAGAATAGGTGATTGAATAGGTGAGGGCTAAGGGATGGGTGTGTAGGATGAGATTCCATACTTTTTGTTTTTCATATTTTTGTGGTGCTGGGGTTGGAACCCAGGCCTAGCATGTATGCTAGTCAAGTGCTCTACAATAGAACTACAGCCTCAGCCCTAAAATTTGCTCTCAGCAAGCTCCTGGGTCTTGCTGCTATCTTGAGTTCAATCTTTAGTAGGAACATCTGTGGGAAGTGTTTGGCCTATGATTTTTTTCTTTTCTTTTTCTTTTTCTTTTTTTCTTTTTTTTCTTTTTTTGCTGAAACATTCTGACCTATGAAGGTCGACATGGAAGGGAAATAAAAGATGGGGTGGAAGGCTCTTTCCACCATTCATATAAGTTACATGTGTGGAACTTCTGGACCTATTGGCCTAGACCCTTTCATTACTTCTTTTGTAGGTAAATCCTATTGAAAAGTAAGATTTTTCTTAAGACTAAAACAATCTGATCTCAAATGTACCACGCTGTGGTGGTTTTATTCAGGCTAAGGTGTTTCTAGGGATGGTTGGAGGCAGGCAAGGGAAGGGGAGCATGAAGTGTTGTAACCTCGGCCATGGTTTTACTGTGTGCTGGGTGTTAGCCAGGTACCTTGTACACTTTATGTTATGCAGTCTGGGAAAGCAAGATTATCATTCCCTTTTCACAAAGGAGGAAATCATGGCTAAAGGGGAGAAGTTACTTGACCAAGACCACAGAATTAACATCTGGGGGATGGGGGGATGATGTCTGTTGTTGGCCATCATGGTTCTGCCTGCTCCCTTGTTCTCTCCAGAGTACCTATCTGTCTGTCTGTCTGTCTCTGTCTGTCTCTGCAAGCCCCACTTTTCCTGTTTGGATGACCTGTTGCTCTCATTCTTTATCAAGACAATAAAGTCTTCTCTTTTGCCAGATCACAGCTACTCTGATAAACTAATTTACATTCATATGTTAATAGGTTTGTGGGCTACTATCATCATCCTATGACATAATTATTAAATGTTTTCTCTTTTATCTTCATTTTAAAGTGATAGTTTTCTTCTGATTGAGTTTCACTGCTTCCTTTATGCTCTTAAGTGTTGCCAAAGTAACCAGTCAGTTCATTAAGAAAACAGATCTGTCAAGCGGTATGTTTGAGGTCTTGTGGAACAAGCAACTGTTTGACTGACAATGTTTTCTTTCCTCTGGTTTGGTTGGCATTGGATGGACCCAACCACAGAATCTTAAGTACTAACTTTTAAAAACCTACCGCTGACAGGCATCCCATATGGGTGGCTTTTGCGGCACACACAGTGAAACCATTCATCACTGCTGACTTTGAGGAGAACGCAGAGCTGTGGGGGTTCCAGACCCTGGAGTCTCACACAGGCCCTCCCACCTGCAGCATGACCCCCCCACACCTCCCACTGCTATGACCCTCCTACCCCAGAGCCCTCTTGGGGGCGAGATGGGTCTTTCCTCCCCCCCCCCCCCCCCCGGACTTAGCCTTTCCAAAGCTTGGGTCACCTATTGTGCAGAGAGCTTGCATTAGGCAGAGGGCCGTGGTGCTGGTGGAATCGTGAAACAGGTAGCAGGAACTCAGGCTTCCACTCTCTACCCAGAGCTGTCTCTCTCAACAGCTGCAACTGCTAAAACAATCTTGTTCTTTTGTTTTCCACATTTAAAGAAAGGCCTTCAGCCAAACTGTCGCCCCTGACCTTGTTTTATATTTCCAATGTGCATTTTATTAACTCCTTTTTCATATGGTACATATGGAGCTTGCCACCAGATGAGGAGGCAAATTTTGCAATTCTGATGGAAAGAGCAGCGGTGAGCATCAAGAGAGACTAAAAACGGTTTTTGTCAAATCTCTCTCTTGTGTTGATTCAAGCTCTATTTGTGTAAATGAGCTCTATATATAGGTGATAAAAATGCATTGAAGGTGTGCAAGCCACTTCATAAAAAATGCAAATAAACCTACAAGGAACCATGCATTTGGAGCCTTCCTCGAAGAGAAAGATAATTGAAAGGAATGAAACAAATATACTTTCTTGTGAGGTTGAAATTTAACTTTGATTCTTTGATTTGGTAATTCACTACGGGTGAATTGGAAAGAAGTTGGAGTAATGTATAGCCTGAAAAAACTAATCTAAATAAAAATCCATCTTGCATACACTTTCATTGATTTCTAACGGTCATTTTCTTTACAAAACAACAGCAGGGAAAATCATTTCTGTCTATGGAAGAATGATATACTGCCATTTTTTTTCAAACTCAAAGTCAACCCCCCCTCTTTCTTTCCCCCAGGAGTGTGTGCTGTGTGCAGGGGTGTCTACCTAATTGGCCACAAGAGGGAATTAAACTAAATAAAATCACTATCCACAGGGGGCCTCTAAATATGCCTTTTTAATTTGAAAATTTTTGTGGGTTATAGTGTAATTCAAGCTTTTCAAGGTTTATTAGTGCATAGTTGTTCACAGAGCTCACAGAGCTTGAGATTGCGAGTATGATATGCTTGCTGCAGCTAACACTGAAAGCAAAAGTGCTTTTTATCTGCTGAACTGGATAAAGTGACACAACCTTGAGAAGAAAGTCTCCCTCAAAAAAAAAGCACATATAAATAAATGTGACTGAGGGAGTTGGAGTTGATAATTTGCATTGCTGATTTGACACTGTGTTCTTCATTGCGTCTGAGGAATTGTGACCATTCACTGCCTCACCGAAGAACACACCATGCTGAGGATAAAGATGTGGCTCCCAGATACAAGTAAAATGCCTGTGACTTGACCTGCTTGCTGCCATCCGAGTCAAAACACACCGCTGTGTGTAATTAATTGCTTCGAGAGGAAACGGACCAATGGCGCCTTCTGCTGTGAAACTGTTAATGGAGAACTTATGGAGAGAAAGTTAAGTCCTCCTATCCAAATTGGAATGTGAAAGAAATCTGTTGGAAGGTGATGACAGAAATGAAGTAAAACAGTTGTTTCCTGATCCTCGTGCCAGGTGTGTCACATACTGTGATAAATAAGATCTGCGTCTTACACTCCAGAAACTGGGGGAATATTACAAGCGTTTATTATGGTGAGGTACAAGAAAAAGCACTTGAAATGCTTTGTTTCTCCTGGCACCAAACAGGGGGCCAGTTATTGCACAGTGCCTGGAGCTGCTAATTCCTTTGTTTAGGTTCAAGCCAACATGGCCTATTAAAAGCTTAAATTCAATTTTATTGTTAAGGTATTTATTAACTGATTATGAAAAGACATTAAAAGACTCATAATTAAACTATTAAGTTGCTTCTTACCTTGATTAATTCTCCCTGTTTCTTACACAATAGAAAAATCCTTATGTTTTGAGGTAACTCTTCGCTCCCTTGACATGATTTGCTTCAGCCCTCACCTTGGCTCCAGCCAGAGTCTTAAATTAAAGATATCTGTGAAAGCTAGTGGGTTATGGTTATGTTTCCCCATAATTAGAGTTGTGTGCAGTGCTTATGTTCAACCTTAAAATCATTGCTGTCTTTTACCCAAGGAGGGTGTGTTAGCGATTCCTGACAGTGATTTTTAAAGTGCCTTACTGACTTTTTACTTGTTACAAGCCTGTTACTGAGATACGTGTGTGAATGTGTGCACGCACACACCAGGGAATCTCCAGAATGGCTGCCTATGTCTTCATTGTGGTTTGATCCTGGATTGTTGTTGTTAGGTGCCACTGAGTCCATTCCAACTCATAGCGATCTTAAGTACAACAGAACGAAACACTCTCTGACACTGTGCTATGCCCGGCACTATTTTCAAGGCTTTTCTGCTATTCATAGGGTTATTGTTGTTGTTGTTAGGTGCCATCGAGTCGGTATCCGACTCACAGCGACCCTCATAGGGTTTTCAATGGCTGAGTGCTTCGGGATTGCCTTGGGAGTGGATTGCCAGGCCCATCTTCCATTTTTTGAGGTGCTGGGAATTGAACTCAGGGCCTCAGAGACTGCAGCGCAGCGCTCTACCCACTGAGCTGAATCCCAGCCTATTCATAGGGTTATAGGTTTGCTTAAATGATCATTCCACTGAAATTACTTTCCTTTCTTAAAGTTTTAAGATATTTTAACATATTTTGTTTGCTAATTGCAGTTTAAAAACTGCAAGAACACATATAATGACCTTTTCTTCTGCAGAACAAAAAAAAATGAAAAATTATTAGAAATTCTGTTTATTAGCATCTTTTTAAGTACATAAAACCCCAATTTATAAAATACACATAAAGATATAGTCTTCTTGACAATGGAATTTATTTAACCTGCTTACAATTTTCAGCAGCAATTATTACTCCTTGGGTAAACTTCATTGATTACGATATGTTACAGTCTGAATGTAAGATGGCCTCCAAAGCTCATATTTGAACTCTTGGTCCCTAGCAGGTGGCGCTGTTTTGGGAGGCTGTAGATCCTTTAGGTGAGATCCACCTGGAGGAAAGAAGTCACTGGGGAGGCCTTTGAAGATGATGCCCACCTGGATCCTACTTGATTCTCTCTCCACTTCCCGATACTGCAGCATGAGGGTCTTCCACCAGAGGCCCAGCCATCAGGTCCTCTGCTACACCACTCTGCCACTGTGGACTGAACCTCTAAAACCATGAGCTAAATATAAATCTCCATTCCTAATTTGTTCTGTAACGCATTTTGTTACAGAGATACAAAAGCAAACAAATATACAATACAATATTACCAGCAGTAAAAGCAGAATTTACCGTCAGATAAATAAATGAAGGAATTGTAGTAATGTTGAAAATACAGATACCGGTATCTAGCTACTGTTGAATCATATATTTTATTAAAATGATCAGCTTCAGTACCATACCCCCTTGCTACTCTACAATCACTTAAAATTGGTTTAAAAGATGATGAAGCCTAATTCTTAAAGAGGCCCCTTAGGTATATTAAGGAGGTTAAGTACAACACTTAGAGCGGTCTGCATTATGACTTAAAAAATTATAAAATACCGACTATAGCTATATTTCTCTTGAGGATATCAACTGTAATTTTGTAGTCATGTGTACACCAGGAATTCATGGGCTTAATACCAAAATTTTAGAAGAGGCCTCCGATTTTTAATTTTGTAAATAATAATATGAGTAGGGGCCAATTTGAGGTAACTTGAAACTTAGTATTATTTACCTTTAGTTTTTTTGCCATTCAAGTGATGAGTCATTTTTAATTTCTAAAGTTTAAAATAAATAGTTACTAACCTCCTCACCCTACATAGTAGTTTCAGTTTAAAGTTATCAGAATAAGACTGTGTTGCTTATAATTTAGTCACCTTGTTTATTTCATAAAGTTGTTATCTGAGAGACAAACCACTATTTTCAAAGTAAGTATAGCTTAAGTCTGTTTCTCATAATAATATTTTAAAACATAATATTTCAAATGATATTTTAGGCAATATTGTTTAGAAAATAATTATTTTATCTAAATTATTTTCATTTGAATTAATTTGTCAATAATATTTCTTGCATTCATAAAAAACACAAAAAATGGAAAAGATGTTGATTCACTCACTCACTCATCCCACAAGGATTGAGCAAAATTAACCTATAATGGGTACTTCTAGACCCCAAGGACTTACAATATTAGAAACACAGTCCTTATTTTCAAAAATCTTGGCTGAACAAAGGATTAGATATAAAAAGATGACTTGGGAGAAAATATGACCCAATAATTTTTTCATACTTTGAGAGGGGTCCCAGTGGAAAATAATTCAGATTTACTGTGGATGAAACCATTCATCCAGTTGTCTGCTTTCTCATTCCATTGATGGGTCTCTGGGCTTTCCTTTTGTGTCTCTATCTACCATCCTTTCTCCGTTTCTCATGTCTGATATATTCACAGCCCACAATTCTTCTCTGATTGTTCCTAATGCCCAGCCACTGTCAAGCCATAGTATCTCTGTCTCTAGATGATCTGCTTTGGCCAGAAGAAAACACAGTTCTCACAAAGTGGTGTATCTACTGCTGTGGCCTCCCCTACAGAGTCTGTATTATGTTCCATGCTTAAAGCCTTTTGGAGAAAGTGGACAGCTGAGGAATAGCTCTATGTCCTTCCAGAAAGGCACCCCCAGGCCTTGGGTCTGAATGGAAAAATGATGCAGCCATGAAGGAGCAGTCTTTTTGTAAGAGCACCTCCCTCTCACCAACTCAAGCCAACAGTGTTTGCCAGGCAAATATTATCTGGTGCCGGGCTGCAGGCAGTCTACCTCCCACTGCCTGAGTCAAGGCCTGTTGGCAGCTATAGGAGTGAGGTGTCACTGACTGATGCATAATTATGGCAGACAGAAAAATGTAGACATGTTAGCAAAGTCAATATTATGGAGACCTCTGTCTTCCCAAATATTGTAAGTAAAAGATATTTCTAGGGTATAGCCAATTACATTCTCTATTTTTACGACCAGTCACAAATGTATTTTTTATTAGCTGATGTGTTCAATGTTTTGAATGCATAGCCCTTATTTCAATCTCATTTTAGTTTGTGGTAAATGCAAAAGGATTTTTGCTGACTTGAAATAGTGAAGTTGCTCTCTTTTAACTGAATTGCAAGGACTGTTGCCCTGAGAGTTTCTTCCACAGCCTTATGTGACTCTTGCCTGTAAATTAGTCTGTGAAGTGGTGTTTATTGCTGAACCGAGAGGTTAAGACAGCCTAATTATATGTTTGTGCAAAAGAAAACACCATGCCCCACCATGAGCAATTATCCTGTCCCCCTTTCATAGTATAATCTAGCTCCAGTTAAGAAGAATGAGGAGATGGCCTGTCTTCACCACAAACTTAGCTACCATGCATTTTCAGTGTTAATTAGAAATTTTGTTCACTGGAAGTGTGACTTCTTGGCATAACTCAGCTTCCAGCCAAGTGGAGGGCATCTGGAAAGGCAACCTGAAGTGTCTTTGTGGATTAGATCTCTAATTCCACCCATGGGGCAGCACGTGGGTGGGACTCTTGCCATACTCTCAACTTCATTGTATGATGCCATTTTCTGGTTTTATATATTTAAAGCAGTGAACACTGTATATGGCAGGAGAGAGACTGTTGGGATACTAGGGCTCTGTGTGTAGGTTTTTTTTTTTTTTAATGAAAATCTTGCTTTTCCTAAGGGACTTTTTCTTATGTTAAGAAGGATAGAGCCAATAAAAACCAGAACAAGATCAACAGGTCAATGTCTTTAAAGTTGGTCATAAAATGTATCACAACAAAGAATCTGTAGGGTAGGAATTGCATGCAGAAATACCTCTGTCTTTGTTCTTGGACACTTCTCTGTCACAAGGGCAGCATACTTCTGTTTCTCTTCAAAGCGTTTGCTCATATTTTCATACACAGGCATATGCTCAAGTCTCACAATGCACAGGTTCAATTTCCTCTTAGGAAAATAAAAGATGCCCTTCATGTCTTCTTGCACTCAACTAGAAATGCTCATTGTCATTGAAACGAGCTGAGGGAAGAACCAGTTCTCTAAGAAACAGAATCTCACGCATGGTCCAAGCTGCTCTGATGTGATGTGTTTCCTCCAGGGAAGGAGACTTCTCATTACCAGCAAATTTCTAAACTATCACTCTATTTTCCCATCTTTATCCCATTTCTATGAGTTTTGTTTTCAGGATGAAATAGTATCTTTCTTTCTCTCTGCCCCTCACCCCTCTTCTAGCTCTCAGCTTTCTTTAAATCTTAGACAAAACTTAAGCAAAATCTCTTTTCCTCATTGGCTAGCCCTGCTGTGTTCTTCATTACCTTAACTTCATTTCTCTCTCTCTTTTGTGAGGCAGATTATTCATGCACTGTGTTTGGGGTACAGATGAGCAAAGCCAGGAGCAACATAGAGAGGTGACTGAAAGTGTTCCTGCTCCATTTATTTTAAGGACCTTCCTACCATGTTGTAGAGCAGCCAACCCCTTTTGGGTGATCCTTTGATGAGTATGCTACTCTTTTCTGCTTCTGAAAGGAAGGTGATTGGGGTGTATGGAAGTTGGCATAGCTATGTGTAGTCTCTTCATTATTGTTAACTTTTTAAAAAATGCCCCAAAGACCAAACATTTATCCCACTGAAATCATACCAGGGTCCCCTAATCACTCCTGTCCTATTCCATGGTATATCAGTGATGTTTCCCAGCTAGAAACCATTGCTCTTTTGGCTGCCTATCAGATTGCAAGATCGTTCATTCAGGAGTTATTTGTTGAACACCTACTGTGTGCCAGGCCTTATTCTCATAAATGACCTGAGCCCTGCTGCTGCTAGATTATCAGACTGCCTTTTGCCCTGCCAGAGCACATATATATTGTTTATTTGACATGTATTTTTCCCCTCAATTAGCTTCTAAGTTTCTTTGAATCCAATAGTTTTAATCTCATAAAGCAGCATTATGTTGTAACTCTGTACTTGCCACAGTTAGAAAGTAGAGGGCTGACTTTGCCTTTCCTAGGAGTGTGTTGATGTTATTAAGGTATTGGATGAATCATAACCCAGTGGAAAGCTGTGGGGAGAAGCAAGCCCATGACAGTTGTCTCCAGAGATGGCTCTGGGACACTTCAAACCATGACTGTTTTTGGCAAAAGAGGATGTGAGAGAAGCCATCACAAAGCATGGTGGCAAGGGTGTGGTTATTGTGGATGAAGAAAATCAGGCTGAAGACAGTCTCTGTGGCATACTAGCTATACCATCTGGGGGCATTTTCTAGCCTTTCTGAAAAGGCTATTGCAAAGGCCAATATGCTTTAATAAATGAAATGAAGTAGTAACTGTAAATAGATTTTTCACTTGTGTGTGCATGTGTGTGGACACACACACACGTGTATATAGCCATGCATGCCCTGGATTGCGATAGTATTGGATTGTAATTTTTATTGTGGCTTGTGGTCAAAAAAGAATAAAGTCACTGATGAGGCAACTGCTGTACCCTTGGGTGTTGCTGGATTGACATCTCTTCCTTCTCTGGGCTGCGCTAACAGCTTGGGTAATCCCTGCTCTCAAGAGTAGATGAATTGGCAAGACCATCTTGCCTTTCCCAAACCTTAATTATTCTTCCCAGCCAAAGCCAAACGAAAGTCTGACTTACACGAGAACTATGGAGAAAGTGCTGATTTGGGCTGCAGAGCAACGTGTGAGCTCATCGACAAATCATGAGACTATGTCTGACAGCATTCCACATTAAAGCTGAGAGTGACATTCCTGTCAGTGACATGAGCCAAGAGTGAAGTAAACCGAGGTACAGTAGGAATCAGCTGCAGCTGGAGGAGCTACACACATATGTGTTTGGCACATGTTAGGTGTGTTGCTGATAGCTTCTTGTAGGAAATAGGCCAAAACAATTCCAGGACCCAGAAAAGCTGGATTTTGTACTTGCAGGTTTAGTCTGTGACTCAGAATGAGTTCTCTTCAGAAGGCTAACAGGACTTTCCTTGAAACAAGGCATCTCCTTAGAGTGGTTGTTGTTGTTAAGTGCTGTTGAGTCTTTGTCCGACTCATAGCAACCCTCATAGGGTTTTCAATGGCTATCTGTTTCAGGATTGCCTTGGGAGTGGATTGCCAGGTCCTTCTCCCATTTTTGCGGTGCTGGGAATTGAACTCAGGACCTCAGAGACTGCAGCACAGCGCTCTACCAACTGAGCTAAATCCCAGCCCTTAGTGTGGAGTAAATCTAAATCCAAAGACAGCAACAGCCAACTAGCTGAATCCTTAATGACAGACTTTCAACATCAAACTGAATTTAAGATTCAAAATTTTTGGACAAATTTTGTCAATGAAATGTATGTATTGGCATCAAGTGATGGGTAAGATTTTTCAATAATAATATCTCCTATAAGATGTGGAAAGCAGGCCCCAGTCCCACATTCTGTCTAATGAGGGCATAGTGATGGCTTTGCCTACATGTCTCCCCAGCCATTATCTACTCTGTATTAAATACTTGCCTGCAGCTGTACTATTGTGGCATCCAATCCAGTCAGATCTCAGAAGCTAAGCAGAGTCAGGCCTGGTTAGCACTTGGATGGAAGACCACCTGGGAACATCAGACACTGTAGGCTTAAGAAAAGGACATGGTGACCTGCTCCCAAAAAACATCAATCTACCATAGAAAACCCTAGGAATAGCAGAGAAGCACTGACAATAGTGTTTTGTCTGTTGTATGTAGTGTTGTTATGAGTCAGACACCAACTTGAGAGCACCTAACAACCACCACCACAATATTAAATACTTACTTTATTGATTCTTGGTCACAACTGTGACTTAGGTCATCAGGAAGCAATATAATTTAAAGCTGAGGCAATTAGGCTTTGCCATCATGTTGTGTGAGTTATATCATTTATTAATTGTGTAGCCCTGATGAGTTACTTAGCTTCCTTAAACTTCAGCTTCCTCCCTTATACAGTAAGGATAATAACAGTAACTACCTCATGGGCTTTTTTTGAAAATTAAATGAAACATCATAGGAAGTTTTGCAATAAAGACACCTATTGTTTGTATTTTCCTCTTATGGTAGCATTGGATCATGGAAGCATAAAATTTTCCATAAGAATTATTTTTGTAATTTTTAAAAAGCTACTTGAGCACAATGAAGACTCACCAGAAGAGATTGAGAATGTAAATATCTTTTGCTGTTGTCTTCTTCTTCTTCACAAGTTGAAGAGCTAGGAAAATGACAACTCAGTTCGAATGGCAAGAGTCTCATGATCCTATGATTTCTTCTGAGAAATGAGAGATAAGAATTATTATTGTATGATGATGAAATTTAATTCTTCCTTCATCTAAAGAAAATAAGTCCAGCATGAGACGGCAGAACCTTATATAAATGAGCAAAGATTTATTTCACTTTGCTGCTTTGTATTGAAATCATAGATAGCCAGGGAGCTGGGATATTACTATTTCTTCTCTTGGTGCTCAAGCTGTGTTGCCACATGGGTATGCTTTAAGAGCTTGGAAGCAAATAATAAACCCATGCTCAACACTAATCCTAAGCATATTTTGCACTTGCATTTTCTCTCCTATAAATCCTGCGTCAGTGTGGCCAAATAGGAGCAAATGAGTGAGATCTATCTTACACTCTCAAACTAAAAAACTGTATTTTTCAAAGTCAACAAGCCCAAGCTTCAGAAAAAAGTTTTGTTAGCAGCAGGGAAAAAAATATCAGAGAATTTCTATCTATCTATGTGGTTATTTTAAAATTTGTGACTTAAGTGCCCTCATTTTGCTAGGATTATCTTGATAATAAGTAAAATATATTAGTCTTGTTTTGAATAGCTTTTGTCTCTTAAATCATCTCAGTGCTCCATACACAGAAATCCATATGTATAACTTCCCAAAGGTACTGAATTCTCTAGTTTCTTCTTTGCAAAATTTCATTGAGTGCAAAGTGAAACAGATACCAGAGTAATTTACATGGGAAAAGTCTTAATTTTCAAACGGGAAGAGTGGATTACTGTATTAGGGTTCTCAGAAAAACCAAACCAATAGGATATATATTGTTGTTGTTGTTAGGTGCCATTGAGTCGGGTCTGACTCATAGTGACCCTCATGAGGTTTTCAATGGCTGATTGTTTCGGAAGTGGAATGCCACATCTTTCTCCCATTTTTGTGGTTCTGGGGTTTGAACCCAGATCCTCAGAAAGTGCAGAGCAGGCACTTTACTAACTGAGCTAAACCCCAGCCCTAAGGGTATATATGTATGTATATATTTTTTGTATACATAATATATATGTCATAGATATTATCTGTAATATATTATATATGTTGTTGTTGTTGTTAGGTGCCATCGAGTCGATATCCAACTCATAGTGACCCTCATAGGGTTTTCAATGGCAGACTGTTTCAGGATTGCCTTGGGAGTGGATTGCCAGGTCCTTCTCCCATTTTTACAGTGCTGGGAAATTGAACTAGGGACCTCAGAGACTGCAGCGCAGTGTTCTACCAACTGAGCTAAATCCCAGCCCATATTATATATAGTGTATACATATATACATAAAAATAAATATATTTATAATAAGAAATTGATGATGATGGAGGCTGGCAAATCCAAAAATTCTTTTTGGGTCCAAAGACCAAAAGCTGCTTGTAAATCCAGAAGAGCCCATGTTTTAGTCCAATAGGCCATTAGGCAGGGGAAATTCTCTCTTACTCAAGGAAAGATAAGTCTTTTGTTCTATTAAGGGCTTCAACTGATTAGTAGGATATACTCACATTATGGAGGGGAATCTTCTTTTTTCAGTCTATTGATTTAAATGTTGATCTCATCCAAAATTACTCCCAAAGTACCCCGAATGTTGGACCAACTATGTGGGAACTCTGAGGCACAGTCAAGTTGACACATAAAGTAATTATTATAGTTGGTTCAAGAAAAGCATTAAAATACTCTTAGGAGCAAATTACTTGTAAACAAAATAGCAGGAGCTAGAGCTTAAAGACAGTACAATTCACAAAACTAAGTTCATTTATTTTTATAGTGGAGTTAATAATTTTGATGGCTAATTTTGATTGACAACTTGATTGAATTAAGAAATGCTTATGGGATTAGTGAAGCACACCTCTGAGTCTGTCTGTGATGGCATTTCCAGAGACAATTAACTCATTAGGGCTCTGGTTTAATGAATGGATTAATCCCTTGATGGATTCATAATATGATGGCATTTTTGGGAGGTAATGAAGGGTAGAGGAGGGGCCTTGTTATAGGAAGTTGGTCATTGGGGACGTGTCCTACAGGCTATATCTTGCCCTGGCCCCTTCCTATATTCCCCTTTTCTCTGCTTCCTGGCCACCATGATGTGAACTGTGCTGCTCCAACATGCTTTCCTCACCATGAAGGACTGAGCCTTCTGAAAATATGAGCCAAAATAAAATTTTCTCCTTTAGGTTGTTTCTGTGAGGTATTTGGTCATAACAATGCAAAACTGGCTAATACAATAATTTTTCTTAATTACATATGGTAGAACCATTTTCTAAATAGTTGGGATACTAACTATTCAGAGGTTGCACAATCTACCCATACTAGTATCCCTGAAGTTGGGGATGTAGGAGGCTGTCAAAAACTTGCTTGGTCTGTAAGCAAAGAGGTGAGGATCTCAATAAACCCTTGGGAATTTCCTCATGCACAACATAGAGATAAATAGGGAAATGATAGTTTGTCTGTAGGGATGAATAGCTGTGTAAAGGACTTCTTCCACTGTGAGTTGATCAATGGATTAATGATAGCCAAGACAGGAGTGGCCTGTGCCTCTTTCAGCTGTGAAATCATTGAAGAATGCTAGACAGGTCTATGGAAAAAGCAGAGATGGAAAAAGCACCAATGCAAAGGATCACAGAATAAATATTCACATGATAGTCTAGAAAAAAGGGCCAGAACCATGTGTTCTTTTTTTTTTTTTTTTTTTTTTGCAGTACTTGGGGTTGAACTCAGGGCCTCACACTTGCATGCTTTGCAAGTCCTGGACCACTGAGCTGCACCCCCAGCCCATTTTTTTTTTTTTTACTTTTTTGAGGTAGGGTCTTGCTAAATTATGCAGACTGCCTCTGGTCTTGAACTTGTGTTCCTTTTGCCTCTGCCTCCTGAGTCGCTGGGATTATAGGCATGCGCCACTGCCCCTGGCTCCATGTGTTAAAACTAAAACAAAGTTCTATACTCGTGCTATGAAGATAGTAACACAACCATGGAATGATGGCACTTTGAGAACAATTAACAATGAAAATAATTGGTCATTGAAAACTTTATGAATAGCACAGAAACACCAACACAATGCTGGGCATGGCACAGTGTCAGGGAGCATTTTGTTTTGTTATACATAGGGTCACTATGAGTTGGATTTGACTTGATAGCACCTAACAACAACAACAACAACATGAGAATATGGAGAATAGCATGAAAGCAATGTCAATAACAGGGATTATAGGCATGCGCCACTGCCCCTGGCTCCATGTGTTAAAACTAAAACAAAGTTCTATACTCGTGCTATGAAGATAGTAACACAACCATGGAATGATGGCACTTTGAGAACAATTAACAATGAAAATAACTGGTCATTGAAAACTTTATGAATAGCACAGAAACACCAACACAATGCTGGGCATGGCACAGTGTCAGGGAGCATTTTGTTTTGTTATACATAGGGTCACTATGAGTTGGATTTGACTTGATAGCACCTAACAACAACAACAACAACATGAGAATATGGAGAATAGCATGAAAGCAATGTCAATAACAGCTTATGTCTGCTGAATACTGTTTATTTTCAAGTATTCTGTTAAGAGCCCGCAAAGGTCAGGACTCAGTTCTTGAGGAAAAGATTTGTGCAGGATAAAACAATAAATACCATTCTAAGTTCTACAGAGGTATCCTGATGAAAAGTGAGTTCCACTGTACTGTGCAGTGGCTGACCAAGAACCACATAATCAAGTCAGCTCTGGATGTAAGGTTTCACCATAAGTGATACTGATAAGAAAGCCTAGGAAGAGTTACCTGGTTAAGGATGGTTTTGTTGAGGAGGAGGGACTCCTTTAGTTTGAAGCAGAAATAAACAGTAATTGAATGAAGTCAAATGGAGGAAAGAGGACAAGAATAAGACCCAAGGTAGAAGAAAATATGAGGAAGATTCTGAGCTCTCTGATGATCAGAGCAATGTATTTCCAGCACATTCTTCCACATGAAGCACTGAATATTCTGGAGCTGCAAAGATTTAAACTGAAGTTGCATGCCCACTGAGTTAAATGAGATGATAAAATATTATATATAATATATTCATATATATTATACATTATAAAATGTTTTATATATGTAAAATATTATGTGTAATATATTCATATATAATGTGCCATATTTACATACATTCACATATACATACATATATAATGTATATTGACTGAATATACTCAATGTGAAAATCTAAAATCTGAAAGCTTCAAAATTTGAAACTTTTTGAGTGCTGATCTGACAGTGGGAAATTCCATACCTGACCTCATATGATGGATTGCAGTCAAAACACAAGGCACACTAAAAGTATTGCAAAAAATTATCTTTAAGGTATGTATAGAGGGTGTATATGAACCATAAATGAATCATGACTTTTAAAGCTCTTATCATCCTAACCTTACTTTATGTACATCTTTTTTCAACTCTACAAATTTATGATTCCAGGTTTTCTGTGGGGTATGATTTTGATGTTCCTTGTCCCTCTGCTCTTGTCCCCTTTCCTTCTCCACTAGAGAAGAGAACATGAGGATCAGGTATCTCTTCTGGTCAGGGAAGAGCTTAGCATGGAGTCAGGCAGAGGGAGAATTCTTTCCTGATGATTTCAGTATAATCAAAGGGGCCATTATGACAGCAATTATGCTTTGAGGTCATTTGCTCTTCTTTCTCTGTTCTACAATTCAGTCCTGTAACTGCTTATAGTGAATCTTCCTTGTGCTTGTGTACTAAAAATATTAAGAAAAATGTATGTTTTTCTCCCAGGGAAACACCCACATCTGGCATCCTGTGTGATGAGCATTTTATGATCATTGTAAGTTCAATAGAGAATGTGTGTGGGTCACAGATGATGAGAGGGCATAAAAAGGCATTGAGTTATTATTACACATACCTCATTATTAACAGCAACCAATATCTGTGCTAGTCATTAGCTGTTTTCTTTTAAACCAATTTTCTGTCCTTCCTCTTCTGTTCTCTATTGTGAATGGCCTAATGGTTTCAACTACCTCTGGACAACCTTCATCCCCTGTCTTTGGTCGTTCCAGCCTTAGGGGTGGTTGTGGTGTCCTCCTTTAGTAGTAATCAGGTTTTCTTACCATATGGCTTTTGACTTTGAACCTTTCTCAACACCTCTGTGACATTGTCCAATAATTAAATCCTCTCTATAAATTACTTGGGCTAGGGTTTAGCTCAGTTTGTAGAGTGCTGTTCTGCACACCCTGAGGCTCTGGGTTGATCCCCAGCACCACAAAAACAGGAGAAAGACCTGATGGCCTATTCCTGAAACAATCTGCCATGAAAACCCTATGAATAGCAGAGAAGCACTGACCCAGGGCTGGGCATTGCACAGTGTCTGGGAGTGTTTTGTTCTGTTGTACATAGGGTTGCTATGAGTTGGACCAGGGTTGCTGTGAATTGGATCTGACTCGATGACACCTAACAACAACAACAAAAACAAATTACTTGACATGGGTTCTATTTGTTTGTCTCAAGGCTGTTGAATATAATGTTTAATCAAGATTTGTCACTGTAAATAGCAGTGTGTTCAGTGCCAAGAAATAGACCAAACTTTAGCTTACATGTTACAAGATGATTTTCACAGAAGAATATTCTAATTGTTAGGTTAGATCCCTAGAAAGAAGAGATTCTGTATCTTTCTAGGATCTGTGGCTGATGATGAACTTTACCTGTGGTAGAATCAAGGTATATGAGACAGGAAAAACCATCCAAAGTAGCTCAAATCAAATAGGACTTGATTTTCCCATTTGATAAGTATAGAGTCAGCAAACCCCACTTCACAATATCAGAGCTCTAGGCTGGCATCTCTGCGGGCCTCTCCTTTCCATCACAGTTCTAGGATGGATGCTGTACCTGTCTCCTTGTTCATGCTCAAAGTAGGAAGCAGAAAGTAAGGCAGGAAAAGAAGGTGGTCATGCTAGGTGCATCTGTTGCTTCTATTAGGAAAGTAAAAACGTAGCAGATTCTTCCCTACATCCCCTTGGCCAACATTGGATCATAAGGTCACTTGTAGCTACAAGAAAAGCTGGCAAAGTAGGGGATAGTAGTGTTGTGATGGATGTTGGGTCATAAAAGTGCTATTGATGGTTTTCCCTTTGCTTTTATTCAGTTTCAGGATTTTAATCTCTCTCTGCATTCCATGTATCAACTCTAACTATATTTTTGAATGAACACAAGCTCAACATTTATTCTTAGTCTTCTTTCTTTTCCTAGGCAAATGTGAACATTAATGAATTTCTTTAGGGTATCTTATTGACATCCTTATACACCTGCAGCCATAGCACCCTGGCATCCAATCTTGCCTGATCTCGGAAGCTAAGCAGAGTTGGCCCGGGTAGTCCTTGGATGGGAGACTACCTGGGAATACCAGGTGCTGCAGGCTAAGGACCTGGCAATTCACTCTTGAAACAATCTGCCATTGATAACACTATGAATGACAGAGAAGCACTGACAATAGTGCTGGGCATGGCACAGTGTCTGGGAGTGTTTCGTTCTGTTGTACAGAGGGTCATTATGAGTTGGACCTGCCTCAATGGCACCTAACAACAGCAACTGACATCTTGCTATTTAGCAAACAGTTATCCTTGTCCTCTGCAGAAGGCCACTTGTTCCTAGGAAAGACTGCTTTGCTCTAATGATGATAGTTCTTGGAGCCTGGATGGAGGGCTTTGGATATCTCCCTCCAGAATAACAAAATATCCACGTAGGAGAAAGTTCTAAGCTTAGGCAGGTATCCTGAGGAAGCCAAGTTTCGTTTGTCATGTAAGTTAATCATTTGGATGGAAGTATAAATTAAAAATTCAGTCTCTTTAATCAGGGAAATACCTACTGCCTACCTAATGCAAGATGTTCATAAAAAATAACCAAGTATTAAACCAAAGCAGCCAACAATTAAAATAAGAGTTAAAAATTGATTTCCATGTCCTCCCTCACAACCCTTTTAACTCTTCTATGAGCAGCTGTGAACCAAGTGCAGTAATGGTTGCCAGATGCCATTTCTTGGTAATGTGGATTGTTTGTTACTGGGGGAGGGGAACAGCATGTATTAAAAAAATATATTTCTTGTTCAAAGTCATAGTTAAGGGAAAACTTTGGAAAAATCAAGTTGCTTAACAAAAACAATGGAGGAAAAGTCAATACCACCTACACTTTGTGTCCAATATAAGCAATTAGAAATATTTGTGGTTAAACATCAGATGCAGAAGGCTTTATGCTTCCAACCCCTACAACTGGCATGCTAGTACCATTATGGGTTCCTTGCCACAGAACTCTGAGAAGATTGCTGGGTATGAGGACACAGAACTACAGGGTCCTTGTGGTTTCTCTAGAGAATTGATGCTTTGGGGAAAAATGATCCTGTCAGCAAACTGGCCTTTGGTGGTAATTTTATACCAAGATTCCATTTTCTGGGCTATGTCTTGTTTTCATTGCCTCTTATGAACTGTAGGAACAAAGACAGAATTTTGGGGTTGAAAGGGATTTTAGGAGCTCATTAACCCACATTTTTATCCAACAACCTTTTAGCTGGTATTCCTGCTTTTTCTACTCTCATCCCTACAATTTATTCTCCACAACACAGCCAGGATAACTCTTTTTAAAATGTACATTAGATTCTGTCACTGCACCACTTACAATTCCTCAATGACTTCCCACTGCTCCTTGAATAAAACCCAGGCATTTCTGTGACTGAAAATGACCTTCTTGAATCTCCCCGTCTATTTTGTATTCTTTCTTCTGCTCAGCCAGATTGGATTATTTTCTTAGAATGTGTTTGCTTCAGCCCGTCCTAATGCCTTTGCTCCTGCCATGGCTTATACCTAGAATGCTCTACCTATGATGTTGCATTTGCACTTGGTGAGTTCCTTCTTGTCTCACATGAGTTAGCTCTATGGCATCTTTTTAGGGAGGCTGTTCTTGACTACTCTATCTAGAGAGCCCTAACCGCATCTCATCTTTCATTGTAATCATGCCCCCTTTCATTACCTGTAATGATTGTTTTCATTATTTATTTGCTAGTTTATTGTTTGTCTCCTCTATCTAGAAATGGAAGCCTGATAAGAACATGAACCTCATTTGTCTGGTTCCCTAAGACATATTCCTGACACCCAGAATGGGAGCTATTATATCCTAAGGTTGGTTATATTTCCATGCATAGGAGGAGATGGAGTCCCTAGGACAATTTTTAGAGTCAGGTGGGCTTATCCCAGAGATGTGAAAGAAGAGCAAAAGAGTGAAGTTCTTGAAGTGTCTCTTGAATAGGTGTGTGCTGTTGATACTACTGATTCTCCTCAAATGATAGTTCAAACTACTATCTGTCAGTGGTGTTGGGGATGAGGGTCAAATATTTCACTAATACGCTGTCTGAACAGGAATAATAATGAATAATTATGGTGTTTTCCAATGGGGGTTACACCTGGCATTTGGGAATGGATATCAGTTGATTATGCCTGAATCTCCTAAGCATCAATGTAACATCTGATATCCTTAGCACTTGCCCACTAACTGCCTCTAGTATGTCTCTACCATTGTGAAAACCACTTGTCTTTTTGCAAATGACCCTGAGAGGAGTAGTAGTTACTAAAACTAGTTGAGAACCTTAATTTTGAGTTATTTTATAGTGTGATATTTGATAGCATGAAAATTATAAATCATCTGAATGAATTAAGGCAAAAGAAAAATGATTAATGAAGCAAATAAAAGCACTCTTCCAATTATGTGCATCCTAGTGAGGTGCTCCTTCATACTTTCTCATTTCTACATGGCCTGTGGATATCACTGGGAAGAATGGTATTGAGGTAGGTGGGCCCAAGAAAGTGAATAGCCCCTACTACAGAAAAACTGGATGTCCACTATGTAATGTCTGCAGCCATACCACCCTGGCATCTGATCCCATCTGATCTCAGAAGCTAAGCAGGGTTGGGCCTGGTTATTCCTTGGATGGGAGACCAGCTAGGAATACCATGTGCTATAGGCTTGGGAGAAAGACCCAACAGCCCGCCCCTAAAACAATCAGCCATTGAAAACCCTATGAATAGCAGAGAAGCACTGACAATAGTGCCTTTCATGGCATACTGTTGGGTAGTATTTCATTCTGTTGTACATAGGTTTGCTATGAGTTGGGCCTGACTTGATGTCACCTAACACCAACAGCAACCACCACCAAGTAATAGCATTTTCACCAGGTATTGGGCAGAAATGAATTAAACTCTAAGTCTGAAGACTCTTTAAAATTAAATTGATTTTATTTTCCAGATGCTATGGGGGCCATTTCTCTGCTATTGTTTCTCTTTCAGAATTGTGCTCATCTATTTCCTCCATATGTACCTCCATCATACACCTCTGATGCCTACCCCCAGACACAGGATATGAGGGTCAAGGCAATGATTAGTATTTATCTTTGATATTTCATCTTCCTTGCCTTGTGTATAGTCTATTACTCACCTCACAATAGAATTGTAATAAAAAGAATTGGCATGCTTGTTCCAGATAAAAATTGTTTCCAAACCATCCTTATTATAGACTGTATTCTTGGTAGTAACTGTATTGCACTGATTATTCTATTGGAAAAATGAGGAAACATATTGGATTATATTTCCCAGACAGATGAGGATGACAGTGACGATGGCAACAGTAGAGATCAAGCAATGGCTAAATTTATTGACATTTATTATGTATGAGGCACAATTCTTAGCAATTTATACTTTTTAACTCATTTAATTCTAAAATAACTCAGGCACAAAGAGTCTAATTAGGTAACTTGCTCCAATATGAAAAGTTGTAGAGCTGAATCCATCCTGATGGGTGCTGGGCAGCCAGTGTGAACAAAAGAAGTGGGGCAGATTCAGGAGGTGGCTGGGTTGATGGGGAAGGTGGGATGTAGAGCAAATATTCCCTGCGTAGGGCCACATGCTACCTACCTCCAGACGTGAAACCTCACAGGAAAGTGGACTCACTGTTGCTGAATTTTCTGACTTCTTTTCAAAGGATGTATACAATCTGCAAGATTTATCCATTTCTGAAAGTTGGCTAAATGTCACTCTGTGCAAAGCACAGACTTTTGCAGTAGAATAATTCAGGATTTTGTGCATAAGCATAAGTTTTTCCTATCAAAACAAAAAGTAGAGGTTTATGTCAAAACATAAACTCTGTAGATTTCAGGTAATTAATAAATTTGGGTGTGCCAGATTTTTTCCATTCTCTTTTGTCTTCAAGAATGTTTTTTTTTCCTGTTTTCTCAAGTCACAAACATCTGTTTTTGACAATCCAGCTAATTGGGCCCCATTGAGTGTTCTAATGAGAGCAGAGTGAGCAAGTGAGTGGATTTAATGCCCCTGGAAATGCATGTTTCTAATTGTACATCCAGTGAAGGTGGAAAGGTTAAAGTAATGAGCTGCTCTGGAGAGTTCTGGCCAAGAGTGAAAGGGCTTTGTTGTTTCACATTTCATCTTTGTTATTGTCACTGAGATGTGCTCTTATTTCCATCATGGCATTGATTGCCAAGAGGCTCTGCTATTACATTCCATTATCGTGCCATTTCTGAAGGAGCCAAGTTTATTCTTACAGCACAGTGACAGTGCACAGTCAGCCATGATCATGGCTCTCTCTGCTGCACTCCCCAACATCTTGTATACAGCTGTGAATGGCTGCATTAGTGCCAATTAATCTGGGGTAGGTTTACTGAAGGAGGGGTGCTGGGCAGCACAAAAGGCTAGTCCCTGAGTTTTCTAAGTGCTGTTTCTAGAGAAGAAGCAGTAACTGAAAGGAGCAGTCAGATGAGAAGGCTGTCAGTTTTATGTTTCAGTGGGGACTGGAATCCCTAACCTGCTCCACTTGTCCTGCATTCTCCAGGAAGCCTGGAGGCAGGCTCCAAATCAAAGAGCTTGACTTAAGAGTCTGTCATCCCAGGGATGAAAGCTCCAAGTGTGCCTGCTTGAAGACATTTCAAAGACCTGCTTTAGTTGAGTCACACTCAGTTAGTGACCCTTGGTGAGGATAAATGGCCATTTTAGAAATAGAGGTGAGTGTAGAAAGCTTGGGTCTTAGGGACACAACGGGAGTTGGATATGGTAAAGGGAAGCTGTTATTTTCAGTGTTGATGAATATCTTACATTTTAAAACTGTCACAAAATAAATTGAATGGTGACTTCTCTTTCAAAATTCAAAGTTCTGATTGTTAAAAAAGAAATTTTTTCTACTATGCCTACTTCCCTACCTCCAGTCATGTTGTGCTGATCAGTGTCTCCTTAAACTAACAGGTTGAAGACTGGTTATCCATTTAGATAGTTTGAGATTAAAATGTAACATAAATCCTATTGTTTGACTATATGGTTATTATTCAGTACGCATGCAGGATTGTTTCCAGGAACCCTGAAGATACCACAATCTGAAGGTGTTCAAGTCCCTCACATAAAATGGTGTACTATTTGCATATAATCTGTACACATCCTCTTCATCACTTTAAATCATCTCCAGAGTATTTATGATACCCAGTGCAATTTAAATGCTATTAAAATTGTTCTTATGCTATGTTGTTTAGGAAATAATAACAAGAAAAAGTCAGTATAGGCATAACTTTAAAAAGTATTTTCCATACACAGTTGGTTGACTTCACAGATGTGGAACTGATGATACAGAGGGCTGATGGGGGAAATGAGATGCAGCTCCAAACCCCTTATTTGTCTTGTGTGGCCTGATATGGCTTGGTCTCTGCTTAGACTACTTCCAGCATGTCTGGGGCCACTTTGTACCCCTGTCATCCTCCTTTAATTGCCTTGATCTTTCAGTTTCTTCGTCCTACCAGCCTTTCTCTTCCAAAGTGCTCCTCAACCCCAAGTCTCCCCTTAGATTTTTTTCCTTTTACCTGTTCAGTCTCCATTTGACTTCTCTCTTGTTTTGACAGCAAAATAATAATAAATACTTATGCTTCCATTCACTATTTATAATAATTTGATCTTTTCTCAAAATACTCATTCCATCCTACCTAGGGGCTCTAGCATATAAACTATGTACCAGACGCGAGAGCTAGTCTACATTCCCTGGGTTTGAATCCCAGCTCTGCATTTCTTAGCTGTGTGACTTTGGGTGAGTTATTTAACTCCTTGTGGTTTGTTTCCATCTTCTGTAATATTGAAATAATTTTATTAACAAGGATAAATTATATTTTCAGAGTTGTAGGACTTAAATGGAACTAAGATTAACATATAAAACTTAATATCTAGAACATCCTTTAGGAAATGTTAGCCATTATTATTATTATTATTATTATTATTATTATTATTATTACTTGGTATATCTGTAGAACGACTTTCCTATTTAGATTGGTGGCTCTATGAAAGCTAGAGTGTAACTAACATGGATGTTAAATGTGAGCAAATTGCACATTCTGGGGACTCAAAAAAAATCTTAGTTAGCTAATTACATAGTACTTTTTTCAGTGTGAACTAAGTGTTTTTTTCTACATGAAAGGTTCATTGTTAACAGCAAGAAAAGGGGTATCTGAGAGACAATTGTTGTTGTTGCTAGGTACCCTTGAGTTGGGTCTGACTCATAGTGAACCTATATACAAGAGAATGAAATGCTCCCTGACACTGTGCCATGCTGGACACTGTGTCAGTGCTCCTCTTCTATTCTTAGGGTTTTCAATGGCAGATTGTTTCAGGAGTGGGTTGCCAGGTCCTTCTCCATAGCCTTCAGCACCTTGTATTCCCAGGTGGTCTCCCATCCAAGTACTAACCAGGGTGACCCTTCTTAGCTTCTGAGAGCAGGTAGGATCAGATGCCAGTGTGCTATGGCTGCAGACTTAGAGACAATAGTCAGATAAAAGTCATGTTCTAACCTGCACAATGTGGAGGATATAGATTTTTTTGTCTCAGGATAGTCATATACATCAAACCTAAAAAAGCTTGTGAACACATGGAATATAACCTTTAAATGCTTTTTGATTTTGATGAGTGCTCTCAGTTTGTCAAGCTGTATTTCTATTTCAGTTTTTCTTTCTCTGGTATGATGTCCTTCTTGTCTAGCTCCTCAGGGTGGTGGAAGTGGGGAATGGAGTGGAGCCTTCAACTAACTTGAAGCATGTCCACTTAAAATGTATACTACTATATATCGATAGGTCTCTTTCTGAGTACTCATAATTGTTCCAAACATCAAGAAAGATGAGTCATATTTCCTACATCATAAAACAAGTAGTATTTTTGCTGCAAAAGCAAAGAGTACTGGTGAAGCCATTTGGTCATCTGGACAGGCCTCCCTGTAGAATGAACTTTCTCCAGCATGTATAATAGGCAAGTTGAGCCTTTTGAGGATCCCTTTACTCACTTTCTTGCTCATAAGTTCATTACCTAAGCCCACAAACTCTGTCTTTCATATTGGTAGATAGATGAGTTTTCCACTTCCTATCCAGGGGAGAACGGATAATGGTTTACCTTTCCTACCCTGCAGGTGTGTTCTCCTTTCCTTTAAGCAACAGACCACAAAGTCAGAGTATAGTGCAGAGGGAGGTTATGTACACCAGGCCCTGCACCCACCTGTGAACCAGTGTCACTTGTAGTAATGCTGTCCTTAAAAAAATGAAATTAAATAAAAAAAAACCACTTTTGCTATGTGAAAAGGTGCTTCCTGAAAAATTTATCCTCTGTGAAGGTCTTATCAGAATGCCATTGACAGAGCAGGAAAGTAATTTTTTACAAAGAAAATTACCTGATTGGACTTCTCCAGAGAAATCTACAGAACCACATCTGTATTTGGTATTTGGGGGAAATGTTCTTTTCCCTATTTTCCTTCTTTTTTCTTCTTTGTACTTCCATTCCCAAACTCCCTTCCCTCTTTCCCCTTCCATTTTGAAAATAATGAAGTGTGGCCATTGAAACACAGAACTAACAGGGGCTAGCCTACCTGGGTTTGGATGCAAGTCCTATTACTTATTTGCCAGGTGACTTAGGGTGTCACTTATTCTCTTTGTCCCTTAGTTTCTTCACTGTAAAATGAAGCCTTAAATAAAATGATCTCCCTCAAAGGATCCATCATGGGGAGGAGTACACCACTTGCTACTCTTTGGCCACAAGTGGTAACTTTTCCAGGTTCAAACAGACATCCCCAAATCATCTCCAATAAGCAGGATGGTACACTGGGAAGTCCTGGCACTTTATAGTGTGGATGATGGCCTTGGGGTGTTCGACACATTTTTACTGCAAGGCTGCTGTGATGATGAAATGCATGAACCCATCTGAAGCTCTTTTCATTGTACCTAGAATATAGTCTGTCAGTTTCCATGCACACCAAGCACTGGCTGCTGTTATCATGTCCTTTCTCCTTGACATCTCATCCTCAAATGCCCATGGCAATCAAGGGTATGCTATTTCTAAAACAATAAAAATAAATAAATAAAATTAAAAATAAGTAAAAATAAAAATAAAGAGTGTGCTAGTTCTAACAGATTGTGCTTTTCAAAAAATCATCTTTTACTTAAGTTTACTTTTCACCTGAGAACTTTTTGATCCCACTGTCTTTGCCCTTTCAGGCAACTAAAACGAAATATTTACAACAGGTAACTTATAAATCACTGAAGTTTGTTGCTTACAGTTCTGGAGGTTTGAAAGTACGAGATTATGCTGCCAGCAGATTTGTGTCTGGTGAGGGCCTGTTCTTCATAGATGGTCCCTCTGTCTCGTCACATGATGGAGGGTGGAAATCCACCTCCTTTATAAGAGTACAATTTATTCATCATGGTAGAGCCCTCCCAACTTAATCACTGTCCACAAAGCGTCATCTCTTAACACTACCATACTGGGTAATAGGTTCCTGCATATGAATTTTGAGGGGACACCGACATTCAGACCATAGCATTTACCTTTTGTCCTATGAGGTAGTTATCCAATCTAGCAATTTTTTTTCTTTTTTTATGAGTACTTGTTTTTCTAGGCTTTTCCTGGCTTTAGGGAAGAAAAATTGCTTGAGCTGCTGCTCCTGCTGCTGAAGGAGAGATTTATTCTTTAATGGTTACAGGCTTTTAAAAATCAGATTTGTGTTATCTTTTTTTTTTTTTTAGATCTTTGAAAGATGGCATAAAATAGAGTGCATAAGCATCAACATTCTAGGCATCAGTGAGCTAAAATGGGCTGGTATTGGCCATTTTGAATCAGATAATCATATAGTCTACTATCCTGTGTATGACAACTTAAAAATAAATGGGGTGGTATTCATCATCAAAAAAGACATCTCCAGAACTGTCCTTAACTATAATGCTGTCAGTAATAGAATGATATCTATACATTTATAAGGAAGGCCAGTTAACATGACAATTATTCAAATTTATGCACCCACCACTAAGGCCACAAATGAAAAAAGGGAAGATTTTTACTAGCTTCTGCAGTCTGAAATTGATCAACCATGCAATCAGGATGCAATGAAAATTACTTATTTTTGGAATGCAAAAGTTGGAAACAAAGAAGGCTTAGAGGTTGGAAAAAAATGGCCTTGGTGACAGAAATGATGCTGGAGATTGCATGATAGAATTTTGTGAGACCAACAAATTTTTCATTGTAGACACATTTTGTTTTTACCAACATGAACAGATGGAACATACAGGAATCAAACTGACTACATTTGTCGGAGGAGACAATGGAAAAACTCAATATCAGAAGTTAGAACAAGACTAGGTACTGATTGTGGATCAGAACATCATTGCTCATATGCAGGTTCAAACTAAAACTAAAGAAAATTTTAGAATAATTGTCTGAGAGCCAAGGTATGAACTTGAGTATATCATATAAGACCTGAGTTCAGAGACCACCTCAAGAACAGATTTGAAGTGTTAGACACTAATGAATGAAGACCAGATAAGTTGTCACATGACATTAACGATATCATTCATGAGGAAAGCAAAAGGTTATTAAAAAGACAAGAAAAAAAGAGAAGACCAAACTACATGTCAAAAGAGATTCTGACAAGGTAAAAAGAAAGTTCACTACAGGAAAAGTTTCTATCATAAACAGAACTGGAACCCAAGGATATATAGAAAAATATTACCATAAAAAGACAAGTAAATGGAGAGAAGTCTTTGATGGGGGGTGGGACAGGGGGGAAGTGTACAAGAGGGTAAGGGAGAACCTACGTGAATAGTGTACAGCAAAATGCATATATGGAAATGTCAGAATGAAAAGCATGTCAGAATGTATCACATTAAGGTGTACATTAAAAATTTCCAATAAAAAAAAGAGACTCCAAAACTTAGTTGAGCAGCTGAAGTAAAAAGAAGACATGATGAAATTAAGGAACTAAGCAGAAGATTTTAAAGGGCAGCTCAAAAAGACAAAATCAAGTATGAAAATGTCATGTGCAAACATCTGGAGATAGAAAACCAAAAGGGAAGAACATACTCTTTTTTCCTCAAGCTTAAAGAATTGAAAAAAATTTAATCCTCAAGTAGCAATAGTGAAGGATTCTACAGAGAAAATATTAAATGATTTAGGAAACATCAAAAGAAGATAGAATACACAGAGTTATACCTACAAGAATTGGTGGGTGATCAACCATTTCAAGAGGTTGCATATGATCAGGAATGAGTAGTACTGAAGGAAGAAGTAGAAACTGCCTTGAAGGAATTGGTAAAACACAAGACTCCAGGAATTGATGGACTATAAATTGAGATGTTTCAACAAATAGATTCAGCACTGGAGGAGCTCATTTGTGTATGCCAAGAGATTTGGAAAATAGCTATCTGGCCAACTGGAAGAGATCTATATTTGTATCTATTCCCAAGATGGGGGATCCAACAGAATGCAGAAATTATCAAATGATATCATTACTATCACATGCAAGTAAAATTTTGTTGAAGATCATTCAAAAGCAACTGCATCAGTGTACTGATACGGAACTGCCAGAAAATCCAGCCAGATTCAGAAGTGGGCATGGAACCAGGGACTTCACTGCTGATGTCAGATGGATATTGGCTGAAAGCAGAGAATACCAGAAAGATGTTTATCTATGTTTTATTTACTATGCAAAAGCATAGTAAATGACTGTGTGGATCACAAAAATTTGTGGATAACATTTTGAAGAATGGGAATACCAGAACATTTAATTGTACTTATGAGGAAACTGTACATGGGCCAGGAGAAAGTTGTTCGAACAGAACAAGAGAAATATTGCTTGGTATAAAATCAGGAAAGATGTGCAACACTGTTGCATCCATTCATCATACCACTTCAATCTCTATATTGAGCAAATAATCTGAGACACTGGACTTTATGAAGAAGACTCAATAACAACTTGTGTATGAAGATGACACACTTTGCTTACTGAAACTGAAGAGAATTTGAAACATTTATTGATGAAGATCAAAGAACACAGATTTTAGTATGGATTGTACCTCAACATCAGGAAAACAAAAATCCTTGAAATTGAGTCCGTAAGCAATTTCATGATAAATGGGGAAAAGATTGAGGTTGTCTAAGATTTTGCTTTACTTGGCTCTACAATCCATACCCACAGAAGCTGCAGTCAAGAAATCAAAAGATGCATTCCTGGGAAAAGCTTTTGCAAAAGATCTCTTTAAGGTGCTAAATATAAAAATGTCACATTGAAGATGTAGATGTGCGTGACTTAAGCCATGGTATTCTCAGTTGCATCATATGATTGTGAAAGCTGGACATTGAATAAGTGAAACAGGAGAAGAATAGATATTTTTGAATGATAGTGCTGGAGATGAGTATTAAATATACCACAGACTACAAAAAGAGCCAACATATCCATCCTAGAGGAAGCGGAACCAGAGTGCTCCTTTGAAGTAAGGATGGCTAGACTGCATCTTATGTATTTTGGACATGTTGTCAGGAGGCCCCAATCCCTGGAAAAGGACATCATGTTTGGGAGAGTGGTGGATCAACAAAAAAGAAAGACCCTCAACTAGATGGATTGTCATACTGTTTGCAACAATGGCCTTAAACATGAAAAAGATTGTGATCATGGTACAGTGTTGGAGAGTGTTTTTTTCTCTTGTATACAGGGTCACTATGTGTCAGATCCAACTTGATAGCACTCAATAACAAAAGTTGGCTGTGTTAGCTTTCCATCACTATTAAAATATACCTGAGATAATTGTTATTGTTTAGATCTTAAGTTACCTTGAAAAGCACATGTGCTAAAGTTTTAGTCACCCTCATGTGGCACTGTTGGGATATGGTGGAGCGTTTAGGAGGTGGTACCTAGAGGAGGGTAGTTAGGTCACTGAGGATGTGCCCTTAAAGGGGATATTGGGATCTCAGCCCCCTCTTATTTCTCTTTGTTTCCTAGTTGTCATAGGTTGAACAGTTTCCTTCTACCATGCACTTCTCCCATGATGTACTGCCTTGCCATAGACTCAAAGACCACGTGTCATGGTCTGAAACCTCTGAAACCATAGGTAGTCTTTTCCTCCTTTTAATTTTAAGTTTTATCCCACTGATGTAAAGCTGAATAACACATTGACTTAAAATAAGAAAAGATTTATTTTTTCTCTCCATTTTGTAGATTTCAGTCCATGATTGATTGGTTTCATTGATTCTGGGCCTGTGGCAAAGGAGTTCAACATGGTGGGATTTCTTGGAGGATGAAACTTCTCATTTTGTGGTGGCTAGAAAATGAAGAGAGAAGAAAAGACTATAATCTTTTTTGAGGTCATGCCCTCATTGACCAGTAACCTCCCACTAGGTGTCACCTCTTAAAGTTTCTACCATCTCCCAATAGGGCCAAGCTGGAGAGCAAGTGTTTAACACATGGATCTTTGGGGGACATTTCAGATCCAAACTATAGCAGTGACCCAGTTCTTACAGCTTGTATCCACCATTCCCAAACCCAATGTGTTTTTATTGAAGATCTTCTTTTTTTTTTTTTTTATTAGAAATTTTTAATGTACATCATAATGTGATTCATTTTGACATGCTTTTCGTTGTGACAATTTTCATATATGCAATTTGATAAGCATTATTCATATAGGTTACCCCTTACCCTCCTCTATGTTTCCCCCCTCCCCCCTTCCTAT
>VMDO01000152.1:351308-409100 GCA_007922755.1 Pedetes capensis | reverse complement strand
AGAAATCTGTACATGAGGCAGGAGGCAGTTGTTCGAATAGAACAAGGAAACCCTACGTGGTTTAAAGTTGAGAAAGGTGTGCGTCAGGGCTGTATACTTTCACCCTATCTCTTCAATTTATATGCTGAGCAAATAATCCGAGAAGCTGGACTATATGAGGAAGAATGCGGCATCAAGATTGGAGGAAGACTCATTAACAGCCTGCGTTATGCAGTTGACACAACTCTCCTTGCTGAAAGTGAAGAGGATTTAAAACATTTACTGATGAAGAGCAAAGATCATAGCCTTCAATACGGGTTATGACTAAACATCAGCAAAACAAAAATCCTTATGACTGGGTCAGCACGCAACTTCACAATAAATGGAGAAAAGATTGAGGTTGTCCAAGAGTTTGCTTTGCTTGGCTCTATAATCAACACCCATGGAAGCAGCAGTCAAGAAAGCAAAAGATGCATTGCTGTAGGAAAAGCTGTGGCAAAAGATCTCTTTAGAGTATTGAAAAGCAAAGATGTCACATTGAAGACGAAGGTGCGTCTGACTCATGCCATGGTATTTTCATTGGCATCATATGGTTGTGAAAGCTGGACATTGAACAAGGGAGACAGAAAAAGAATTGATGCTTTTGAATTGTGGTGCTGGAGACGTCTATTGAATATACCATGGACTGCCAAAAGAACCAACAAATGTGTCCTAGTAGAAGTGCAACCAGAGTGCTCCTTGGAAGCAAGAATGGCCAGATTGCGTCTTACATATTTCGGACATGTAGTCAGGAGAGATCTATCCCTGGAGAAGGACATCATGTTTGGGAGAGTGGCAGGTCAATGCAAAAGAGGAAAACCCTCCACCAGGTGGATTGACACAGTGTCTGCAGCAATGGGCTTAAATATAAATAAGATCATTTGCCTGGCACAGAATCAGCAAGTGTTTCGATCTGCTGTACATAGGGTCACTATGAGTTGGACTCGCGTCGACGGCACCTAACAACAACAACAAGAGATTGGAGTTCACTTGTAAGTTGCAATTACTGTTCCTATATGTCTTTCACTCTGTTTACTCCTCCCCGCTGCGTACCTGCCCACCTCAACCCAAGTCTGTTGATGCAGGATCCCTTACTGGCAGAGAAAACATCTTTAGTCTTTCTCTTAAATGATCTCCTTTAGCAGTGTAATGAGACTAGTAATTTATTTTTATTTTTTAATGGGCAATATAATGAATAATTAAAATAGAAATCACTGTTTTTTACCTTCCTCCTTAGGTAGATACAATGCGCCCACGTCATGGGGAATCCTGTCGGATGCCAGTGCCACATCACTTCTTGCTCAGCCTGAAGAGTTTCACCTACAATACCATTGGGGAAGATACTGATGTCTTCTTTTCCTTGTATGACATGAGAGAAGGCAAGCAGATCAGGTAAGAATCACTGGAAATTTTGGCAAGCTTGAGACTGTATATTAGGATGGCATGGCTCATAAGCATCTGTGGCCTTCAGGGAAGACAGATGCACAGAGGAAGCAAAACAAGATAAAGTTGCTTTATCTTATTAGCTGGAAGTTTGGCCACAATTTCCCAGTATACCTTGAAGTCATCTAAACCATACCATATTGTATTGGCTTTCTATGGCTGTGACAAAAATACCTGAAATATGTGGCTTATAAAGAGGAAAGATTTATTTGGCCTCATGGTTTCAAAGATTTCAGTCCATGGTTGGCTTTCTCCATTGTCTTCAGGCCAGTGACAAGGCAGAACATCAAGGTGGGGAGCATATGATGGAGCACAGTTACTCACTTCATCACGGCCAAGAAACAGAGACAGGCAGAGGAAGGGTTAGAGTCCTTATATACCTTTCAGTGGCATGGCCCAGTAACCTATTCTCTCCAACTAAGCCCCAGGTCCTAAATTTCCTACCACCTCCCAGGAACCCTAACAGCTGGGGACTGGGGACTGTTAGGACAGTCAGCACATGAGCCTTTGGGGGTCGTTCCACATCCAAAGTATCACACATACGTGGCTTCTTTTTTTTTCCTATGCCTATTTCCACATGGAAGTTCAAAATTGAGTCTTGGCTGTAAGTAACTCAGGGGAAAAAAAAGTAGTTTTTTTTTTTCCTAGTGCCAGAGAAAAGGCAGAGGAGAAACATAGAGCAAAGCAAGTGCAGCAGGGATGCCAAGCCCCAGACTGCAGAAAGCCCTGAGCCCTGGCTTGCTGCATGTGAGTGAGAAGGTTCACAGAGAGAGAGGTTATTAGTTCCCTGTGAGATGGCAGCCCCAGCACTCAGTTCCATTCCAGCCCTGTGGGGAAGATAGTGTCTTCTGGGAAGAAGAAAGGGCTGGCCTACATTTGTCATTCCTTTTAGCCCTGGGTTGGAGAAAAGACAGCAGAACAGGGTGACATACAGTAGACTGTGCATCTTGGCAGAGTACTGGGGACCTTAAGCATAAACACTTATAGCAGTGCTTTCTTCCTTGAAGAAAGAAAGAATCAAGGAGTCTCTCTAGGCTTCCCTTCTTCTAGAGACCACAAGGCTCAGATGGTAAGAGATGAGCTTTGTAGCCAACATGATATTCTGGAGAGTTTAAACATTTCTTCCTGGTCATCTTTTAAGTAGGGAAGAAAGGAAATAAATCTTGGGTTACCTTATTGCTTGGGAAGGTCTTGTGGTAAGGGTCCTTTATAGGCAATATAAAGGACTTTTGTTTGCTTATTCTTAAATTCTTTTTCCCGTTTCACGTTACATATATGAAAATTTTAAATTGCAGTTATAACAATACAATAGAAAAACAGTTAATTTGCATGCTCTGATCTTGAGGAAAAAAATAAAGAACTGTGCTTCACTTTCACATATAAATGAAATGATACAATATTGATCAAGGCATGCGAGTTTTTCTTGCCATCAATGACTCTTCATATATGCCCATAGGAAAGCTGCTATAGAGAAGGAAGTGGTGGTGTTGATGGCAACTACAGCCACTGTACACAGGCAAGACTATAGGACAGGACTGTGTGGATATAGATTCTGGCCGTTCTTAGTTTTCTACTAGACCAGAGCTTTGCAAACTTTATTATTTATTTTTTGCATGTGTAAGAACCTTTTCTTCAAACTAAATTTTATGAAAAAATCCAATACATAAGTCATATAAAGTAGAACTATTTGATCACTGAAAGGATCTGGGGTAAAAACCTCCAAAGGCCCACCCCTAGTAAGCTACTTCTGCCAAAGATCTGTACCCAAGGAGCTACTTCCACAAAGGAAGAATCCCATCTCCAAAAGTTTCAGAACCTCCCAGGACAGCATCACCAACTGGGGACCAAAAGTTAAAGCATATGACCTTTGGAGGACACTTGATATTCAAAGAGTGACACTCTCTCAATAACTAGGAAAAAAAAAATCAGTCATACAACTCAGTAAATCAGCAAACCCTTAATATGAAAAGGGAGGAAAAAAAACCCCAATATTTGAGCTAATGGGGAAAATAACCAACAAAATTATGGAATCAGCAAACCTCTCTCAATAATAACCCTAAATGTCAAAAGCCAAAAAACATAAATTCTTGAAAGCAACAAGGGAAAAATGACTTGTCATGGTAGAAAAACAACTATACAATTAATGACTGACTTCTTATTAGAAGCAATGGGCTACATAAGGAAAGATAGTAGTATTCCATTCAACAGACTGAAAGAAAAAAATCTATCAACCAAGAATTCTATATTTAACAAAATTATTTTCTTAAATAAAAGTGACCCTTACTTCACACCAATTGCAAAAATTAATGCAGAATAGACCAAAAACCTAAAAGGTAAGAGATAAAACTTTAAAACATAGAGATAAATCTTTCTATCTTTGGATTTGCTGATGGATTCTTAAATATAATACCAAAAACACAACAAAAGAAAAAGTAGGTAAGTTGGACTTTATCAAAATTAAAATCTTTTGTACTTCTAGGGAAATAATCAAGAAAGTGAAAAACCTTCAGAATTGGAGAAAATATTTGCCAACCACATACACAGTATATGATAAAGGTCTTGTATTCAATTTATATATAAAGAACTCTCATGATTTATGAAACAGATAACCCAGTTTAAAAATGATTAATGAATCTGAACAGACGTTTCTGTAAAGAAGATTCATGAGTGTCCAATAATCACATGAAAACATGCTTAGTGCTCAACATAAGAAAATTACAACCACAAAGAGATACCACCTCACATTAATTAAAAAGGCTACTATAAAAAAAAAAAACCCAGAAAATAACAACTGTGGGCAAGGCTGTGGAAAAATTGAATGTACAATGGTGAAACCATTATAGAAGACAGTTAGGCAGTTCCTCAAAAAATTGAAAGCAGGATTACCATATGATCCAGCCAGTTCACTTCTGGGTACAATCCAGAAGACCTGAAACTTAAGATTTAAGGAAGTATTTGTACACCTATGTTTGTAGCAGCCTTATTTACAATAGCTTAAAGGTGGATGCATCCCAAGGATTCATCAGTGTATGAGTATTTACACAAAGTGTCTCTGTGTGTGTGTGTGTGTGTGTGTGTGTGTGTGTGTATACACATACACATAGTGGAATATTCTTCAGGCTTGGAAAAAGGAAATTCTGACACATTAAATGTAAATGAGACTTGAGGGCATGATTGAAATAGGCTAGACACAAAAGTACAGTGACTGTATGATTCTCTTAAAGAGATGTACTTAAAATAGATCCATAGGCACAAAGTAGAGTGGCAGTTGTGAAAGGCAAAGAGAGAATCAGAAATTGTTGTTCAATGGGTACAAAGTTTCATTTCTCTAATCTCATTCAGGAGATTAGATTCATAATGGTGTGAATATATTTAAAGGCTACTAAACCATACACTTTAAGATAATTATGGTGAAAATTTTTATGTATATTTTACCACAATTCAAAAAAAGTGGGGGAAGGCACGATAAAGATTTTTCCCAGTTAGCCTAGTGGGAACAACAAGGGAGAGAGGAGAATTTAAGGGGGATGAATATGATCAAAGTATACTATATACAAGTATGAAAATGTCATAAAGAAGGCCATTACTTTGTACAGTTAATATATGTAATAAAAAATTAAAAATAAATATTTTCCAAGTGAAATGAAGATTGAGAAGATTGATGCTAGCTGGCTTCCCTTACAAGAAGGACAAAAGGAAGTCCCAGGCTGAAAAGAAAATAACATCAGCTGTTAACTCAAATCCACATCCTTGAGGAAAGAATAGGATATCATGTAATAGACAATTTAGAGAACAACAACAAAAAGGAGCTCTTACATATGAAAACATATGATGATAGAAATGAAAACTCATTTGAAGGGTTTGTGAATAAAGTTAAGTAGGTGCAGCAGAAAGTAGAGCAAAAATAATAAAAGAAAGAGAATAGGTATTTAGAAACAACCCAGGAAACAGTCTTGTTTTTAATAGGAATCTAAAGGCAGAAAACAAAGCAAATAAAGGAAATCATCAATGAAATAATTGGAGAAACTTTTCTTAGACCTGTAAGACACAAATTTCCAATTTAAAAGGCCTATAAGTATGCAGACACTAGATAAAAATGCATCTGCATCAAGATAGATCATATAATTTTAAATCACTAATGACAAATATTCTTCAAAACCAAAACAAAAAAGAATAAAATCAGGTTCATACAGAGAACCAAGGACCAAGACTTTCAGACTTCTCTACAACAAATGATAGAGTGAATTAATGCCTTTGAAGTACTAAGGGAAAAAATTTCCAACCTAGAATTCTTTACTATCCCTCATATAAGTATGAACATAGAATAAAGTTATTTTCAGAAATGCAAAGGTTTTTGGTTTTGTTTTGATTCCTGATTTTATTATTCATTTTCTTTTTATTTAAAGTAGTCTTTGGTGGCTGTCAGTGGAGCTGGTGGTTGTTGCAAACCGGTGAGTTGGGGGACTGCAGTGGGGACAGGGAGACCCCATACTTTTCCCTTGGAAGTCCTGTGTTGAGATGACAAGTGTACTTCTAAGAACCTAGAGTGAGGTGGAAAGGGGATGAGGCAGGAGCAGCAAGTGGAGGATATGAGACTCTCTGCAGTGCCCACCTACATTCTTTTCTAATGTTTCCCCACTCATGGCATCCTCTGAAGTCTTGGAAAGCTTCCTTTTCTTCTTTTAAAAGTTTATTTCACAAATATTCTTTCTCAGGGAAATGCTACAGGATGTGATCTGCCAAATAAAGGAATAAATCAAGGCACAGACACTTGGTATCTAGGAGAAAGAATATCCAACACAAAAGGAAGGGTATCCCGGGGTGATGATGAAGTGAAATCTCAAGATATCTGCTAAGTAACAGATCTTAGCATTACTGGTGCAAGTAGATGGAAAGAAATAATAAAGATCAGAGCAGAAATTAATGGGAAAAAAACCACCAACAGTAAAATGATATGAAATATCTATGATTTCTATTGGCAATAAAGTCACAAGTTATGCCACTAAAAAATATTAATTGGCCCATATTTGACCAGGTCAAAAAGGCTCTGGGAGACATTTCTTTAAAAAGATGAAACTACTGGATGGAGGATGCATGAGGCCCTGGTTTCACTCCTCAGTACTAGAGGGAAAAGAAAAGATGAAACTGGAAGGACTATTTGGCTTATTTGGGTATACTGCAGGGAGAAGGAATTCAAATGACTCAAGGAAAGTAGAGTTGAATTAGTAAAGAGTACCTTTTTAGGCAAATAATTATTAAAATGGCATTTATTAACATCTTTTTTTTCCAGTACTAGAGGGTTTAACCCAGTGCCTCACATATACTTTGCAAGTGAACTATTGTTGTCTTGGACTCCCAGCCCACTTTTTAAGTTTTTTTTATCTTGAGACAGGATCTCACTAAGTTGTGCAAGGTGCCTGTGGCCTTGAACTCATGATCCTCTTGCTTCTGCTTCCTGAGTTGTTGGGATTACAAATGTGCCATTGTGCCTGAAGGCATTTATTAATGTCTAATTCAGGCTTCTATAACAGAATGCCATAGAGTGGATGGCTTAAGCAACAGTTTTTTCTCACAGTTTAAGAATCTGGGAAGTTCAGGTTTAAGTTGCCAGCATACCAGTGTCTGGTGAGGGTGTTCTCTCAGGTTTGCAGAAGGCCATCTTCTTGTATCTTCACATGACTAAAAGAGAACTGATCTCTCCCATGATTCTTCTTAATAAGAGCACTAATCACACTCATAAGGATTCCACTCTGATGACCTAATTATCTTCCAAAGACCCCATATCCCACATGTTGGGATTTAGGAATACAACACTTGAATTTTCAAGGGACACAAACAGTCCATACATTGTTTCTGCCCCCCGCCCCAACTTCAAATCTTTGTCACATGCAAAATATATTCACTCTGTCCCAACGTAGTCCCTGTGTGTTCCAACATCAGCTCTAAAGTCCAAAGTCTTGTTTACATAATACCAAAACCAGAATGAGAATTGAGACATAGTTCATCCTGAGGCAAAATTCCCCTCTAGCTGTGAACCTGTGAAAAAATTAGATGCTTCCAAAGTGCAGTGGCAAGACAGCCATTCCCATTCCAAAAGAGAAATATAATCAAGACAGAAGGAGTGACAGTCCCAACCAACTCCAAGTAAGGCAAATTCCATGGGATCCTGAAGGTTGAGAATGATTTTCTTCAGCTCCATGCTCTGCCTTCTAGGCACACCGAGGTGGCACCATCATTCCCATTGCTTAGCAGGCTGGTGCCTTTCTTTTCTATTGAATTTTCTTATTTATATGAGGAATATCATTGTTTAACAAACTTATTTTCTCTATACCACTGGTGTGTGGGGGGTACGGGGAGAAGAGAGAGTTAAAGAAACACATGGATTTATCACTGGACCTTTGCAAATGTAACAGTCTTCTGAAGCCTCAGGGTACCAGTGTTTGATTTCATTGCTCATGCCTTTCCCAACAGCATGTCTTCTATGTCAGGTTTTTCTGTTAGTCCTTGAGAGTATAAAGTTTCCCTCAAAAACTACCTCTGTTGATTATCACATGAAACAAGCTAGTGACCTTTATATGGATGCCGTGTAAAGCAAGCTTCAGAGTCCCTATGTCAGTCAACAGGTGAGTTGCTGTGAAAGAAACACTGACTAAAACAAACTTACACGGGGAGAGGTTACTGGGAGCTCATGGTTAGATGATTTAGATGATTTCAATTGATAGGGGAAGGACAGGCATGGCAGATGACATTGTGGCATGGCAGATCTGAAGCGGAGAGAAGAGAGTAACCAGACTGTGGGTCTTGGTAAAAACCTGCAAAGGCATACCCCCAGTGACTCACTTCTGCTAAACTAGAACCTACCTCTAAAGTTCATCACCTCCACATACAGCATCCCCAGCTGAAGACCAGACACTCAAACACATAACCTATGGGAGACATTTTAGATTTAAACTGTAACAGTCTCCTTTTCCTTGTGGAGTTTACTCAGCATTCAAAACATCCTTGTATAGAATAAACTTTTTCTTGAAAATCAGCTGCTTCTGCAATTGAAGTAGTAGAATCTACCTGAGATTTAAGCATTCTACCCAAGTAAGATAATCTGAAAATCTCAGGAGCCCCTGTAGAGAAATTTTCATTTTAAATGATGAGTAACCACTCTGTTTATTAAATTAATAGTTTTGTTTCCCTCTGCAAAAGAAGCCATACCTTATTATGCAATGAACTTATCATCAAGAGCTCAGACAAGTCAATTATGGACCTGCAGTTAAGTCTATCCTGTCTTAACTTGATCTGGGACATAGACTCTAGCTTACTACTCAACATCCCCCTGAGGAGTTCCTGTGAGTCCCATCAGGAGTAAGAGAGGAACTACTACTCTGCCTCTGGGGACTGTCAACATCACTTTCTTTTTCTAACCTACTGTCTTGTCTATCATTGTCAGTATGCATATCTTCCCTGAAAATTACTAGATTGTAGGGAAATTAAAAATTAGTTTTTTCTCTCTCCCTGCCCTCTCCCAATCCCCCCCCTCAATCCAGTCAACTGCTAAATATATCTCATAGCCATTCACTTCTTTTCAGTCTCCAAACTTCGCCATAGCTACTTTGGGCTACTCCAGTTGTTGCTGGAGTATATTCTGTGTTACTAACCGGGCTTCCACATTGCTGCCCAACTGATCATTCTGAACTTGTATGAAATCATGCTGCTTCTCAGGGTTGAACTTCCAGGGTCTCTCTAAGGCCCACAGTGGGGTTTTCCAAAATTGCTGAGCCTATCAACTAAGATGCTTTTTAAAAATATGGATTCCTGTACTCCTCTAGGAGCCAGTTCCTTTAGAGATTTTGTTTCAGAGTATCTGAGGAGATGCCCAGAAACCTGCATTTTAAATAAACTGTCAGGTACTCAGGATAGCAGAGTCTAGAGAACCCTCATACATAATTTCCACATTGTTACATGACTCCTCTGACCACTCCCCAGCTCTTCAGTGCTGTCTTCATTCATGCTCTGGGCTTCCACATGCAGCATCACACTTCAGAATCTGCAGTTGGCATTCTATTTACCTGGAACCCTTTTCTTGTCACCACCACTGCTTACCAAATGGCAGGTTAGCAGTTACCTCCTGTGAGTAGCCTACCTTCTTCCCACTAGTTTGTCAGCCCCTTTCTAAGCAATTCTAGCATTGGTATGTTATGTTGCAATTTTTAGTTTCTCTGTGTCTATGTCCCACAAGACTTAGAACTTTGTGCACAAGAATTGTTTCATTTCTGTATCCTCAGCATTAAGTCAGTTTCTAAAAAATGGTATGAATTAATGAATGTTGGTTTAAAAAAATAAAAGGGAAGAACTGTAGAAAGGATCTTGGAATTATACCAGTAGTTACAACACAGTTTCTTGGAGCCTGAACCATTTCATGTTCAGGCGGGAGTTAGAGTAGAGGCATAAGTAGGGAGGAGTCCTACCCTCACTGATTGAACCAGAGCAACTCTGCTGTTTACTTTTTCATGTGTTGGTGACTAGAGTGTATTTTGTTGAAAATGAGGGAAAAGATGATACTAAAAAAATTGAAAACCATAGTACTGGACCCTGGTTTGCCTTTATGAAATGCCTATGTGTATGTTTGCTCTGTGTGCTGTAAAATGAAGTGGGAAAACTTGAAGAACTTGAGAAATAAAGTCAAATGATCTAAACGAGAAAATGAATCTGTGAGGGAATATTGGAGCTTTCCTAATCTGTTGTGTTGCATAGCATAGTATATCCTTGGGTGTACTTGCCTGTTTTCAAGCACCTGGCAAATGATGAAGATGCTGAGTGGTTGGGAGGTCCACATGAGGGGCATACAGATTAAATTGAAAGAGTTGGGGGAATTCCTCTGCTTTTATGAGGAAACTGTCTTTATTTCCAAAGCAGAGTCTTTAGGAAAGTCTGTCCTTGAGAATGAGAGATTCTGCCTCTCCCTCAGGCCTGAAATAGGCTGGCACCTCATTGGTAGTCACCAACATTTGCTGCAGGATGGATGAATTGCTGTCAGTGAAGCATGTGAATGAAATGCAGTACCACCTAGGAATTATAATGCTGCATCTTCTTTTTTTTTTTTTTTTTTTTTTTTTTTGCAGTACTGGGGGGTTGAACCCAGGGCCTCGCACCTGCATCCTCTGCAAGTGCTGGACCACTGAGCTGCACCTCCAGCCCAATTTTTACTTTTTAGAGACAGGGTCTCCCTAAGTTACAAAGACTACCTCTGGTCTTGAACTTGCAATCCTCCCACCTCCGCCTCCCGAGCCGCTGGGATTACAGGCATGCACCACCGTGCCCGGCTTGGAATTATAATGCTTCTAAAGGCAATGATCTTAAAGTTAAGACACGATTAGACATGTCCCACATTCAAATTATGAAACTCATTTGTAAGACCTTGCTTAATAATATGAAATTAATTTCATATACTATATGTCCATAGTTTAACATCATAAAGACAAGTAAACGTAGACTACTTCTCATGTAACACAGCTTACTGAGGAGAAAGTGTGTTAATCATTTCTTCTCCTGAAAGAGATCAAACAGTAAATTAGAAAGAGGGTTTCTCACCCAAATTATTTAAGAGAAAGAGTGACTGATCTCTTCCTCTTATGTGGAGGTATGGATGTTTTTAAAATCTCCTGAGTAAATTTGATCCTTTCAGCTATAATTTCTTTTAGACCTTCGGGAAATAGGAGTAGTTGCTGTAACTCTATTTGGCAAATAGATTGGACCAGCATTTATCAAACTGCCCTCCTATAGACTCTGCTGCCTTACAGAAGTGGAGGTGGGATCAAATATTACCAGTCAAAATGACATGTAAAAGAGAGGGAACATTTTACACCTCTGTGCACTCCAAGAGGTAGAAATCTAACTGCTGTCACTGCAGTGTTTCCCAGCAGTATTTGACTGCTTCTTACAAGTGCTCATGAGAACTTGGGTAGAAATTTATCTTCAAACAGTTTGAACTAGGGCTTCAAATTCATGAAAAATTGGGTTCAGGTTCGGGTGTGCATTCAGCATGTTAAAAATCTAGAGGGTTTAAAGCCTATGTGTAGATAGCAGGGCTTCAAACTGAACCCAAGCCTGAATCCTGAACCTGTTCTAGTTCAAGTATTGAAAACCTTTTTCTGAACCCAGACCCAGTGAAAAATTGGGTTTGGGTTCAACTTTTAACACTTCTTTTGTTTTTGTTTTGTTTCTTATTTTGTATAATTAGCTATTTTATTTGTACATAAGAATTGAAAAAAAATAGAAAAAGGTTTTGTCTATCTGCATGTAGGGTTAAAAAATTTAAACCCAAATCCAAACTCTCTACATTTTAACATTATTAAACCCTCACCAGAACCTAAACCCAATATTTTGTGGGTTTGAAGCCCATGTTTGAACATTAAGGGAAAACAGGACTTATTTTTCATATCCATTGGAAAATCTAGCAGAACAGGAAATAATGAGGTACATCCCTAAAGTCCTCTGAAATGAAGAAAGTTATTTGAATTTCACAAGTTGTCAGGCAGGGCAGATGAAACCAGAAGCCTGAAAGGCTCTAGGAAATATGAAGCTCAGGTGGGCCATATGGGAACTAATCCTACGGGCTTCTTTTCACTGTTGAGAAGAGAGAAGTTCTTGGATTTGGATATGACCAGCACTCCTGTTCACCTAGAATTTGCCACCTCCACCCTTTTGACTTTGTACTAAAACTTGGTGTAACCCTTCCAAATAGTACCCCTTTCTGTGGGCAGCCCCAGGCAGCAGCCTCCTTGGTGAATGTCTGCTCTTGAGAGATTAATCGAGCCATAGTGTGATGATGAGCACAGGCATATTTCATCCTCAAAAGAAGACCATAGAAGTAATAGTAGATTTTCTTGAAGAAACATAAACTTCTTAAAATTACTTTTATTCTCATGTATTCGTGAAAATTATCATTAGATTCACAGCTAGTTGAGTAATTGTTATATGCATGGTATACATATTAGGATAGACCAACCGCTGTAACAAGAATAAATGTATACAACACAAAGAAATGATAAATATTTAGGAAGATGGAAATTCTAATCACTCCAATATGATCATTACATATTGTATACACGTATCCAGTTATCACACTGCGATTGTGCGTGCTTGGGCGCGCGCATGCTTGCGCTTGCTCGCGCTCGCTCGCTCTCGCGCTCTCTCTCTCTCTCTCTCTCTCTCTCTCTCTTTCTCTCTCTCTCTCTCTCTCTCATTTTTCTCCTGCATTTGTCCTATATTTTCTTCTTGTTTTAAAATTTTGGCTCTTATATTTAAGAGCTCTAATATTAAGAGGCTCTTATATTTAAGTCTGTGATCTGTTCAAGTTAATTTTATATCATCAAAGGCTAAGGCTCATGTTTTTTCTAATATGGATTGTTCAGCACTGTTTGTTAAACTACTATGCCTCTCTCTCTGAATTTCTTGATACCTTTACTGAAAATCAGTCAACTGTAGGCACGTGGGTTTCCTAACACTGAACAAAGGCCTTTCTTTCTACTAACTAAAGGTGCATCACTTCTACTTTTTCACAACCATTCCTTTTTTTTTTTTTTTTCTCCCCAGTAGTGAGGGGTTGAACCTCGGGCCTTGTGCATGCTAGCAAGTGCTCCACCACTGAGCTATAGCCCAACCCCCTTTTTAATTTTTATTTTGAGACAGGGTCTCACTAAGTTGTGCAAGCTGCTTCTGGCCTTGACCCCATGATCTTCCTACCTTAGCCTCCCAAGCAGTTGCAGTTATAGGTGTGTTGCAGGATGCCCAGCTCACAACCCTTCTGCAGAGTGATGTAGTCTCAATGTTTATATCTCCTCATTTCTTACTTCTCACATTGTATCTTTCCCTACTATTCCACTAAAATATTTCTTGCCAGAATCATTAGTGATCAGTGTTCTAATGTCTGACGGTTGTTGTTAGGTCCAACTCATGGTAACCCTATGTACAACAGAACGAAACACTATCCAACACTGTGCCATGCCCAGTACTATTGTCAGAGCTTCTCTGGTATTCATAGGGTTTTCCATGGCTGATTATTTTGGGAGTGGGCCACCAGGTCCTTCTCCCAAGCCTGTAGTAACTGGGATTCCCAGGCGGTCTCCCATCCAAGGACTAACCAGGCCTGACCCTGCTTAACTTCCGAGATCTGACAGGATCGGATGCCAGGGTAGTGTGGCTGTCTTCATTCTAACATCTAGCAACAGTTTTGTCCTTATCTGATTTGATTCTCAGTGGCCTTGGAACTTGGTTGACTCCTCTTTCAGACTGTTCTCCCCTTAGCTTAATGAACATCCCACTATCCTTATTTTTCTGTTTATCCCTATATATCTACTTGCTAGTTTCATCTTTTGCCTATTACTTAAATGTCAGTGCCCTTAGGATTCTGACCAAAGCTCCTTTTTCTTCTAATTCTATACACAGTCCTTGCTTATTCCCATGTGTTCTTTTAGCTAAAGAATCTCAAATTTTTATCTGACCTAAGTCTTTTTCTATTTAAATTACATAGAGTATAATGAGTTTCAATATGGGATCTTCCACACAGTTGTTTTTTTTTTTTTTTTCCCCGCTCCTAGGAGTTTGAACTCGAGGCCTCATGTGTGCTTTGCAAGTGCCATACCGCTGAACTGCACTCCCAGCCCATTTTTTACTTTTTATTTTGGGGCATGGTCTCCCTAAGTTATGACGTCTGCCTCTGGCTGAGACCTTGGAGTCCTCTTGCCTCTGCCTCCTGAGTCACTGGGATTACAGGTGTGCACCCCTGCACCTGGCTATTTGCACACAATTGTATCATATACTTTGCATTTGTTCTCTCCCTCATTACCCACCTGTGTTACTCCTCTACCCCCTCACACTAATCCATTCCCCCCGCAGATATATCCCTTTGTATTTTCCAATCACACATACATGCATATGTATTTTTCTCTTTTCTTTTTAAGATAAATCTAGTTACTATATAAGTGTAAAAACATGGTATTTATCTTTCTGGGTCTGGCGTATTTCACTAAAAATCATGATCTCCAGTTCTCTCCATTTTCCTGCAAATGACATAACTTCTTTATGGCTGAAGAAAATTCCATTGTGTATATATACCACATTTTTTAACTCCATTCATTTGTTGATAGGCATCTGGGCTGATTCCATATCTTTGCAATTGTGAGCAGTGCTGCAATGAACATGAAAGTGCAGGTCTCTGCAATATGACTTCGATGCCTTTAAATATATACCCAAGAGGAGTATAGCCAGAGCATATGGTGGTTCTATTTTTAGTTTTCTAAGGAACATCCATACTGGTTTCCATAGTAGCTGTACTAGTTTACAGTCCCACCAGCAGTGTGTAAGGGTTCCTTTTCACCCTCAGCATCCTCACCAGCACTTGTGGTTTGTTTTGTTGATGCTAACCATTCTGACTGGGGTAAGACGGAATCTCAGTGTAATTTTAATTTGCATTTCTTTGATGGCTAAGGATGCTGAACATTTTTTCATAAATTCATTCACCATTTATAGTTCTTCTTTTGATAATTATATGTTTAGTTCAAGTACTCATTTATTGGATTTTTGGGTTGTTTTATATTTAGTTTTTTGAGCTCTTTATATATGTTAGATATTAATCTTCTGTCAGATATCTAGTTGGTGAAGATTTTCTCCCATTCTTTGGGCTCTCTCTTTACTCTGTTGCTGTGCAGAAGCTTTTTAATTTTATGTGGTCCCATTTGTCAATTCTTGCTACTGTTTACTGGGCTGTTGGAGTCCTTTTATAAAAGTTCTTGCCAATGCCTATGTGTGAAGTATTTTCTCTACATTTTCTTCTAGTAATTTCAAAATTTTGACTTTTACATTAAGATCTTTGATCCATTTTGAATTGATTTTTCTACAGGGTGATGAATATGGATGTACTTTCATTCTTCTACATGTGGGTACCCAGTTTCCCCACCATCATTTGTTGACAAGGCTGTCTTTTCTAATGTGTGTTTTTGGCATCTTTGTCAAAAATGAGGTGGCTGTACCTGTATAGGTTTATTTCTTGGCCCTGTCTTCTATTCCATTTATCTTTATGTGTGTTTCTGTGCCTAAACTTTTTGATACTCATTTATACATGTCTTATTGTCTACCAAGACAATAAGCTCTGTGAAGAAAAAGTATCTAGTATACATTTTTCACATTTCTATTTCCATGTTTAGCACACAGAACTTAACTATTAGTTGACTAAATGAACAAATAAATATATGAACATACTAACTTAAATGTGCTGTTGATATTATATCTTACAATTCTAGTATATTTTAATATCAGCACTTTAATGATATCACATGTATTCAGTGACTCTGGCTGGGGGCCCAAAAGAAGTATATTACTTTTAAAATCACATACTTAGTCTTCCCCGTGGCTCAGTTTTCCTGTTACGGTTGGTTGGGAACTGTAGGACTAAGAGATGGGAATGAGATTTTGGGCAGGAAGAAGATGAGAGAACAAGGAGATATTTGTCCAATATTGCACGCACTGTTTGTAACATTTTATAGTCCACAATTTCCTTTAGGAATAACCTGTATTTTTGAAGAATAAAATGTGTAGTGGCTCTGTTAAATTTTGATTGGAGCTTTAGCTGTATATACATCATTTTAAAAATTTTGCCCAAGTCTTTTTAAGTCCCTGTAGCGTTTTTTTCTTAGCCCTAAAATGATTCTCCCTTGATCCTTATAGAAATATGTAAATTGAATAAATGTAGATTCTTTTACCTCTAGTATGGTGAATATTTTTATGATGTTCTAAGTGCTGACATTAAAGAATATATATGGCTCATAAATGGGTTTAGCATCATGCCAGGTGCTTGGCGGGGAGGGTTTAAGAAAGATACAGAACACAGTCCTCATTGCTGCTCTCAGGGACCATCCAGTTTTAGAGAGATAAGACACACAGCAAATAAACAGCAAAACCTATCAGGCTGTTTGGAATATCCATGGCATGTTGTTTGGCACAAAAAATAAGATAACCTGCCAGTAGATATGTGGTTTGGGCCATGCCTGTCAATTTGAGCTGTTCTGTGAAGTATTAAGAGTTTTCCTGTATTTACCCTTTTTATTTGTTCTAGAGCATGCAGTTCTTTACATTTTTCTGTCTCTCTTTCTCTCCTACATTTTAGTGAGCGGTTTCTGGTGAGACTGAACAAGAATGGTGGGCCAAGGAACCCAGAGAAGATAGAACGAATGTGTGCACTTTTTACAGTATGTGCAAATTCTCTTTCTCTTTTGTCCTCTTGACTCTAACCAGGTGCTTGCTCTGTGGGTATTTTCACTCTGTAAATGAACATTTATCATTTCCCCCCACACTGGTGAGACTAGGACTTGGCTTGTTTCTGTAGGTTTTAATGAAATACTTTTAGAGAACTTAAATTAGCTATGGTTTTTAACTGAATTTTTCTTAAAGAAATATAATCAAATGCCTTTCTCTGATGTACATTTTGTAAGCTATTTCACACAACATCTCTGATGTATAAGTATGTCGTTGTTAGGTGCCGTTGAGTCAAGTCCAACTCATAGCAACACTAAATAAAATAGAACAAAATTCTCCTTGATGCCGTGGCATGCACGGCACTATTGTCAGTGCTTCTCTGCTATTCATAGGATTTTTAGTGGCAGATTTTTTGGGGGAATGGGCTTCCAGGTTGTTCTCTCTAGCCTGCAGCACCTGGTATTCCCAGAAGGTTTCCCATCCAAGGACTAACCAGGCTACCCTGCTTAGCTTCCATGATCAGGCGGGTTCAGATGCCAGGGTGCCAGGGCTGCAGAGGATGTATAAGTATAGTTTCTCTAAAAGGCATCTACTAAGTTTACAGCTTAGCCTTCACTTATTAAGTTCGCATAAAGAGAGACAAACTAGTCATCTTCCAAATACCAAATGACAAGTCCTTTTCTGCTGTGATCTGTACTTTAGGTTTTTTTGAATAACCATGCTATTATTTGTGATCTCTGTAATTGCAAAACTGTTGACTCAGAAAACACTTGGTAATCTGCATATTGAAAACTACTGAACTTGACGATACTACTACACTGCGTTTTGTATTCTCCAAATTGTTTCTGATTTATTAATTTTTCACCCAGTTAAAAAGCTATTTTGCTTTATTTATTTGAATTAATTGATTTGTAGAAGAAGAAAACAAAACTGTATCACAATCTTAAACCACTTTTGATTGTTGTGGATTCTTTGATCTGTTTCCTTGAAAACTGAGATACATGTAAACTCATTGTCCAGGAATGGTGGTACCTGCCTATAGTCCCACCTCTTCACAAGCCTGAGGGGGGAGGATTGTGAGTTCAAGGCCATCCAAGAACTTGTCTGAACAAAAAAATAAATAAAGTGAAACAGACAAAAACCTCATTGAGCTTAGGAGGGTGTGGTAATCTCTCAATAGTGTTATTGACCTTGCATGTGGCCCATGATTGGTAGGTGATAGATATCTTAAAGCTTACATTGTACCTGTTAAAGGCAACCAATATTTATCTGGAGATATAGTATGTGACTTTCTTTGAAAGCTAAAATTGCATTTATTCGCTTGACTTCAATGTGTACTGCAATTTAATCTTTGAAAATGCCAAATGGTGTTACTACAGAATCAGAAACCACTTTAACAGAAATAGTTTTTACTGAATATGCTCCAGATGTTCCACATGCAGAGAAAGATTTATAAATCTGGCTAAGCTAGAATAATGTTTCGTCTGTCTCAGAGCTCAGCATTCAAGACTTAGGAGATAATGGAAGAAGACCACGCAAAGCAGGGCCATGAAGATGGTTGAGGGAGTTAAGATGGTTTAGTCTGGGCATATCAATGCTCTCTCTTCAATAGGAAAAGAACAAAGGAAAGAATCCAGATTGTAGTTAAAGGGATTTAAGTTAGATTATTGGTTGAGAATATCTGAAGTGAGAGCACCTGACCACTGAGGTCTCTGAGACCTAATTTCTGAAGCAGAATTAGAAAGAGATGAGATACCTCTCTACGTAGAATGTCTCTGTACCCTTACATATTTTTTCTCAATCCTGATTCCCTAGTATTACCTGGTAAAATAGCAAGAGAAATTGTTTATGCCTTGTTGTTTGGATTTGTGGGAACAAAGCTCTGTGTGCTGTTCTAGAATTCTTAAATGTGATGGGTACAGTCTATGTCTCTTGAAAAATGAACTTAATTATTATGATATTTAAATATAATTATAGTAAATCAAAATTTTCATTCAGCATTTTAATTATCCATATAGGCCCAGAGGCCAGAGCTGTGGCTTCAACTTTATAAATCAAAGATGCACATAGCACTCATGGTGTGGTCCTATTCTGCCGCAATGAGAAGGGACAAGGCTGCTAAATGTACTACTTCCATAGTTCCCTTTGTAGTACAGTCCTGGATGAAAAAAAAATCCTAAACATGATTTGAGGAATTTTTACAAAGTACATGAGATTTTTGAACAGGATTGTTTTAGCCACGTCTTTCATGTTTTATTTTCAGCTATATGAAATAATAAATTTGGTGACAACTGTGTTTTCATTATCTAAGATTTGAGTTACTCCTGTGAACTATAAAAGTCTTCCAGATTGGGATATATGTTAGAATCTGAGAGTAAAGTACAAGAAAATGTACCCACAACTGTGGTTAATGCCAGTCTGTTAATTTACCTTAGCATCAAAAAAGTAGACCACAGAAACTGAGCATTTTGCAGGATTACCCAGCAGATTTCAGAGCCACATTGCAATTGTGCTATCCATGGCACAGCCCTGTTCTCTTTGAGGCTTTATTTTTTCTGACCTTCTTAGATTTGGGAGCTTCCTGTGAAAGAAGAATTTTATCCAAGGAGGTATTCTATACTTAGGTGAATGTCCAATACGATGAAGATTGACTTCTCTTGATAAATAGTGTCTGTGTGTATGAGTTGTAAGAGTATGCATATGTGTAAATTACTTATTAGATATCTAACATTCACACATAATGCTTGGCAAATACTAAGGTCTCAATGATTTTTTTCATAACTAAATGAATATATGCTTACTTGCTACTGTGTTTGAGTGAGGAACTCAGTGAAGGAATTGTGCTGTTTTTCCTGCATTACTTGGCATTACATTTTATATACTTATTTATATTCTTCTACATTCTAAAATAGAATTTTAAGACATGATTTTTGGGAGTTCTGTAATAATATCATATATTAAAATACTTCTCCTTTTCTTTAGCTTAACTATGAACAAATTGGCTTTACTTTTTATTTGTAAATCCCATTATTCCTATAGAAAAAGAGTACCTTAGAAACAGGAAAGTAAATTAATTTTTTCATGTTTCAACTTCAACATCAGTCACTGAGGTACAGGGCCCTGAGTCACTGCCCTCACTTGCCTCTCTACCTACTGTGTAGTTGGTGACCAGTAGTTGTGTAGGATTGGAAAGTTCAGTCCAGTGAGCAAACCTAAGTCCTTCCATGTAGTTTAGTATTCAAACCCTAGCTGCATGGATTCACACCCTGCTTACCAGATAAATGATGAGTGCCTCATCACTCTTCCCATCTTGGTTTTACAAGGGTGTGTATTTAGTTGTTTGCTTTGTGCAGTACTGGGGGCTTCAACCCAGGACTTCATGCATGCTTTGCAAGTGCTCTACCACTGAACTGCACTCCCAGACCCTTTTTTATTTTTTATTTTGAGGCAATGTCTCACTAAGTTATGCAGGCGGCCCCTGACCTTGAACTTGCCATCTTCGTGCCTCTGCCTCCTGAGTGGTTGAGATTATAGGCGTGTACCACTGCACCCAGCTAGGTTTTCGTATTTAACATGAGTAGCTATACTTGATACTTGAAGAATATGTGCTTAATAATGCTGTAGTAATTGTTTAACCATACACTTACATTTAATAAGATGGTTTTTACATTCAAATTATGTAGAATCCACAAAGAATAGATTTACTTAAAATATTTTCTGGCAATAATTATTTTCGTATTTTTATTGATCACAAGTACTACTGAAAGTTCTGGGTAGCATGTACAAGATGGTTAGAAAGAGCCCCACTTGGAAATACCATAAATTACATACAAGACTTCTTCCTTTTGTTTACTTAGCCAGAGCCAAGGGAGAAGTCCAGCGCTCCTATGTACAGCCCCATCTGATTATCGTGTGGCAATCTTTGGTAACTGGCTTGAATTGTCTAGATATATTGGAGTTACTAATGATGCTGGTTATTTCAAAATTTGGAGTAACAACATCTAGACTATGTAGAAGGAAGCATTTCATTTTAAAATGTATCCAACTTTTCCATATCTTTCAGTAATAAACAAATTTTAATTCCAGATAGCACTTAAAACTGTACAAAAATCTGTTTTTCAATTTATGTATTATTTAGTATTGACCTTAAAATGTGTCTAAATTCAGTGCTATTTTGAGAATATAATTTTAAGTTCCATTTTAAATTAGAGAAATTAGTGAGAGACAGAAGCAGTCTCTTTTTCCAATATTAAAAGACAGCGCTCATATAAAAATACATCTTTGTGATTCTAGTATAGATACTAGTAACATAACTAGTATCAAGTGATACTAGTTATGTTAAATTCTCTTGTAACCTATTTCATGGTAAGTATACTTTATTACTATAAGAATTTGGCAAATATTGTGACCATCTAAATCTAAAAGCTTCACCTTCACCCATTATGGATTACTTTTTAATGTCTCTTTTTCTTTCATTTGTTCAGAGTCACTCAATGGGACAGGGCTGGGATGAGGGTAAGGCAAGCAAAGCACAGTTTCCTGACAGCGAGTGCCTCTTTAAATTTTGCACATTAGATGCTTTGCTTGCCTCACCTCAATGTCACTCCTATAATAAGGTATAAAAATTAAGAAACATAGTGACTGTAGATCTTGAAGCTCACCCCAAATCACAACTTCATCTTTTTTTTTCTGTTTTATTGAAAGGAGACCAGCATGTCAGACCTATCAAAAGATGAAAGATGGAAAAGAAAAGGAACTAAGGGACTCTTTGCTCTAAGCAAAAGGAAATCATGGGAACCTGTCCCGTTAAAGAGAAAGGTTACTCCTATTAAAATACAGTAAATGGCTTGGAGAAAGCAGTATGTCAGTGACCTGGTGAAAAACTGAGGGGACGAGGACAGATAGACAGACACACATACACACACAAAATTTAGAAATATATATGGAAGTTTTATTACTTCAAGTATAATGCACTAGATAAAGTATAAGTAAACACTTTAACATGTGTTATAAACAAAAATAATGTATAAAAATTATTTTTGTTACTCTTTGATTTGAGAAGTTTCTGATTCTTGATCAGAAGTTAAGGGAAGCCCTTAAATTTTTCCAGTAAAACTATTTTCAACTTTATAATTTAGTTATTTTTTTTTTGTTAGGTGCCATCAAGTCATGTCCGACTCAGCCGACCCTCATAAGATTTACAATGGCTGATTGTTTCAGGATTGACTTGGGAGTGGATTGCCATGCCCTTCTCCCATTATAATTTAGTACAAGTAATAAATGCCTGCATTTAGAAATAAGGATTAAATTATTCAGGTTTCACTAAAACAAGTTAATCTCTTTTGAAGAGAATAGGCAATGTGTAATAATCATTTGGGCAGTAAAATAGATGTAAAATTAGTAGGGAATAAATTTTTAGTATTTGTGTCATTAATGAACTTTTGATGTTTTGCCATTTTTTTCTGCACTGAACATTCCTTTTATTACAAAATAAATGATGATAGAATAACTGTGGATTAAGGCACTGGCATGGAGATTTCCAGTGTGAAAACTTTTGTAGATATTTGATTTGTTAAGTGGTCTAAAGGAGAGCTGAAAAAAAATACTGTCAATAAAATAAACTTCCAAAGGTGTATAAGATATCCAGACTTCCACTGCATAAATCTTATAAAACTCTGAACTGTGGTGTCCTCTAATCTCCCTTCTCTTACCTATAACATACACTAAACTCAAACCATTATAAGGGTCAAAATGGAACTTTACTTAAATGAAATTTTATTTTCTGTGTATTTCTTGCCTGAATTTACTTACTTTTTTCTTTCCGTAGGACCTGAGCAGCAAAGACATGAAGAGAGATTTATATATAGTTGCCCATGTGATCCGAATAGGTACTGTCCACTTTATCCATTTATGTGATTAAGACTGGCCCAGCTTGAGATAAGCATCTCCTGTGTATGAGGTTTATCATCTTCTCAGTCTTCCCTGTTATTTCAGATCTCAGGATGAGTCCAGCTTTTTTTAGAGCTCTGCTATAAGCTCAGCTGCTGTAGTAGCTGGGTGTGATATAAGTGAATGCATTTTTTTCTCCCTTGAAATCTTCTCTCTATTTAGTTTTGGATCCAAACTTTTTATTTTAAGTAGTCTGCTTTTTGACATTCTGTCAATCATAATGCCTTGGCTCTGTACTTGTCTTCCCCCTCAAAGATTTTATAGCAAATTGCTGGAAGGCCAGTTTAACTGTGGCACATGCCATTTGCTGAGTTTGTGTCCAAAAATGTGTATCTATGCCACTGTCTGAAAAATGGAGTTACTTTCATTAGAAGATAGATGGCATTTCATTTCTACCAAAACTGAAATGGAAGAATTGATTTCTTGTTGTTGGCTTGTCCATCCTTATTTCAAGTGGCATAACTTTTGGGGCTGTAACTAACCAAGTTTTCCTTCATAGTTTGACTTTTGGTATACTGCATATATTTTTGTCAAAAAATATTTTTAAGACCCTGCCAAAAAACTATTTTTCGATATCTGATAAAGCATTTGCTGAGGTTCCGGCATTTTCAAATCCTCTTGCCACTCTTGGCACAGCCTTGGTAAAAAGGAAAAGAAAGCAACCATCCATTTCTGAGACTGCTCCCCTCACAGTAGTTCTGGACCACCTTTCTTATCAGAATTTCTTTGGAAGAAGAGCACAGTGTTGTCCTTATCTGTGTGTATATAGTTTATGTTCAGCAGCTAAAAATACTGAATTTTCCCTCTCCCCTTTTTTCTGGTACTGGGGTACTGAACCCAGGGTGTTGTGCATAATTTGCAAGTGCTGTACCTCTGAACTGTACCCCCAACCCTGTTTTTATTTTTTATCTTGATAAAGAGTCTCACTAAGTTACACAGGCTGCCTCTAGCCTCAAACTTGTGATATTCCTGCCTCTGCCTCCCAGGTCTCTGGGATTACATGCATGCTCCACCGTGTGTGGTGAACTTCCTATCATTAAGTGCTTGTCAAGTTATTAGCACATTGAATTTTCTAAGAAATTCATGAAATTTCTCTTTTATTCTCATTTGATTAATAAATGGAGCATTGGTGTTGGTTTAGATATAGATGATGAGACTGGTTGGCTGAATGTGATGCAGGAGAAGAGCCTTAGCCAGAGGCCTGTTTGGTGTTTCTGTACACATATATCCTGGGATGACTCCCATTGGCTCTTTAGTCTTTCAGTTTAGAGGCTCTCTTAGGTGACTGTGGCTCTGGCATCCCTGGATGACTACCAGGAGGTGGTGGAGAGGAGCACAGAGTTCAATGAACTGTTTTTTAACTGGTGTTTTCTGCTCTGCCCAAGGCCGAATGCTTCTGAACGACTCCAAGAAGGGCCCTGCTCACCTGCATTATAGGCGACCATATGGCTGTGCGGTCCTAAGCATCTTGGATATTCTACAGTCACTCACAGAATTAAAGGAAGAAAAGGATTTTGTTCTTAAGGTTTACACGTGAGTAATGGGCATCAGGAATGTTAATGATCTGCAGTAGCACATGACATCCCAGCACTGCCCTGACAGCAGCAGTTCTCAAGCTTTGTGACAAAGAATTACCAAGATGTAGGGTAGAAAGCTTTTTGAAAATGCAAAGATTTTGGTGAGGTTCAGAGAGGGGCCCAGGCATCTTTATTTTTCATAAGCTTCCCAGGTGATTCTGAAACAGCTAAATTTGGAACCTTCTATCCTAAAGTGAAATATACACTACATGTTCTCTCCAGAATATCATTTCCTCTCCATAACCAACCAGCCTTATTATATGTTTGCAGAAAAGCTAACAATATAGTTTCAAATATGTCTTGAACATAAAAGTGTTCCAAGTCAGACACTTGTCCACCAGTTACTGTAACTGAGCTGGCCGTGATGCAGATTGCTTCACAGAAAGATCATGAGTCAAGTTGCCCTGTCTTTGAAGAAAAGCCAGTTTTCCTGAGGAGTCAAGATCTTTACTTCTGCCACCACAGATCTCTCCATCTCATCCAGCCAGGCATGACATTATTTTTAGTGTTCTTCAGCCAAGGAATTGGCCTTACAGAAGCATCCATCTCCTCATGACCCTTGTTAAGCAATAGAACAAGAACAAAACTAGTAAAAGAAACACAGAATTCGCGCATATGATCTGCCTTTGCTTATAGAGATTTAGAAAGAAATAGTACTGTTTTAAGAAGATCAATAGCGAGTTTAGTGAGTTTTTGTAACAAGTATATTCCTGAGAATTTTTAAAAAACACTTGTGTCCTTTTAACCCAGTACCATTTTTCCAAATTAAGTCAAATATTGTCAATCATCATGTTAATATATCTTCACCATAATATACAAACATTTTTTTGCATTATCCACTCTGTCTGACTCAGACATGAAATGAACTTGACTCACAATTATGTTGAATTTGGGACTATCATCAATCACATTTGCTTAATTTCAAAATAAAAGCTCATTTACACTATATATATTTTCCTTCAGCTCTGTTTGGATCAGAGTTGTGTACTTTATAGGGTGAGGCTTTTCCTGTGAAGTAATAACTTACAAAGAAAATTTTAGCCAGTTTTCTCCTGTGTATCAGTTGCAGAATTTCTGCATATACTGAGTTTCTTCATTGATGGGTGGTAGGTAGACCCTGATTCTTCCTCCCTTTGAAAGGATTAAACAGAAATCCTAAATCATCATTAACATCATCTTAATTTGTTGTATCCCTCCTGAGAGCAAGGGACTTGAGGATAGCACTTCAGAATTTATCTCTGTATGTATTAACTATTCCTTGCTTCAGTGCAAAGCTTCTTTGCAGTTAGGGGCTTGCACGGCATCTCTTCTCAAATCATGCTATCAGGTTTAATTTGCCTAACTGCTTCTAAAACAACTGTTTTCATTACCAATATGCCACTTTGCAAGAAGTGGGATTCATTAATAATATTTTCTTAGCTCCTTCCAATGGACTGTGTCTGATACATTAGTTCCAAAAAGCTAGAGAAAGATCTATTTATAGAAAAGATAATTTAATTTTTTTTTCTTTTGAAGGACTGAGTTAAAATGTAGGATAATTCTCCCACTTGAAAATTTTAACAGACTTTCAAACAGACTCACAAATGCATGTTTGTGAATTTGATTTTTTGTGCACTATGGAATTCTTCTAGGATTAGTCATTTAAATCCACATCACAGAGAATTCAGCCCTCAGCAGGAGTATTTTTCAATAAGTTTCAAGTAATACAGTTGCTGATTAGATTGAATTGGAGGCTTAAAAGGTTTACTAATTGCTACTGATCATGCTTAGCCTTTGCTAGGACAAGATGTTGCAAGGATTAAAAACCCCTTGTACAGATTTAATCAATGAATTGGCAAAATACTTCATTAATTGTTGACATTCTCATCATTTTTGCATTATTCAGAGTTATCTTCTACCAGAGAAGTTTCACATTCCTATCTGTCTCTGCCAAGGCTACTACTATGCTTTATAGTATGTTAATTATCATGAGTATATGGGAAGATACCACATCCTTTTACAAAAATTGCAACAAGAAGCTGAGACATGAAAATTAGGTTGCTTCATGAGTCAGAACCCTTAAAATTCATAAAGAAATAATCACTGTGTACATTTTAGGCTAATAAAAATATCATGTATTTCTTGTTGGTTAGAAGGACAAAAAGTCACAGATACAAAAGGGCATGCTGTCCCTGGAGCCTAGGACAGAAAAGGAGAATAATTTCAGGAGCTAAAGCCAACTTGGAGGGGTGGATAGCCATAAATAATACATGTGACCAAATACAAGATGATGCTGAATATGTGTTGACCACTATCCAATTTCATGAGAAAAAGTTCAAATAAACATTTTTAGGTCAACCTTAATGAAGTAGATACTTAGAATATTAAATTTATAATTTTGGTTATATTTTATATCACATATAAAATATATATTACAAATTAGGTTCTGAATTACATACAGTGGAAAAATGAGAAGTACTACTTATTCCCCATTCTCACATTTTATGGAAAAATCATTCAAATTCATCATATGTATCCATGGCATCATGTAGAGCCATCATTAGTAGAGCCACTTTCTATGTCAGCTGACATTGTTTTCCAAGGCATATTATTTTCACCAGGCTTGTTTTTATACATCAATCTTTTATATGCTTGATGATGCTTTCCCACCAGAATTTCATTTTGAGGCACAACTACATATTTGTTTAATGGTTGGACACCTAATGGTTGATGTTTTTGTTATAAATCCATATATGTGAACTTATGATAAAGCTACTTAACTTTTCTACTTTCAAGGTGATTTTTACAATAAAATGCAACACTTCAATTTGGTGGTCATACTTCAAGCATAATTACTAACTATGTAGCTTTGTTTCTTCAAAAAAAATACTGTCAGATAATTTTATAAGCATCTAAAGCTCACATTAATTGAGGTCATTTCAGGCTAATGTAATTTACCCAAACAATGCTATGGTGTTCAAAATAGAAGAATCAGACTTTCACTTTAGGATAGATGGTTCTGCATTTAGATGTTTGAGAATCACCTTGGAAGCTTATAAAAAATAAAGATGCCTGGGCCACACTCAGAATCTTATCAAAACTTCTGTCCTATATTTTGGCCTGTGTTTTAAAAGTTTGGTCCCCAGCTTGGTACCTTTGGGATGTTGTGGAACCTTTAAGAGATGAGCTCTGGTGGGAGGTCTTCTAGTTATCCGGGCCATGTGTCCCTTTCCCTTACCTCCACCCCTTGGCTCCTGGTAGCAACTGTTCTGCTCTATTTCTGTGAGTTTTGACTTTGTTAGACTCTGCGTGTTAGTGCGATCATGCAGTATGTTTTTCTGTATCTGGCTTATTTTACTTTATGTAATATCCCCCACATGTTCATCATGTTGTCACAAATGGCCAGCTTTCCTTATTATAGCTAATTACTCTGTCTATGTAGGTATGTGTGTGTCTCTGTGTATCACATTTTCCTTATCCATTCATCTATCAGTGAACTCTTGGTTGCCTGTCTTGGCTTGTGTGAATAGTGCTGCAATGAACGTGGGCGTGCAGGTATCTCTTTGAGGTACTGATTTCAGTTTCTTCAGATATATACAGAGAAGTAGGATTGCTGGGTCGTATGGTAGTTCTATTTTTAATTTTTTTATGAACTTCCATACTGTTTTCCATAAAAACTGTACCGATTGACATTCCCACCAACAGTGTACAAAATGTTTCCTTTTCTCCACACTCTGATCAATACTTGTGGTGTTGTTTTTTTTTTTTAATGGTACTTTGGGGTTGAACTTAGGGCCTTGCACATACTTTACAAATGCTCTTCCACTGGGCTGCATCCTCAGCCCATATTTTGCTCTTAAAGTTTGAGTCAGGGTCTTGCTAAATTGTACAGGGTGCTGCTGGCCTTGAACTCACGATTCTCCTACCTCCACCTCCTGAGTCCCTGGGATTACAGACATGCCCCATGGTACCCAGCTCCATGTGGGCCCTTTTAATACAAGAAATACAGTGATTTAAATTAAAAAGTATTGATTAAGCATTGTTCTCTAATATGAAGTTAGATATTTGGAGAAATCAGACTTGCTTTATGGAATGACACACATTTTTATTTACTTATTTTCCCAGATTGTTATCAATGAAAAAGTATTTTCCAAAATTTATGGGTATCATTTTAGAGAAGGAAGTACAAATCCTCTGCTGACAACACTCTTGTGGTGGTGGTGGTGGTTGTTAAGTTCTGTTGAGTGGGGACTTATAGTGATCCTCACAGGGTTCTCAATGACTGTTTTGGGATTGCTTCAGGAGTGGATTGCCACGTCCTTCCATTTTTGCAGTGCTGAGGATGGAACCTGGGTTGCAGCACTCTACTAATTGAGCTAATCCCCAGCCCTGAGGACACTGTAGATGTTATCAGATGATGATACTGACACCCCTGTAACTTGTTTGGATTCTGTAATACGTCCAACCAGGGTACAATGGTCTGTTAAGTGATGTTTGGCCAGTTTGTTGTGACCATTTGAAAAGAAACAAATCCTAAATTTGGATATGTTTCAGCATTGAAAATATGGTGCCTTTGATGAATAGATTTCATCATTTCATCTGTTTTAGTGTTGATGAGTGGTTAACATCCTTTCCCCCATGTGTTTTTATGCTTTCCTTTTTACTTATGCTCCTGCTTCGTGCTCTGTATTAAGATGACACAAAGTTCAAGGATAGGAATTGCAGGAAATATGTTAAACTTTTCTCTCATGTGATATATGTGCTCCTGAAAGAAGGGTATAAATTGGTATTCTACAAACTATTCCATGCTTTTAATGCTGAGAATACCTATTCATATAAAAATTGCCATTATTATTTTGTAAAGAAGATAATTGATACAGCTTTATCTTTTATCATCTTGGCTTAATTAAATTTTCTGAGTCTCCATTTCTGATCTGTAAAATGGAAATAGTGGTCTTCTGCCTCATAATTTTATGTATATGCCCATATTTTAATATTAATAATATTTTAATATATTCATGCTGCTTAAGATGAAACATGTCTATGCTTATAGAACTGTAGTTTTGTAATTTCATTGTCCTAAAGCAATGATTAATAAATGTTCTTGGCAGCAAGACCCTTTCTCAAAGAGAAACATATTCATATAACACAATTAGTAGCATAACCCAGATGTTTCAGCTTATCTTACATAAGTGTACTGTTTTGAGTGTGTCATTAGTTTTATTGTTTGTGTGCCTATTATTTCTCAAGCTCCACACTGATATTTAAAGATACTATAATTTAATCTTTGCAATAATTTTGTGAGGACCATCTTGTTATTGCCATTTTATAGATGAGGAAATTCAAATTAACTTGGTTTCTCCAGTCACACAGCAGAAGTTCACAGAGCTGGAATTTAAACCCATGTCTTCTGACTCCTCTGTTTTTAGCCACCCTTCTGCTGCAATTTCATTGAGTACTAGTGTGATATATTGAGAAGAGCCTGGGTTTGTGAATTGGGTGGATTTAGATCTGAAATCTAGACCTCTGAAATACCTGTTACTTTGGGCATGCCACATGCTTGTTAGAGCTTCAATTTCCTCTCCATAAGATAGAGATCATGTTACCTGTTTGACAAGAATATTGAGCATATCTCCTGAGATAATGTATGTAAAATAATGACAGCCGATATTTGACTGTTTTATACATTCCAGGCCCTATTGAAAACATTTGGCATGTATTAACTTATTTAATCTTCACACACACTTAGTGAGCCTCTAAAGCTCATACTTCACTGCCTGACACAAAAGATATGCTCAGCTAGTGTTAGTTACTCTTCAGTCTTTGGTTAACAAGAAGGATTGATTGGATTTGATCACGCTGGTCTTGGCAGCCCCTCCAGCTGCAGCCAGTACATTTCTTATGAAACATGGTGTTGTGATTAGAAGATATAACTTCTGACATAACCAACAGCAAAAACAGCAGTATTTCCTCCATGTGAGATTTTCAAACTTATTTTTAGTGCTGGTGTGGAAGTAAACCTGTTCATGGTTTAAACAGTTCCCTTCAGGACAACAGTGAACAAATATGTCTCATGAGAGCTTATCTGGAATGAATCACACGTATTGATTAGTGTCAGCATGGTCGTAGAGATTCCATTTGATTAGTCAGGCCATTTGTATAGATATGCATGATGTTTTTATTTATCCTTCTAATTTCTTCTCTTTCCTTTTGCACGAAAGGTAAATGCATTCTGAGCCAGTGGCTGGCATCAGAGATGTTCCTAAATGTTTAGGTTGTTGCCCATTTTCTAGCTTAGAACCTTCAACTATATATATGTCACAATTAAGTAGGTCCCAGCCTATTAAAGTATTGGAAATAAATTAAGTCACGGTTAAAATTTAATAGTTGCAGTTAGATGAAAGCAGACAAAATTAGAACACTGACTGACATCAAGGAGACAAGAACTCTGGAGTCTGGTAATAGGAGTCAGATTTTCAGGGTCAAAGTTCTCTTCAGCCTCTCCTACTCTTCCCCCACTATGCCTTTGGGACCTGCCATCCTGTGTTTGGACTCCCACTGTGCCTCATTCTCTTTATCTGAATAATGGACATGATAAAACCTACCTTATAGGATTATGAGAATTTTTTTTGTATGTGGAGAAACACCCCAACAGTTACCTACCTTTTGTAGGTGCCCTTTTAACAATGAAAACTTAAAGGTCTTACAACCCTTTTAAACTTCTTGAATTTTGGGGGGATACCCACCTTGGCAAAGTATTAAAAGGAAGTTGAGTGAATACCCATCAAAAACACAGAAATAAGAAGATAAGAAAGTAGTAGAGAAGAGATGAATGATAAAATATGCTATATTGCATGAGAAAAGTATTCTGAACTCTGTTAAACAGAACCTGCATACCTGTTCTAGTGCTCCTGAATGCTTGGTGACCCCATGTGGAAAACCAAAAACCTCCATCCCTCTGTTTTATTCCTTGACTAAAATCCCCACACATAGTGCCACTCCACTGCCTACACTTATTATCCCTCTGTAGGGGAAGTAGGCTGTCATAGAGGTACACAGCTCTCACTTAAAGAATCCCTCCTGAATCTCACGATTGATAACAAGCTATTGGCATTAGTAATCACACTCTACATACTATTTTGATTGGGTATAACATAATCATGTTTCATTATAATTATGACTCATTTGATTATTTAATAAATGCTCACACTTATAATTTTTTCCTACAAAATATCCCAGTGATTGAATAAAATATGCTGATGAAGCCACATCTACCTAATTTCGAGGTGATTTAAATAGCTTCTGTTTATATTCAACCCATGTTCACTGTCACTCAGATCCTCCTCCTCACATGCATAGCATGCTTATTTATTAGCAGTCATTTTCTCTGCAATCCTTTCTTACCCTTTTGGCGTCTGCCCCTGAGTCATGGCAGTCAAAAATATGATGTTTCCTGCCTCATTTAATATTTTCCTTGTAGAATCCTTCACTATTGCCACTTGAGGCTTGAATTTTTTTCTTCAATTCTTAAGCTTAAGAAAAACAGAACATGTTCTTCCCTTTTGGTTTTCTACCTCCAGCTCTTTGCACATTTCGTTATTGTACATGATTTTGTCTTCTCAGGCTGCCTTTTGAAATCTTCTGTTTACTTCTTTATCTTTGTCATGTCTTCCTTTTACTTTATCTGCTCAGCGTTCAAGGGCAAGTTTCAGAGTCTCTTTTGACATGTAATTTGGTCTTTTCTTTTTTTCCTGTCTTTTTAATAACCTTTTTCTTTCTCCTGAATGATGTCTTTGATGTCATGTCATGACTCCTCTGGTCTTCAATCATTACTGTCTAATGCTTCAAATCTGCTCTTGAGATGGTCTCTGAACTCAGATAGGATACACTCAAGATCATACCTTGGCTCTCGTATACTGATTTTAATTTTCTTCAGTGTCAGTTTGAACCTGTATATGATCAGTTGATGGTCTGATCCACAGTCAGCACCTAGTCTTGTTCTGACTTTTGATATTTAGCTTTTCCATCATCTCTTTCCACAAATGTAGTCAGTTTGGTTCCTGTATGTTCCCTCTGGTGACTTCCATGTGTATGTTGTTCTTGTTGTTGTTAGCCGTCGACTCAGTATCTGACTCATAGCGACCCTCACAGGGTTTTCAATGGCTGACTGTTTCAGGATTGCCTTGGGAGTGGATTGCCAGGCCCTCCTCCCATTTTTGCGGTGCTGGGAATTGAACTCAGGACCTCAGAGACTGCAGCGCAGTGCTCTACCAACTGAGCTAAATCCCAGCCCTCCATGTGTATAGTCACCATTTATGTTGGTGAAAAAATGTATTTGCAATGAAAAGATCATTGGTCTGAAAAATTGTCATCCAACCTCCAGCATTATCTCTGTCACCAAGGCCATATTTTCCACCTACTGAGCTGCCTTCTTTGTTTCCAATTTTTATATTCCACTCCAGTAATTATCAGTGAGTCCTGATTGCACGTTCTATCTATTTCAAATTGCAGAAGCTGGTAAAAATTTTCCCGATCTTCATTTGTAGTGTTAGTGGTGGGTACATAAATTTGACTAATGCTCATATTAACTGGCCTTCCTCATTGGTGTATGGATATTATTCCATCACTGACAGCATTGTACTCAGGGCAGGTCTTGAGATGTGGTTTTTAATGATGAGTGCAACCCCATTTCTCTTTAATCTGACATTCCCGGCATAGTAGACCATAAGGTTATCTGATTCAAAATGGCCCATGCCAGTCCATTTTAGCTCACTGATGCCTAGAATGTCAATGTTTGTACACTCCATTTCCTTTTTGATGATTTCTAATTTTCCTAGATTCATACTACATACATTCTATGTTCCAGTTATTAATGGATGTTTACAATTGTTCCTTCTCATTTTGAGTCATGCCACATCAGCAAATGGAGGTCCTTGGGGATTTACTCCATTCCCATTGTTAAGGTAGACTCTACTTTGAGGAGATGTAAGGGAAAGAGGAGGAGACTCTTTCCCAGTCATCTTTTGAGTGCCTTCCAACCTGAGGGGCTCATCTTCTGGCAATATATCTGACAGTGTTTCTGCCCTATTCATAGAGTTTTCAGTGGGAAATTGTTTCAGAAATAGGTTAGCCATGTCCTTCTCCCTAGTCTGTCTTAGTCTGGAAGTTCAACTGAAACCTGTCCACCCTGAGTCACTCTACTGGTATCTGTAATACTGGTGGCATAGCTTTCAGCATCACAACAACACACAAGCCCCTACGTTTTGGCAAATAGACACATATGGGAGAAGCACATTAATATGATAAAAAGCAGATAATTAATATTATTATAAGGGTGAATGAAGTTTATTAATTATGCCAAACATATTAAAGCTAAAACAGTATAGCTTATTTAAATAGATCACACTGAAGACACTCAGAAGTTGCTAATTGCTAAGAATGTGATCTAGATATTATTTTAATCTTGTGAAGATGTTAAGGGAGAATTTTTCCATGTTGTTCAGTAATATTGGAGGAAAAACAACAGTTTCTTTTTGAATGTAATATTATTCTTTATTGGCCCCTGATAAGAGAATAATTTGTAGCCCTACATAAAGCAGATCAGGAAAGGGAAGGTTGTACAGAGTGCAGTTGTGAACACAAAGTATGGGTTTGAAAATCCTCCTCCTTTTTATACCAATCCAAAAATTAGGACATGTGGGTAAGGAAAGCCATAAAAGATGCACATATGTTACCACAGAATGGGGTTTTTGGTCAGTTAGGGTTAAAAAACAATTTTACCTAAACATGCCATTACTAACTCTACCAAGTGTAACATGGTAATGCTGCTAGAAAAACGGGCAGGTAAGATAGAGGGGCATGAAGTGATCAAGCCTCTCATGGGGATGGGACTAAAGACTAGTTTTAAAAATTGGACATTTCAATTCACTGTTAATAGCATACTTGAAAACAAGCATTATATTAAAAGGACAATAAACACATTGGTAATGGAAGATAAACTGATGGCTTTAGAACAATAAATGGGCAGTCTTGTAAAGCTAAATGTTGTTTATAGTCAGTCTTGAGTAGACTACAGAATTTCAGGAGCTCACTCTTTATAGTCTATAAATGAATCTGCATCATCTTTGGTTTCACTCTTTTCCCTTGGAGCCACTGTGAATTCTGTCTAAGCCTATTCCCACTTACTGGTGCTCCCACCTTCCTTGACTCTATCAGATTGCACGTAGAGCCATTTATTTTCCCCTTACTTTACTGGGAAATGTGACTTTTCTCACTCCTATTTTGTTGTCTTTCTCTTAAATCTAGGTAAAGCTTCTGATGGTTTTATAAGATGATCATAATCCAAAATGTTGTCCTCCAGATTGGCCTTAACTTTAGTTTAATATAATTCTGGTAGCAAACAATGGCAGAGTACTAGTAAAGTTTAAGCTTAGGAAACAACCACTTGACTTTGGAAATCACTCCATTTATTTATTCAACAACATTAAATTAAGGGCTTGCTATGTGCTACATGTTTCACTGCATGGTGGCCAGTCATTATCAAGAAATAGTCCTTGCTTCTTAAGGGCTTGTGGTAGAGTGAAATAGACAAATAGATGCCCTAAAATAAAATGGACATTCTGCTAGAAATTAGAATTCATTAGAGAACCTCCACCCCCCAACAGTGGTCAGGGCCATGGTCAGAGTATTTAAAAATTGAGACCAGTAAAGAGAGCAACCCATGAAAGGCTTTGTATAAGAGGCTTTTTTTTTTTTTTTTTGAATATGGAACTCAGGGCCTCACATCTGGTAAGCAAGTAACTCTACTAGTAAACTACACCCTTCCCCCCCCTTTTTTTTTTAATTTTGAGACTGGGACTCATTAAGTTGCACAGGCTTCCTTTGTCCTCAAACTCATAATCCTCTTGTCTCAGCCTCCTGAGTCACTAGGATTGCAGGCATGTACCGTAATACCCATTGAAGAAGCAATGTTGAACTGAATCCTACAAAAGAGAGAAGAGGAAGGAAAGAGAAGGGGGAGAGAGACAGATAAATAGAAAAAAAAAATAGTAAAGTAGAGCCTTTGTAGCTATTAGGCAAGAGATATACATGGATTAAGGTATAAGGCAATGGGATTTTTTTCAAGGTAAAAGACAGGCCTGGAGAAGTGAGGAAGGACCCTGAAGCAGGCTGCTTTAAATGACCTGCTGAAAAGTCTGAACTCTAGCATGTACAAGGGAAGCCTATGCAGGTCTGAGAAGGGTGGCCATATGACCAGATTGGCATTCTGAAAAGCCAGTTAGAAGGGGATTATACTGGTCCAGAAGGGAGATGTTAATGGCCAAACCAAGGCCACGAATAGGAGAGTTTAGATGTGGCTGATTTTCATAGAGCAAAATCTGGATAATATGGCAACTGCTGAAAAAGTTCCAGCTAAGTGAACTAGTGGGTTCCACTCAATGAGAAGGCATCTCTGCAGATATGCAGGTCAGGAGCTTAGGGATGAGTCTGGGCCATAGACATCCTGTGGGGTTAACAGCCTTTGGTGGTAGTTGAGGCTACAAGAGTGGGTGAGATTGCCCAGAAAGGCTGTAGGCTTTAGTAAGAAGGAAATGGGCTAAAGGCAGACTTGTGAAGGGCATCAATAGTGTGCAAGGGAAGAGAAATGGCAAGGACAAGCCATGTTTGGCATCTGAATTATAAGTGTTGGGTAGAAGGGTACATGTGAGTAAAATAATACACATTACCACTGTTGGTGTGGCTGACAAAATACCAGCTCCACTACATTGCTCAGAGGCCAATAAGTGCTTTATTGGCGAAATACAGAAATTACCCCACATGTTGAGGTTGAAGGGGTAAATTTTCAAGGCTTTTCTTTTGTCATGAGGGAGGGAGTATTTATGATAAACAACAGATTTCAGTAAAAGTTACTAATCTTCTAAAACTAGAAAGTGACAGGATAAACTGACAGCAAAGCAAACCTTTTGAATCCTCATCAACTAGAATTCTCCAATATATTGATTGCTTGAACAAGATGGGGCACTGTACGTATCAGACAGGAAGGGCTGATGTGCTGCTGCCAGCACCTCTAGTTTTTTATTGCCAACAGAGTTTCTCAATCACAAGAGATCATACTAAAAGACATTCTCCCCCTTCCTTTGTTTGGAAGGACTTCTGTAAACAGGAGGTTGTGCTCAGAGCTCTGGTCTATGAGAATCCATCTGTTAGTGGTTTACTGGAACATCTCTGAGTACATGAGGCTTATCCATAGGGCCAAGAAGTCCAAAGAGCCACTGCTTGGGTAGCATAATTAATCTAGAGACTGACTTCCTTTATCTCTGAGAGGCCTCTATATAAACCTTTTTATTTCTAAACCTGTGGTGCTTCATTCTGCTAGATGGCACAGAATACTTCACAGTGATCCAAACTCACTACTCTCCCAAGCTTTTCATGTCCTTGTCTGATTGAAAACAGATTTAATAAGCAAATGGTATTCACATTGCCTAAGCTTAGCAGGACTTTCCTCTAGGACCACTATAATGATACTTGGCTAACAACATAAAGGCAAAGTCATGGCAGTTTCTTAATAGTAGTACCTTGTTAAGAGAAATTAATTTCAGGTACTTTCTTCTGGGGGCTGTGTGTATATGTATGTGTGTGTATAGGAAAGGGTAGAAAAGAAAGAATTTGTCATATGGGATAGTGCTACTTCAGAGAAGAGAATATTTGGAGGCTGTGGATATAACTCAGCAATAAAGCATGTGTATAATATGCACAATGGGAGAAGGACATGGCAACCCACTCCCAAGGCAATCCTGAAACAATCTGCCATTGAAAACCCTATGAGGGTCACTATGAGTTGGACATGATTCAAGGGCACCTAACAACAACAACAACAACAACAACATAATATACACAAATCCCTGGGTTAAATCCTTAGCACCACCAAAAAATTATATATATATATATATATATATATATATATATATATACACATATATATACATATATACATATATATATACACACACATACATACATACATACATACATATGTATATACACACATTATATATATATGAGATGAGTATATATGTAGAGATTCATTTTAGAGTTTATAAGTCTTGTTCATTTATACACATTATAAATATGTATATATTATATACCTCTGTATAGTGGTAAAGATTCATTTTAGAGTTTCTGTCCTTTCCCCAAGTGTGAAACTTCTACATTTAACAGAAAAAGAGCTTTGTCTAATTTAGTAAAACATGTACTCATTTCTTTTAAAAAAATATTTTTTTTTTAAAAAAAAGGGAATCCTTTTCCCTTCAAATTCATTATACATTGAGACATCAAACGAGATGTTTAAAATTCTTGTGAGCCATAAAGCCTGTCCTTTTGCTGCAGGTGCAACAACGAGAGTGAGTGGGCCCAGATCCATGAGAACATCATCCGAAAGTCCAGCGCCAAGTACTCTGCCCCCAGCGCCAGCCATGGTGATGTATTTCTCTGGATAGAAAATTTTGTATTGCATTTACTGATCATATGCTATTTCAGTCAGTTGGTGTTTATTGGCTGCTGTGTGCAAAGTTTAATTCTCTACAGATTCCCTCCCTTGGCACTTTCCATTAATTCTTTTTATAATAATTCAAGGACTTCCCTAGTATCTGCTGACTGAAATACAGTGTCTGTTCTTTTTATTATGGATTCCATGTCCTTTGATAGGTATTTTGAGTTCTATGTTAAATCCAAAATGAGCAAAAGCATTTCAGGGTTTGTCACATTGTAAAGTGTGTTTTCCCCAACAAAAATGATACACTAAGCCAAAAACAAAAAAGGAGAAAGACAAATATTAATATTAGTTTTCTTTCTGTTCCTGTTCAGTGTTGGCATCATCAAGAGAGCCTGAGACTAATGAGAATCGATGATTGTCTGACAAAATTAGCATTCTAGAATTAGAATAGAAAATCTTCATTTCAGAGTGGCTTTCATCTTAGTTCAACTTCTCTTTTTTTCCCTCCTTTTCTTTTAAATCTCCGTTTAAATAATCTCTGTCTAAATCTCAGTGAATCTCAGTGAAAATCCACGTTAAATTGTGTTTTTTAAGTTGAACATTGTTTGATTAAATTTGAAGCACTATTGAAAAGCCTAAGAGGTTTTATATATCTTTGCAGATAGCTATCTAATTTACATAGAACTGTGTTTCTCCTAACATCTTTTACCTCCAAATAATTTCATAACCTCTTCTACATAATTGCTCTTTTTAAATTTTCCTAGACTTCGTTAGAAATTAAAAGTTGGCCTTAAATGACAACATAAAGCCTCTTCAAGGCATGGCAGCTTCTAAAGAGTAGTACTTGTTGATGAAAACTTTTTTTTTTTTCTGTATCAGAGTCAATAAATACTAAAGTAAGAGATCTTTCAAGGAGATCATCAGAAACTACAAAGGTTCAGCCACTTGATTACTTTAAAACTCTGTAATCTGTGGGCCCTGAGAGCATCCTTCACTGTTTTTAAATAACAGTTTTCCCGTATGTATGTGCCTAGATGTAGTTCCATACACTATGCTAAAACTAGGCACAGTATTTATAATGTTCTTTATTTACTTGGTTGATTGAAGGGAAGGTGCCCTTAGCTGTAAGTTCTTGGGACATGATGAGATTAAAACATGGAGAACATTGTAAAAGAGAGATGGTGGTAATAATGCATGTTTTTCTTAAAAAAAAAAAAGAAAGAAAGAAAAAACAAAACCTCAATGAGTAGTTTCCACTGTGAACCTTACCAAGTTAAAATGAAGAGCTATGTCTCATTCCCCAGAGTGAACAGGAACCATGCCATCTTCAGTCTATGAATCTTTTTCAGAACTTACAGGCGCCGGACATTTAAACGGTGGTGTAAAGACACCCATCCCTCTGTGTTGGGCCACTACAGACTTCAGAGAGCCTCAATTAGGATGGCCCTTTGTCACAGAAGTCTCTTATGCCATTGTGGGAAAGTCAAAAGGAGAAATAGGCTATTTCTTGAAGTGTATTGGAAGCTGCTTGAGACCTTAAAATTATGTATTTCAGACCCCTCATTAAGTAAAAGGGAATGGAAGTTGAGTGAAATGACTTTGTGCCTTAGCCATGGTGGACCCCAGATCTCTATAGACTCTAGGGCACCAGCCTTGTTGCTCTATTATCAAACTTCTGAGCATGGTTTTCCTGCTGCTGGACTCTGGAGTCTTCATGTCAAAGAATTTCATAGGTTGCTCAAGGAATAATTCAGGTCTTTCATTAGTCTCCTTAATTACAGATACACTTTTATAAAAATTAATCTACTTTGCTATACCTGTCACCCATGTTTGTAGTTATTGTCTTGTTTTTTTGGATACATAATCTTGCTATGTTGTCCAGGTTGATCTCAAACAGCCTCCTAAGCAGCTGGAAGTACAAGTATGCTCCACCACACCCAGGTACTTAAAATCAGAGACAGTTCATTATGGTGGCAGTTCTGTTTCAGAAATCCTAGTGCTTTCCATGAAGTCAAATCGTTATATGTACAAGGAATTGCTACATTGGTTTTGAGTGCTGAAAGTAAGTGTACTATTCAGCAATAATTCACTTAGGTGCAACTTTAATGTATATGGCTCTTCATTTCCATTGTTAGTATCTCTGATGTGTATCCACAGACTCAGTTTTTAGCAATTCCAGTAGCATGAAGGTCATTAAGGACAAAGGAAGACAAAGCAATTGATTTACAAGTTTTCTGTTTATATTAAGTGATTATTAACTACAGCTTTATTTATTTATCCTGGACTGGGATTAATTTACATAATTAATCCTCATCCAGCATTTCCACAGAGAGGGACAGATAGGTGGGTGTGGGGACAGAGCAAAGTTGCTGTCCAGTATTCCACATAGGTGTCAATTTGACCAGTTAACCTTTTTTTCCCCTGTAGACCTTGGGGGTTGAACCCAGTGTCTCGTGCATGCTAGGCTAGTGCCTATGACTAAGCTGCATCCCCAACCCCTTTTTTATTTTTTATTTTGAGAGAGAGTCTTGCTAAGTTGTGCAGGCTGACTCTGGCCTTGGATTTGTGATCCTCCTCCCTCCATCACCTGGGTAGTTGGGATTACAGGCATGCTCCACAGTGCCTGGCTTGTCCAGTTGCTTTTTAATGGGCTAGTCTTTAACTAGAGGTGGAGTTCACTAAGAAAATGGCTTTCTTGTATCTGGTCCTCAGAAGGATCAGATTGACAGAGAAATTATATAGACTTGATTAATTTCAAATTCTTTTACTTTAGGGCCCCACTGAAATGAAGAGTAAGTACAACACTAAATGTTACCAAGGGACTAGTTGCATATTAGATAGGCAAGTGAGTCACTTTTCTGAGCTATTCATGGAAGCGCTCTTGCCCTGAAGACCATTAGGTTGTTAGGTGTCGGTATCCTACTCATAGTGTCATAGCGACCCTCACAGGGTTTTCAATGGCAGACTATTTCAGGATTGCCTTGGGAGTGGATTGCCAGGTCCTTCTCCCATTTTTGCGGTGCTGAGAATTGAACTCGGGACTTCAGAGACTGCAGCGCAGTGCTTTACCAACTGAGCTAAATCCCAGCCCCCTGAACACCATACCTTAGCATTATTTGGGATATGCCTCAATCACCCATATGTTCCTCAGTCACCCAGGGTTGGTTTGGAGGTTGAACCCAAGGCCTCACACATGCTAGGCAAGTACTCTACCAGTGAGATGCACCCCTAGATCCCTTTTTATTATTATTTTTTTTATTTTGAGATAGGCTATCACTAAATTGATAAGGCTGCCTCTGACCTCGAACTTGTGATCCTCTTGCTTCTGCTTCCTGAGTAGCTGGGATTATAGGCATGTGCCACAGTGCCCAGCCATCCAGAGTTTCAGAATCAGAAAGGAGATCTGGAAGTTTCAGTTTACCAACTCCTATGAAAGGAGATAAAGTTTTTATAGTGTCTATTTGTGGTTCCTTTTATTCTTGGTGTGCTTTTCCACTTGATATCTGTCTTGCATAAATTAATACTTTCCTCTTATTCAGAGGTAGAGAGCAGCGGCTCAGGATCCCTTTGGGTAGTTCCAATGCTAGTTGTGATTCCCAGAACCTTTGGTCTACATCTGCACAAGATTTGCTTTGCATCTCAAAGTCAATCTGGATGCTCAGAAAATACAGAGACTAAAAGCAAATAGTGGGTATTTGACTAAATTCTTGCCAATACAGAATAATGAGTGTTTTTTTTCCCCCTTTGCCCTCCAACCACCACCCTCGCAGATTCTGGAGACTATCCCATTGTCAGCTACTTACTCATGCTGGGTAATCTCGTAGGTCAGTGGATTCCTATTTAGTTTACCTTGACGATAAGATTTAATAGTTAGGTGGGGTGATGGCACACACCTGTAATCCCAGCGACTCGGGAGGCAGAGGCAGGAGGAGGATTGCAAATTCGAGACCAGAGACAGTCTGCGTAATTTAACAAGACCTTGTCTCAAAAAAAAGTTAAAAAATGGGCTGAGGGTACAGCTCACAGGTCCAGGACTTGCAGAACATGCAGGTGCAAGGCCCTGGGTTCAACCCCCAGTACTGAAAAACAAAAACAATAAAAAGATTTAATAGTTATGTGAAGACAACAAAGATGAACAAGTCAGGGTTGTGAAGAAAGGCCAGGTACATCCCAAGCTACTCTCCTCTGCAGAGATCCAAGTGGTCTTACTTCTGGCCCCAGCCTTTCAGGTATATAAAAGGTGGTAGTTTAGTTTACCCAATGATTAGTCCGTAAAAGTTTACGTTAGAATAGTCAGAATCTCAAACCCTGATCATCTAACCAGAATACCAGCTGGAATATTATGTTTGTTTTTCAGAAACTGTGATCCTAGTTTAATGATGCCTGGAGTACCATGTGTGTAATTCCAGATTTCTTGAGATGCATGAATTTATTAGAATCAGTGAGATAATCTTGAAGTTCTGTTTGATCTGCAGCAGAACCTTATTTCCTCTCTTTGCATAGCTGTAAAAAATACATATTCCTAGTTTCTGGAATACTTTTTATCTTCCAGATATAACATCTATAGTGACTCTTCTGTCAAACATTTTCTTCCCTCTCCTCTCTTTTTATGGTACTTGGGGGTTGAACTCAGGGCCTTGCACATACCACATACTTTGCAAGTGCTTTACCACTGGACTGCACTCCCAGTACACTTTCTATTTTTCATTTTGAATCAAGGTCTTGCTAAGTTATACAGGCTGCCTCTGGCCTCCAACTTGCAATCCTTCTGCCACTGCCTCTCAAGTCATTGGGATTACAGGCATGTGCCACTGCACCCAGCCTGACTTCTTTCTCTACTTCTCTGTCATTTCTTCATTCTCCATTCCCAGATGATTCTTATTCTACAATTGTGCTTTATACTGTCTTCATTATAATAATACCTTCTTTGTTTCTATAGATGTCCTTCTTCTGCTCAGCTCCTCACATTATAAATCATTGATAAGTATGTAAATACATCATTCAATTAACAACTAGCCCATTTATTGTCTCAGAGATGACACTTCCTAATTCCATCCAAGCTTGACCTGTCACAACTATCTAGCCAGTGGCTACAGTGAGGACTCTTGGGAAGGTGGAATAGAAGAGAGGATTTCAAGAAAATCTGGCTGTGCAAAACTCCAAATCATGAACAGGTTCATCTGAAGGGTATGAAATTCACCTCACTTCTGAGGTGACACTTAGCCCTACAAAAGCATCTCATCTTTTCCTTGTGGTAGTGGTGTTCCCCAAAGGGAGGATATGGTATCTGCTCTTCGATGTCTTTAAAATCCAGTGCAGGATGGAACCAGCAAGTTACTTCCCACACTTTCACATACTCCTAGCATAAGACACTATGCATGTTAGCTCACTCATTTCCACTCATTGGCCACACTTGTTTCTAGTCTGTAGATTTCTCTGGGTTCCGGAATGTACTATTTAAGTAGTTCAACTCTCTTAATTCTGTGTTCACTAGGAGCCAGGCATGCCCTAGGCTGGGTGCCAAGGAACTGAGGAAGGCAACTCAGTCTCTTTGATGTTGGTCTGGGTTTAATAGACTTATTCTGTGAGGTATTAAAATCACCCCAATTTAAATTTTTTTACCATTCTAGATGGCTGTGTCAAAATTACTAATAAATTCTGTATCAGAATTTTTCTCAAGAAAAATACTTGGGCTGAGGATGTAGCTCAGTGGGGGGTGATTACCTAGTATGTGTATGACCTTGGGTTCAATCCCCAGCTTTGCAAAGAAAAAAATTTGTGGCTTTCCTAGTATTACATAATAGGGTGGACATGTGGTTCTGAGTAAGAAAATGTTTTGTTTTTGCAGGTCTTATTATTTCTCTACAGCTTCTTCGTGGAGACATGGAACAGATTCGGAGAGAAAATCCCATGATGTTTAATAGAGGATTGGCAATTACAAGAAAATTGGGCTTTCCTGATGTCATCATGCCAGGTAGGCAGAACTGCTTGGGGATGTGGAAGGAGATGGATTAGGAGGATGGATTCTAGTGCTCCTTTCCTGGGCATGTGGTAAGCAGCTGTGTGTGCTATAGAAGAGCCCTGAAGTCATTAAATGCCTCTGTATCCCAAGTCACATTGCTAACAAGTCTGCAGCTAGTGGCTCTTTGGCTCTTGTAAGCATTTATTCTTTTCTAGAAGCCCCCCCACATTGTGTTCACCAGTGCAACATGACCATCCACCAAATGAACTTTGTGGAGGCTAGGTGGTAGGAGCCAATACAGATTTCTTCATGGAGATGCCTATTTGTACCCTTCTCTTCTGCCACCTTCCTGAGAAGAGAATCACCTCACAGGAACTTCCTGCTTAAGAGATAGAATATATCAAAATATATGCCTGTAGTACCAGTGAATCCCATTTGTGTAGGAATCCCAGATGTATTTTAAGGTATCATTATGAATGATTGTTGAGAAAGAAGCAGAAGAAAGGAAGGATGGAAGGGAAGGACAGAAGGAAGAATAGGTAGGTAGGTAGGTAGATTGGTCAGGCAAGCTGTTTGAAGTAGATACTGTAAATCATACTACCTGCCAGTTTCTCGGGAATTATCTTGCCCACCTGCCACCTAATGCAGAATGGAGATCTATGACAGAAAGTGGGAATGCACTGACTCTCAAGTGTGGTTCTTTAGGCCAATACCAAGTTCATTTTACTAGGCAAGTAGGCCATGGTAGAGCTGGAGAAGTGGATTTAAATGGGTCATCAGAGCCAAAGTGGCAATTGGGAGGTAAGGAGGGGTAGAGGCATGGTTCAGATGGATGGCAGCCTGATAACAAAAAAGATGTGAACTAGGAGTGAGAGATCAGAACAGGTAAATATCTGGTTGTCTGGATACATTCTAGAAGAAATTCATCTATACCCTTAGTTGAGTTTTGACACTCTGACAAAAACTGGTTTGCTTTTGTTTCAAACAGCCAGGCCAAGGTAGACCAAACTGATTGTGACCACTTTAGATATCACCTAGTAGGAATTCTTCATAGTGCTTCACTAAATCCTGCTGTTGGAAACATTTTCCAGTATGCACCCAAAGAGGAGCATGGCCTGAGCACAGACAAGGCCCATATGATGAGACCCATCTGCCTTCCAGCTACCCTAGCTATGCCTAAATTTATTTTCTATCACCATTCTTTCTCCATGGACACTATGACTGCAAAATAGCCTTCTGTGCACAGCCTTCATTTCCTACTTATGAACACAAGAGCGTCTTAGATGGAAAATTTAGGCTAGTAGACTAATTATGATTATTATAAATGCTAAGGAGACTTCCTGCTTATTTAAGGCCCTCATCTGACTATTGTAGAGGTGAGTGCTCCATAGGACATTTCTCTCCTGTTGTCCTGACACCATTCTTCAGCTTTGCCTGGAACCAGTTAATCAGAAAAAGAAGAGCCTATACATGGTCCTGGGGCTGGGATTTAGCTCAGTTGGTAGAACACTGCTCTGCAGTTTCTGAGGTCCTGAGTTTGATTCCCAGCACCACAAAAATGGGAGAAGGACGTGGCAACCCACTCCCAAGGCAATCCCGAAACAATCTGCCATTGAAAACCCTATGAGGGTCGCTATGAGTTGGACACGACTCAACGGCACCTAACAACAACAACAACATACATAGTCCTAGGCTTCTTGGCAACATGGTTTTGAAGAAAGAGTAGATGGTAGAGCTGGGCACGGTGGCACACACCTGTAATCCCAGTGGCTTGGGAGGCAGAGGCAGGAGGATCGCAAGTTCGAGACCGGTCTGTGTAACTTAGCGAGACCCTGTCTCAAAAAGGTAAAAAAAAAAAAATGGGCTGGGGGTGCAGCTCAGTGGTCCAGCACTTGTAAAACATGCAAGCATGAGGCCCTGGGTTCAATCCCCAGTACTGCAAAAAAAAAAAAAAAAAAAAAAAAAGTAGATGGTTACCAAAATTGATCTGGTGATATTTTTTAAATTAGATATCTAATCTCACACAGTGGAACAATGTATTCTAGATGAACACTTTAAGTCCTTCTTTTCTTTTAAGAAGTTCTTTGTCTAATATTTGGACATTGCCTTCCTAATAGCTCATGAGATTAGAACAAAATAAGCAGAAACTAGAAAGAAACAAGCTTTATTAAAAAATGTATGTAAGCAAAATTTGACTTCAAGTTACATTTATGAAAACCTCTTCTATGGAAAGAGACCTTTTCTGGAATACCCTATATATCTCTTTGTATATTTGGCACATAGGCTTATGAAGGATTTCTGTCTGTGTTGGGCATGATGGTGAAATCTTCAATACTGGGCAGTGGTGAGACAAGCTGAGGTTAAGGGAGTTCTCCCTGGGCAGCTAAGGGATCATCTCATTATTTGCCCTACAAAGCAGAGATACTAGGTACTTCTGGAAGACCTGGGGTAAGGGGTATAAATGTGATACTTCCTACGTTGTCTGCCTATGAAGTACCGAGTATTGTAGCTGAAAGTAAGCAATCTTTTGCTCATATTTTGTCCCCTTCTCTACTCTTTTTCCTCATTAGGAAAGATCCTTTTGCACAGATGGCCATTACCAAGGTGATGGGATGTTAACACTGTTAGCCACCTTAATGTACCCCCAGTGTACTGTCCAAATTGGTTTTCTGTCCTTGGTCAAGGTGATAGGGCTGTACCTGCAGGTCTTGCTAGAGCAGCAGGAATATGTGTTTTACATTGTACCCAGCCTATGTTGGGAAGCAGTGACTGTGGCAAGAACTTGTTGTTGTTGTTAGGTGCCATTGAGTCGGTATCCGACTCATAGCGACCCTCAGGGTTTTCAATGGCTGACTGTTTCGGCATTTCCTTGGGAGTGCGTTGCCAGGTCCTTCTCCCATTTTTGCGGTGCTGGGAATTGAACTCGCGACCTCAGAGACTGCAGCGCAGTGCTCTACCAACTGAGCTAAATCCCAGCCCAAGAAGAATTTAGGTGAGTCTTTTAAGCCCTGTCCATCCCTTCTGCAGCTGCACCACCCTTAATCTGTGAGAATATTCTATGTGAGTTACATAATCCCTCAGCCTCACAGAGTTGGTGTGGCTATGTTACAAAAAATTGCAATTTCAAACTGAGTGCCTTGGCACATGCCTGTCATCTCAGTAACTCAGGAAATGAAAGCAAGGGAATCATGAGTTTAAGGCCAGAGATGTGAGCCTGCACAACTTAGTGAGACCCTGTCTCAAAATAAAAAATAAAATGGACTGGAGGTGCAGCTCAGTAGTAGGGCACTTGCCTAGCATGTGCAAGGCCCTGGGTTCAATCCCCCAGTACTGAGGGAAAAAAAAGAAGAAGAAGAAAGAAAAAAAGAATAAGTTGCAACTTTATCTTCTTTGACACATGGGCACATGGAGAAAGAACAAGAAAAGAAACTGTGTCAGCAGCTGTGAGCGTTTCAACACTTAAGCCTGAGAAATTATAGTAAATGAAAAATTAGAGTCACTCATAAACTATGATCCTTATTTTAAAACTACCCGGCATTTGGCAGAAGCTACCAGATACTCATATGGAAAGGTCTTTTTTTATCAGGCTGGCCCAGATAGGTCCCTGTCAAAGCATATATGGCAGAGCATGTTGGAAGAGTGCAGACGAGCCCTAGCTACACCAGTTTTCTAACATGCCATTTCTAAAAAGGTCTTTCTCACATCCTATTATTGCTTTCCATAGCAGTGTACGTACATACTGGGGGACACTGTGAACAGCAGATAGCCTTCTCTGTGCTATAACTGAGTCCCTGACCACAGAGCTGTTCACCTCTGCTCATGGTACACTGTTGTAAACAAAAGGCAACAGTGGTGCTCTGTGTGTTCTGGGAGCCATCACTCCTGAAGTCTCAGAGAAAGGCATGCCAACCCAGAAAATGCCACCTTAGATTATAAAAGAAAAAAAAAGATATTTGAATATAAGCCATTTTTAAAAAGTGAACCTTTTGTTGGTTGATTATATTTATCTAGGTACTTTCCCTTCTTCCCTTCAGATTCATTTTAGTTCAGTACAAAAGCTAATGACTCTATAGCATACTCTTAGTCCTTTCCTAGATTTTTAAAAAAGAAGATAAGTAGGAAAGACTGGAGTAGGACAGATGTTCCAGAGGAACAAGTAGATGTTAACATTACTCCTTGTGACTTATGTGTCACAATTAGCCGTAATACTTTAAAGAATACTGTCAGCCAAGACTAACCTAAAAGGAATGATTTAAAAACCCTTATTCAAGATGGATCTGTAACCTTTGCCAGATCATGTTTAGGACAGAAGAGATGAGCTAGGTGCAGGGGCACACGCCTGTAATTCCAGCAGTTTGGGAGACCGTGGCAGGAGAATCACAAGTTTGAGACCAGAGGCAGTCTGCGTAATTTAGTGAGACTCTTGTCTCAAAAAGTAAAAAAAAAAAAAATGGGTTGGGGTGCAACTCAGTGGTATAGCACTTGCAAAGCATGCAGATGCAAGGCCCTGGGTTCAACCCCAAGTACCACAAAAAAAAAAAAAAAAAAAGAGAGAGAGAGAGAGAGAGAGAGAGGCAGCAGAGATGTGCCAACACCTTCTGTATCCTTCTCTTATTATCTTTCCTGGAAAATCTGTGCCTTGGGGTCAGTGAGAATGCAGAGCTGACATGACTGTACAAAGTACAATGTTTCAAGCTGTTTTCACAATCTTGAGTTTTTAAGATTATCATTGTCTATGGGTTTTATGGGACTGGGATTTAGCTCAGTTGGTACAGCGCTGCGCTGCAGTCTCTGAGGTCCCGAGTTCAATTCCCAGCACCGCAAAAATGGGACCTGGCAATCCACTCCGAAGGCAATCCTGAAACAGTCTGCCATTGAAAACCCTATGAGGGTCGCTATGAGTCAGATACCGACTCGACGGCACCTAACAACAACAACAACAACATGGGTTATATGGATCAAGTTTCATATTAGTTAAATGTTCATATCTTACCATAAGAAATCTACCTATGATTTAGTATATTGCTTTAGCTAAAGTCTAAGTTATGCCCCAAAGCAGTGGTTCTCTAACTTTAGTGTGCAACAGAATAGCCCACAAGGGTTGGAACACGAATTGATGGGCCAAGCCCAAGAGTTCTGATTCAGCAGCATTGGGGTAGAGCATGGTAAGTTGTACTTCTCATCACTCACAAAAGATGGTAATACTGCTGCTCTGGAAACCCCTTGGAGCACCCTGTCCTAGAAAGTGCTCTGCTTTAGGAATGCCTTCCCCTTCCTCAAGTCAGATTTGAAGCAAATACTACTTGTCTCTGGGTTGCCTGGACTTGCCCATTAATAGATAGCTATGCAGACATGGCATCCCTCTGGGGAGGGGTCCCCAACCCCTGGCCACAGTCTGTGTGGCCTTTTAGGAACCTGGCCACTTAGCAGGAGGTGAGCAGCAGCCAGCAAAGCTTCTTTTGTATTTACAGTCACTTCCCATCACTCCACTTGATCTGCACTTCCTATGAGATCAGCAGTCTGTGGAAAAACTGTGTTCCACAAAACCAGTCCTGGTGCCAAAAAGGTTGGGGGACTACTGCTCCAGAGGACCCTCTGACTCTTGCCGTTGTGCTCAGAAATACACTGTGTCATTTTCTTTGACCCCTGATAAAAAAAAATGCATGCATCATCCCTGATCTGCAAGTGATGTTTCTTTCTCTTTTCCTGTTTGTCTTAATTGTTTTTGTTTCTCTCTGTGCTGTCCCCCTCATACTCGCCCCTTTCTTTCTGATGCAGAGATGAAGATAGTTGGGTGTAAGTTCCTACCTTTGTGTGACCTGTCTGCTTATTGCCTGCCCTATTCCCATCTTCATTTGTTTCATGGAATGTTGCAATATTATGGTGGGGTATCGTGTACATTATTAATCCTTCATCAACCTTACCCTCCTTGGAAACTCATAAGACCTAAAAAGAGAACCTACCAGTCTATGCTAAACCACAGTGTATTACTTTGGATGTTCATTAAGATCTGAGGACGTATTGCAATCTTTAGAAAACCTTAACAGATCTGAGGTATGTAGATATAGGAAAGGATTTTTATATGAGACAGATGAGTTTCTCTGGTTGAAAAGAAAATGAGTAGCACTTATCCCAAGCTACACAAAATCAGAAAGGCACAAAAGTTTCTCTTTTCAGCTCTGCTAAGACAGACCTCAGAAGGGCAAACACACAGAGACACGGCTTTTGGAGGACAGCACTCCTTGAGGGAAGTGACAACATGGTTTACTGTAAATGGATTCATGGGACTGTGGTCAGTCTGTGTCAAATAAGTCTTTGGCATTAACTTTAAAGGATGGTTTAAGAATGATCACTTTTATTCCTGTAAGAAGTTGGAAGATCATCACATTCCTGACCCAAGAAAGTGATAACTATATATAATGATGTCACACTTTGCCTATAACTGTTATCCTGCTAGAGGGCATCAGTGACTTTGTAATGATAGAAACCAGAAGTGTGACGTTGGAGACGTGAATGAGAAAAATAAAGAGCCCGTCTTCTTTGAGTACTCCAAAGAAGTCCTCCCAAGAGTCTTTTCTCCTCTCTTCCTCAAGAAGATAGGCACTATCACAAAATAAAATGTCAGTCTCACATGCCCAAAATATCACATAGAAGAGCAGCTAATATCTCCACATGTGAATAAGTGCTGAGAGGATACGTCCTCCTTTCAGGCAAGAGGTAGATTTGGCACCTCCCATGTAAGCATCTGTGTCTTCTAGGAGAAAGTCCATTCTCGTTTTCCACAGAGGCCCCTCCTAGTCCCATCTAGACCAGACAATGTATAAATAATATAGTATTGCATATTATTACAAAGCCTCCTAATATGTAGTATGAGTAACTTATACAGAAGGGGCATGACTGTAATAAAGAACCCAAACTATACTGGGTCCTCAAACTTACGTTGCCCCCATGGACCATTTCTACTGGAATAAAATTCCACATAGGCTGGAACCACATGACACATATGACCCCAAACTCTTGAGCAATGCTGGAGTATCTGGCAAGAGGTTCTCTTGTTAGCAGAATGTACTGGTACCTGAGCTAGACTTCAGGGCATCTGAGACCTCTAGGGAGACTGCTCTCAGAAGAAACCTGAAGACATGTCATATGCTCTGTTTCTCCAGAGTCACACTAGACATGTCTGCTGGATGCCATGGCTTATAGCAACGCTTACAGTGCTCCCCAGCCTCCTAAGGTTTCTGGGGGCTGAATAGCACTGTGTCCTTCTCAGACCTCTCACTCCAGAAGAACCCCAGAGTATTTCAGGCCAGTCCCCAGCATGATAAGGTAGCCTCAGACTCATTGCTTTGCTCCCAGCAGCTGTTTGTATAGGCTCCCAGGAAGCCTTTGATTTGTGGCTACAGGGTGGCATAGCTATTCTTTGTATGTAGACATTTCAAGCCATGTATCAGCAAATATACCCTGGGCCAAATGCAGCCAACAGTCTGTTTTTGTACTGCTTAAGCACTAAGGATTTTGTTTGTTGGTTGAGGCAGGGTCCTGCTTTGTAGCCCAGACTGGCCTTGAGCTTGTGAACTCACAGTCGTCCTACCCCAGCCTTTGAATGCTAGGACAGGAATGGGTGGCAACACACCCAGAACAAGAATTTTTTTAACATATTAAAGGGTTGTGAAAACAAAGAACATGCAACAGAAATACATATGTGGCCCACAAGGCCTCAAATATTTAGTGTCTGGGCTGAATAGGAAGTTTCCTGACACTTGCCTCCTGTTAAGTACCTCGTTTCCTGACCTGCTCCTGAACCAACAGCTGCCACTGACTGTTGTGAGAACTGTGGAAGGGGCAGAGACCATTTATTCTGAGGCCTCTTATAAGAATAAATTCAATTTATTCATCTCTGTTCAAGAAACTCTGTCACAAACACTCAGAGATGTAAGGCACTGTTGATGCTGTAAGAGCCTCTGCCATCTTGTGGAAGCAGAGTGCACCCATGAAGGGAGGCAGGGCTGCCCAAGGACCTTCCTAAAAGGGAGACCCGTCAGCAGGTCCACCCTTTCAGCAGTACCTACTCCCTCACCCTACAGAAAAAACTCACTTTCCCAGTACTTCTCCAAACTAAGAGTTGCCCAGCCCCCTGTTCTCAACCAAACTTCATCAGTGTCCTCCCAAGCAGACCCTCATGTCCTGGGCCCCTGGTGTAAATCATGGAGAGCATCAGAATCCCTTAGTGATTTAAAAAAAAAATATATATATATATACACACACACACACACACACACATATATGTATATACATACACATATATATATGTGTATATATACGTATATATACATATGTATATATGTGTGTATATATATACACATACATATATTTGTATGTATATATACATACATATATATACATATACATACATATACATACATATATATACATATATATGTGTGTGTGTATATATGTATATATGTGTGTGTATATATGTGTGTGTGTGTGTGTATGTACACAAGACCTCTGTAGTGGATGGATAGATGCTGGGAGTCCATTTTTAACAAGCTCTTCAGGTGATTCAAATACAACCATCCAGGCAGTGGTCTTCCAGCTAACCTCCACCACAGTGCTTAGGCCTTCTCTTTCCAGATTTCATTGTAATGTGCCCATTCTCATCCCTGTCTTGGTAATGTTTCCTGGCAATTGGTGCTAAAGTATAGGAAACTCCTGAAGACAAAACCTTAACCCAAAGGGGTGCTTGCACAGGTAGGTCTTGGGAACATATGACATGCACTAGAGATAGGTGAAGAGCAGGAGAGCCCTGGGAGCCCATCGGGGAGGCAGATCCAGCTTCTACATTTGCTTCTTTGGTTCTGTCCAGGAGAAGTTAATTTAAATTATCCCACAGAGAGCTTTTGACAAGACACACCCCCCCCAGAAGCATTAACTTTCACAAAGTGCCAGTCCTTCCTTTGACACCATAAATGTGAAAAATTATAACACATAAGGCAGCCTAATACCTATTCTGACTGGGATCAGCCCTGATCTAGGCAGCTCTATTCTCCAAATACAGAGCAACCTGATGAAATCAACCTGCTCCAGTCTGTAACTCAGGGTATAGTTTATATGTGTCAAAAATTTTTTGAAGGGTAGACAATCACCAAACACATTCCATTTTTCAAAGAATGAAAAGTGGGGGAATATCTAACTCGGTACTTGCATTTTGAAGCCTATGCTTTGGCTTAAAATGTCCTGTTCAGAAATTCCAAGCTGATTCAATAAAATCAACACAGATCAAATTCTGTCATTAATAGTCTCCAAGACAATGCTCAGTTTTATGTTAATATTCTTTGTCATATATTACTAGGAAAAGTTTGAAAACATGTCATTTCAAGGGCATGTTTATTGTAGCAAAGTTAACCTATATAGACATGCGTAAAAATTAAAAAGTGTTTGTACAAGCTAGGAGAATATTGCTAGTACCCAGAAGACATCTGCTTTTAACAGATACCTGGATTATCTTCTGAATACTTTCCAGAATGTGCAAACCAGGGTAATATTTAAACCAGACATTTAGTCTTTATATTAGACATTAAAATTCTCTAGTCATTTAAAATCATTTTAGAAATTGAATAATTACTTAAATTGCATGGTAGAACTAATGTGTAACTAAAAGCATTTTATCAGATGGCTCTTCTTCAATTGTTAAAAATTCTGGTGTGCTGTGGCACACACCTATAATCCCTGTCAGTCAAGTGGCTGAGGCAGGAAGATCTCAAGGTTGTAGGCCAGAAGCAGCCTGAACAATTTAGCAAGACACGTCTCAAAATTAAAAAATAAAAAGGGATCTGTGCATGCAGCTCAGTGGTAGAGCACTTGCGTAGCATGTGCCAGACCCTAGGTTCAACACTCGGTACTGGGGAAAAAAAAATCCAGTTGTAACCAACTCTGATGTATCCCATTATAGTACCAACAGCCCATAGTAAAGTTCCCAGTTAAGTTTTAATTTTGGACTTGCAATACTTTTAGGACTGGTTTTATTCAACCTTGTCCTGACTGCAGCAAGCTGGTGAATTTAAGTTTCCCTTCTCTTTCCACCTGCCTTCCCCATCCCATATGCACACCTGAGTGCTGTCAGTGGTGTACTAGAAAGGTCCAAGCAGTGATATCCAAAGGAAGCAGGTTAAGGTTGCAAACTCAACAGAATTCAAAGCACAGGCTCTGCCCAACCAAGGAGGAAAGTCTCAGCTGACTGCAAGGATGGACATGCTTAGGGCTGCCCCACATATGCAACAGTTGTATTTGGCTATGATTTTCGGAACATTTTCCTCTTCCCTTCATGGTAGCCTCAGAGCTGCTCGTTGGGGAAACAGGGTGGCTTTCACACATTAGAGGAAGTTCTCGGGCAAGGCGCAGTGGCTCACGCCTGTCATCCCAGTGGCTGGGAGGCGGAGGCAGGTGGATCACAAGTTTGAGACCAGAGGCAGTCTGCGTAATTTAGCAAGATCCTGTTTCAAAAAGTTTTTTTTAAAAAAAAGGGCTGGGGGTGGCTGCCCAGTGGTCCAACACTTGCAAAGATTGCAAACACGAGGCCCTGGGTTCAACCCCCAGTACTGCAAAAATAAAAATAAAAATAAAGAATCTCAAAGCTCCCAGAGAATAATTGTTTACTTGTCATTGAATTCTCTTCTCCACTGAGCCAAAGTGTTTTGAAAACCTTGATTATGCATCCAAATAAGTGTGATTATAGGATTGTACCCCTAGAATAGGAAGGTGACCTGAAGAATGGAAGGACTAGTCAGTCACGAAGACCCCAACAGAAACCCTCACATACGTGCCAGTCCTGTTCTATCCCTGTTTAGTGTATGAGAGACAAAACACAAAACACTCAGATGCTTCCACAATTAGAGACAATTCATGCAGGAAAGAAGTCATTGTCATGTACTTCTGACCAAACCGGAAAGCTCATTTGCTAACCAAAAGCAAATCTTATTTCCGTCATTATGATTCTAGGTAATGAACACATTTCACTGTGCCAGTTTTCCTAAGAACTGAAGTAGGAAGAATATCTGGCTTCTGAGTTGGCTTACTTTGCAAGTGAATCGTTCTGTCACCTCTCAGTTGGTTTCCTTAGGCTGCCAACACATCTTCACTTTGGTCTTACCTATTTTCTTTTGCTGTTTTCTTCCTTTGGAGATTTTTTCTGCAGCCTTTACTATGTTCTTCTGAAAGTCAAAAGTCTTTCTTTAGAATATATAAATAAAACTGGTCATATTACAGATTTAGAAATTTAGAGATTCCTAAATAAGCTCTTCTTAGATATGGACAAGCAACCCTGTCTCCCCTCAATTCATCCCCTGAAGAAGTCAGATGTATGAAGAAGTTAGATGTAACTTGGGTTGTGTTGGACCTAATAGTTTGAGTTTCTGCCCACTGTTGAATAGCAGAGATGAGCAAAATTGAGAGAAGTCAGAGCATAGGAAAGCAACAAGAACTCCACAGATGCTGTCCCATGGCCTTCACACCTGTGCTTCTGGAGAGTGAGCTGTTCCCTGAGCACTTGTAAACAAAAAGGACAACTGACAGGTGGTCCAGTGACCTTGGCCTGGCACTCCAACAGGGAATGGCATTTGGAGCAAAGCCACCAGAAGGAAGAAGTGGTGTATCCGCTAGTCATACTCAGAAGGTCTCAGAGTTATAAAAAGAAAAACTCTGAAAGAAAAGGAAAACTACTTTTTTTCAGTACTAGGGGGTTGAACCCAGTGCCTTGTACATGCTAGGTAAGCACTCTACACTAAATCATACCCCTAGCCCTTTTTAAATTATTTTATTTTGAGTCAGGATGTCACTGAGTTGTGTAGGCCACCTCTAGTCTCAAACTTGTGATCCTCCTGTCTCAGCCTTCGAAGTTGCTAGGCATGCAACATAGGGCTTGGCTAATAAAATCCTATTTTTTAATGAAAAGAAGAGATTAATAGTTAAGAAAGACATGATTAAAATAAATGCTACTTCTGCTGTTTCTAAAATCTTCCCTCTTTGAGGGTCTTAGATTACAGCCATTCTCTTAGAGGAGAGAGACTGAGCAGTCAGAGCACCTGCAATGTACAAGAAGATTCTCTACTGTGGACAAGCTGTAGTGAACAACTTTAAAGCTCAAACTTAGAAAACACATGACTAACCTTCCTGAGTACTGCTGCACTGATATTGGTAGAGTGTGCATCGTTATTAACCAAGCTTGTAATGCTCTGTGCACCCACCCAAGCCCCTGAGGATCCAAATGCTAGCCTGGTCCTCCGTGCAAGTGGGGCAGTGTGGCTTCTACAGTCATGAGGACGTGGTATTTCTTTGCCTACAGGTGATATTCGCAATGATCTGTACCTAACCCTGGAGAAGGGGGATTTTGAGAGAGGGGGAAAGAGTGTACAAAAGAATATCGAAGTGACCATGTATGTGCTTTATGCAGATGGAGAAATCTTGAAGGTAAGACTTGCCTGTCAGTCATTTGGAATGGAGGCTAGTGTAATAATTCTAGTGCTTCTATGGGCTTTGTCCATAGGCCCCTTCCCTTCGTGCAGGACTGAACTCAAGTGTGTTTTTCTCTGCCTTTGCTTTCTTTTGGGAAACCCAAAAGTGTGATTTGAGAAGGACTTCCACTCCCAGACAGCCTTTTCAGAAATTCCACTCTCAGATAGCCTTTGTAGAAATTCTTCCTAGCATTTGACCTGACTGCCTCCTGCTCCAATTTAGACTTATTCCCTCTTGTTCTGCCCTACATGTTACCTCTTCTACCATTCTGTCTAGCATAGAGCTGCCTACTTTTGGTAAATGTTATTAGGTCCCCCTTTGCCTTTTTTGTTACTTGAACTAACACAGAAAATTATATTTGCACTTTGGTCAAGGATGGGACTTAGACATTCTCTTGCTGGTACCAAGTTATGGGACAACAGAACAGCCAACTTAGCCCTGGGACATTATTTCCAGCCAATATAGTATAAGGATCCTCTGCCACTCTTCACTGACAATGGAGACCTGAAGTGCTGTCTTCCTCTTGTCAGTATGTCAGCTTTTCCCTCAGTCATGTCATGGAGAAGTCTCTGGTGAATAACCAGGCACCATTTGTGGTGTACTTGGCAAAGGCAAATCACTCCTTTATCTGCCTCACTTCTGTGTATTGGCTACAGCCCCGTGAGGTAAGCAGAGGAGAAATTATCTTCCTCATTGTACAGAGGAAAAAAGCGAAGTTAGTTAAAATCAATCCCTGAAGCAAGACAGAAAGAGAGGACAATGTTGAAATCGTGATAGAATGATTTGTGTATCTTTTAAACAACCCAACTCAAAGACCTAGACATCTCCACAATTTGTATGGAGAATGCCAAGAGTGGTGGAGCTATCAGCAGTCATGCCACCCTGTGTGGACAGGGAGCTGCTGCTGATTATGTTGCCCAGAACTTCCTCTCCTCCAAGGCAGGGGCACAGGCAGTCCCTAGACAGTATCTTCATGGCAGTATTTGGGACCTGGGGTCAAGTTAAATCTGTCCTATGTTGTTTATATCCAAGGAAAGTCAGTAAAAGGTGACCTAAAATGCCAACCCAACATTGCTCTGAGGAAAATTAGAAAATAGTATCTCTCACTTTGTAAGAGCCTCTGGTAAATAACTTCTTTAGTGAAGCTCATTGTTTCCTTTCTCAGTAAGGATGAAGAGCTGATCTTAGTGATTCAGATACACCAACCAGCTTCCTTCCAACTTGTTGAGCAGTGTGTGTGGTTACTTCTGCCCCAAGGAAAACAAGGAACATTGTGACTGTGACTGCTGATTGCTTATACTGTCTATAAAATTTCTTCTAATTTTATTGAGTTTAAGTCAAATGCATTCCATTTCAGATTTAGCCTGGTGAAAAAATAAGACCTTCACATGGGAGAAAGTACAGTGTGCTAGTGAGATAGAGAAGTCAAGACACTCTTTCCGCCGGGCGTGGTGACACACGCCTGTAATCCTGGTGGCTTGGGAGGCAGAGGCAGGAGGATCACAAGTTTGAGACCAGAGGCAGTCTGTGTAATTTAGCAAGATCCTGTCTCAAAAAGTAAAAAAAAAAAAAAAAAAAAAAAAAAAAAAAAAAAAAAAAAAAAAAAAAAAAAAAAAAAA
>VMDO01000152.1:339124-351208 GCA_007922755.1 Pedetes capensis | reverse complement strand
CTCCTTTGTCCTCTACCACAGTAATAGTCCTCGTTGGGGAGAAATTATCAAATTGCCCATCCCCATTGACAGATTCCGGGGCTCCCACCTGCGCTTTGAGTTTAGACATTGTTCTAGTGAGTGAAACCCTGTTCCATGCCCCCGTGAGGATATGAACATAACACTCCTCTCTAGAAAGGAACTAAGAAGATTCTTATTATTGGGGGAAGAATATGAGGAGTTGAGCATAAATGGATACTTAGAGGTAGATGTCATTAGCAGCTATGCTTTGAACTGTAAAGGCAATAGTTCAAAACCATGACATCTTTTATTGGCCTTTCCTGTGTCTGAAATATTCAATGTCATTTTCCTTTGGGTGTTTCCACTGTGCCTATGAAACTGCTTCTTAAAGAACTCCTGAGTCGTGCAAGAACAGTAATTTAGTTTTTGTTTGGATCTTGGTATCCTGTATCCCTTGGGGTATAAATGGAAACTAATTCTAGGATATTTCTCCTCATTCCTGGAGTCAGGTTGCTACCTCGTTAATGAAAGAAGTAAGGGGAAAAAGAGAGTAGGTGACAAGCACAGGGGGATTTCCATTAAAAAGCATGGGCAGGGAGCAAAAACAATTAACACTTGGCTCTGATTGCAGCGAAGGACAAGGGGGAAAAGAAACTCTTTGGCTTTGCATTCTCACCCCTGATGCGTGATGATGGCACCACCCTCTCTGATGATATTCATGAGCTTTATGTGTACAAGGTATGTACCTGGCTTTCTTTCATCCCCATCCCTTGCCCCTGTGTCCACTCTTACACATGCTTCTCAGGTGATTTGCATTGGGCAAACCAAAGGATTCAGGGTAGTGCACTGGTGGATGACAGCATGACAGCTGTGGGTAGGCTTTTGTTTCCTGCGTGTCTTGGCCTTCCTCCCATAGCTTGTGCCAGCATGTCCTTTGTTTCCCACCTACCACTTCACTGGATGGAAAGTCATTATTCACCTCTCTGTGCCATTATGGTCTTAGCTAGTATGTTCTGAGACCTGCTGTTTGAGATCATAATACTATCAGTTGTCATAGCACAGCTTCCACCAAGGTGTTTGCACACCAGATGGAGGCCACTTGCCCCACGTAGTTTGTTCTGGGAAGTTTCTGAACAGAAAGCACTCTTCCAAGAGGAACTGGGAGCTCAAGTCCAGCCTCAGGAAGATGAGAGCAAACATTGACTCAGAAATTCCTTGAGACTTGGTTGTTGCACATAACATGGTTCAGGAAATATCCTCTGCTCTCTGCTTTTACCTACAGTGTGATGAGAATAGCACATTTAACAACCATGCCCTGTACCTTGGCTTGCCCTGTTGCAAAGAAGACTACAATGGCTGCCCTAATATCCCCTCCAGCCTGATCTTCCAGCGCAGCACCAAAGAGTCTTTCTTCATTTCTACACAACTCTCTTCCACCAAACTCACCCAGAACGGTAGGTGGTGGTGCTTGCTAGATGATGCCCTCCAGTGTCCTCAGTCGTTGGTTCTCCATTGCTAAGGCATGCTAGGGGAGACATAAATTACTTCTTCATGACACAGTAATAGTCTTGTTTTCATTTACAACTAAAGGAATCACCCAGTAATAGCAGCCTTCAAGGCTTCCCATGGTTTTAGTAGCTCCAGAGTGCACATCCGTGGTGCACAAATGTATCTTTGGCCTTGATCTCAGAACTAATCTATTGTGATGCTCACAGCTAGTTCAGTCCCTCTAGATCCTACCTTCGTTTGGGAGAGTCTGGGCCTTGCCTTACCTTAGAAGAGCCAAGATTCACCATCTCTGGGGCTTGCTTTCTAGTGGACCTCCTTGCTCTGCTGAAATGGAAGGCCTTCCCAGACCGGATCATGGACATCCTAGGGCGGCTACGGCACGTCAGTGGGGAGGAAATTGTTAAGGTATGTCTTTCGCCTGGTTCAGATCCACTGTCTGAAGAAGTTGGGCAGAAGACCTGACTTCCCTATGATTTCTGCCAGTAAGCTGCTAAGATCATTTCTCCAGAAGCATAATTGATGAATAGGAATAGTTTTGGAGAATTTTCTTATTTTGTTTCAGGTTTGTTGTTGTTGTTAGCTCCTTTTTTAGAAAATATATGTCATATCAGGATTATTATCATTTAAAAAACTATATTTAAAACTATCACTTAAAAAACTATATTTAAGCATGGTGGCACATGCAATCCTAACAGTCTGAAGGTGAAGGCAGGAGAATTGTAAGTTGGGCCCTGGGGTGTACACCTGTAATCTCAGCGACCTGGGAGGCTGAGGCAGGAGGATCACAAGTTTGAGGCCAGAGGCAGCCTGTATAACTTAGCAAGACCCTGCATCATAATTAAAAAAGTGAAAAAGAGGCTGAGGGTGCAGTTCAGGAGTAGAGCACTTGCTTAGTATGTACAAGGCCCTGGGGTCAGTTCCCCTACCCTCAAGTACAGGTGTGGGAGGCAGAGTTTTAGGCCAGCCTAGGATATCTAGTGAGAACTTACCTCAAAAAAAAAAAAAAAAAGAAAGAAAGGAAGGAAGGAAAGAAGGAAACATACATACATACATGCATATACATGCTGTGTTTAAATTACTAACCCTATTTTCTGGCTTGATTTTCTTCCCAGAGAGCAAAATGATAATGAAAGGGTAAAAGCATCTGCTCAGAACCAGTGCCAGTGTTTTGTGCTGCCTGTACTCCTTCAGTTCTATTCTCTCTTCTTTAGGCCTCTTTCTCATATTTCTTACTTTATAACCCTTTTACCACAAATCCAGCCTGATGTCTTTCTTGCTCTACTTTCCTGATTATAACAACTCTGAATACTGTTCACTAACTCACAGCTGCTGATTTTGCCCCACCTCTCACTTGGAGCCCATGCTAGGGAAACTTTCCCTACCCACTACTTCAACTGTGTTCTCCAGGTGCCTTTGTGACCTTTCCCATCTTATGGCTTTGGGCAGGCTGACAGCGACACTGTCAGTCCCCAGTTGTCTTTGTAGGGCTTCTGTGGGCCGAATGCTTGCCCACTTTGTTTTAGCTCAAAACACCTCAGGTACTTCCTGTTGGTGAAAATCCAGGTGAATCCTACACTTTGGACTAAACTCTACTGAGGAAAGTGGAGGTGCTCTCTGTGATTAGCAAGAACAGAAGAATATAGGCTACACATTAAATCTCAAGAAATCCTCCTATTCTTAATGGGTGTTCTTAGCTCTGCTATCACAAGAACAGATTACTTAGTACTTAGCATAGATGCACTATCTGTATTTTCATTTCATAGCTCTGTTGACTCAGTAATACTCAACAGAGTATCTCCAAATTAGGAACAGTTTTAATGTCTGCATTTATGAAGTTAATGTGTGAATTTTGTTTTAATCAGTTGGTCAGATTATCATAATTTTTAAAAAAATTCTTCATAGACAAGCTAATGATAGTTTTGAAGCTTAAGGTAAATTCATACTCATATTTTCCTTTTAAGCATATTAAGAATATCTGTCAGTACGTAGACTAGGTATTAAGGAATCTCTAATCTTTTTAGGGGTGGATTGTTATATTCCTGACAAGGATATTTTTACCAGTGTATCTAGTTTAACATCTGTCTCCAGCCAGCCAGAAGAGAATATGCTAGCATTTTGAAATATTTTAAAATTTTTATTGGAAAATTTCAAGTACACTTAATATTAAAGAATAACATAGAGAATCCTATATGTGTCGTTGGGCTCAGTGGCTCACACCTGTAATCCCAATGATTTGGGAGGCAGAGGCAGGAGATCACAAGTTCCAGACCAGAGGTAGTCGCATAATTTAGTGAGACCCTCTCTCAAAAAAGTGAAAAAATGGGTTGAGGGTGCAGCTCAGTGATATAGCACTTGCAAAGCATGCAAGCACAAGGTCCTGGGTTCAACCCCCAGTACCACAAAAAAAAAAAAAATCCTATATATATCTCTTACCTACTTTCCGTTAAACTGTGGACAGTCCTTGACCCATCAGTACCCTAATTGGTACCTTTTACCTTATCCTGTTTGAAATAAATTGTAAATATTGTATCATTTAAATGGGGGTTTGACTGGCAAGATGTTAGATTTGATTTTTCAAGTCCCTAAGCATCTAGCACGGGAGAAGGACATGGCAATCCACTCCCAAGGCCATCCCGAAACAATCAGCCATTGAAAACCCTATGAGGGTCACTCTGCGTCGGACATGACTCAATAGCACCTAATAACAAACATCTAGCATGTATCAGTATTTATTATTTTCTGCCTTTGTTTTTGAAAGTCCGAAAAACAAAGCAAACAAAAACAAAGCACATGCTCGGAAAACAATGACAAATAACACAACCAGATTTTTTACCCCTTGATAGCCCTCATTGGCTGCGTACTCCTTTCTCCTGAGATACTATTTCAAAGACCAAAAATAGTTTGTGTAAGTAAAGCCTAGCTTACCACAACCTCGTCCAAGTGTACTCCATATAATTAGACCACAGTAGAGACTACTGCGGGCTGGGATTTAGCTCAGTTGGTAAAGTGCTGCGCTGCAGTCTCTGAGGTCCTGAGTTCAATTCCCAGCACCACAAAAATGGGAGAAGGACCTGGCAATCCACTCCCAAGGCAATCCTGAAGCAGTCTGCCATTGAAAACCCTATGAGGGTCGCTATGAGTCAGATACCAACTCGAGGGCACCTAACAACAACAGCAACAACAGAGACTACTGAACTCTTTCAGGTCCTAGGAAAGTGCACTCTTTTTCTTAAAGTGAATTTAGCATTGGAATCACTGATTCTTTTCATTTCAAAATTGATATTCTGCTTGGGTGACCTATTTTTTTAGGTAACTGCTCTTTCCTTGTACATTTAGCATGTACTCAACAGTAAGAGCCTCTCTGTCTCTCTTATAGTCCTTGGACCATAGGCAAACACCCCAAGTCCACCTGGTTATTTCTTATCTAGGTTGAGGAGTCATGGTGCTAGGTGATCTTTAAGTCATGTTTTAAGATTCTAGGAGATGTTTCACTTTGCTTATTGGAAAGTCATTAGTGTATGAGAGCTTGGCCATGTGGGCAAGATCCTGACACCTGAACGCTTTGTTTTTATGTTGTTTCAGTTTCTGCAGGATATCTTAGATACACTCTTTGTGATTTTGGATGACAACACAGAGAAATATGGCTTGCTAGTTTTTCAGTCTCTGGTAAGTCATTTGCTGACTTTTCATTTTTATGAATTATTCCTGTCATATGTTTCAAAAAATCTAAGGGAAGTCACTTAATAGAGTGAGTCAGCAGAAAGTGCAGATGTTGCCAGTAGAAAAGGGACGCAGGAGTGTCACTTAGGGAAGAACAATTAATCTACCAGGTGATTCCCTTCAAGTTTGAAGAGTTCAGCTTGGTCAAGGCTTTACAGTTCTGGATCCTCAATTTCCTCGCTATTGCAGATTTGCCCAGCCCCTGAGATAGGGACCTATACCAGAAAGAGGCCCAGAGACCAATAGAGGAAGTCAGATGGCCCAGTTTTTCACTGACAAAGTAGATTATAATCATTGGGAAAAACAGAGACTCACTCATGCTAATCTTTCCCTCTATGCAGTGGTTTCAGAAGGTTGCTTTAGCAAGAATGGACAGTAATTTGAATGTTGAGTACATTTTGCTTAATATGTACAGTCCTGTGTGAGGGCTATATAGTCAGGGAGAGTCAGATATTCCAGTCTACCTGATATCCAGAGAACCAAGGCCAGAGTTGAGATGGGCCCTTGATTCTTGATCCCTCTGGCTTTTCTTCTTCTTTCCCTGAGCCTCTCATTTCTTAAGGGCATAGCCCTCCTTAGCCTGAGCTGTCTCAAAGGACAATCTTTTCCCCTTTGCTTTTCCAAGTTTTGGGGACAGATGGGTATTGATGCCATCTATACAGATATTGTTTTGCCTATCCCTGATGTATATTGTACCACTTAGCATTATAGTGAACAGAAAAGCTCAGTGTAACACAGGCAAAAACTGATGAGCTCCAGATTTGAATCAGGAGGCTGAGAGTGGGAGGAAAAAAAAAGCAAGACAGAAGTACAGACACGTAATGGAAATCTTATATTCACTACCCATGGGGAACACTTAGAGAAAACACTGACAGTTTGCCACTCTCTGAAGCAGTAAGAATCTGTTTCCTGCTAGGAGGTCTGAGGCCTCCAGTGAACCCTGGTGGCCTACTCTCCATCTCTCTCAGGTTTTCATCATCAACCTGCTCCGAGACATCAAGTACTTCCACTTCCGGCCTGTGATGGATACATATATCCAGAAGCACTTTGCTGGAGCCCTGGCATACAAGTAAGCTGTGTTTGATATCATTAGGACTTACATTTCAGCAGAAAGATAGGATTTTAAAAAGTGAAACTGAAAGCAGCATTCATTCAACTGACTTTAAAAACTTTATTTTTTTAATTGTGGTTAAACATATGTAAGATAAAATTTGCTTTCTTAACCATTTTCTAAGTTAATGGCTGTGGAACTAAGTACATTTGTTCAAATTGTTCTGCAGCCATCACCAGAACACCATCCATCTCCAGAACTCTTTTCATGTTACAAAGCTGGACACTGTAACAGTTAACAATAACATCCCACTTCTCAATTTTCTCAGCCCCTGGAAACCACCATTCTACTTTCTGTCTCTGAATTTTGACTATTCTAGGTACCTCATGTAAGAATTAAGTTTTTGTTTTGTTGTGAGTAGCTCGTTTCACTTAGTCTACTGTCTCTTCAGGGTTCATGCTTGCAGTAGCTAGCATGTGTCAGAACTTCCTTCCTGTTTAAGGCTGAATAATATTCTATTATGTGTGTTTGGCTATTTTGGATCCTTTGAGATTCAATATGAATGATAGTGGGGATTTCTCAATTTCTGCAAAAAAAAAAATTCTCTTAGCATTTTGATAAGGATTGCATTGAATCTGTAGATCACTTTGAGTAATAGTGACATCTTAGCTATCCAGTCTGTGAACCATAGGATGTCTTTCCATTTATTAGCAACTTCTTTAATTGGTTTCAGATACATTGGATAGTTTTTAGTATATAAGTCTTTTGCCTCCTTAGTTAAATTTGTACCTAAGGTGTTTTATTCTTTTTGGTGCTATTATAAATGGAACTTTTTTCCTAATTTCCTTTTCAGATTGTTCATTGTTAGCATATAGAAATACAACTTATTTTTCTGTGTTGATTTTGTGCCATGCAACTTTTCTGAATTAGTTTATTCTAACAGTTTTGTTATGAGATCTTCAGTGTTTCATACAACCAGATCAGTTGTCTGAAAACAGATAATTTTACTTTTTCCCTTTCCATTTTGGATGTCTTTTATTTCTTCTTCTTCTTTTTTTTTTTTTTTTTTTTTTTTTTTTTTTTTTTTTTTTTTTTTTTTTTTTTTTTTTTTTTTTTTTTTTTTTTTGACTAATTACTCTGGTAGAACTTTCAGTATGTTTTAACTTCCATAGAGAACTTCCAATATTTGTTGGGGGAAAATATGACAAAATCAAGTATCCTTGTCTTATTTCTGACATTAGAAAAAAAGTTTTCAGTCTTTTACCATTGAGTATGATGTTAGTTGTAAGTTTTCAGCTGACATTTTAAACTATAGTTGTTACACCTTTCCTTCAAAGAAACAATGGTAAGGCTGCTATAAGTCTTACTTTTTCTATAAGAAAAGTGTGAAAAGATAATTATAGAACCAAAAATAAATATCAAAGAAAATAAAAAGACAGTGCCAAAAAGAGACTATAACTAATAAGCAAATATGAGAAATGCAGGTTATCTTAAGACTGTTAAAGCCATAAGAAATCACCATTTTCTTCTATGAAATTAACACAACCTTGGAAAACATAAATAAAACCCAACAGTGGCAAGGCTGCAGAGTCATTAGAAGATACCATGCTATGTGCTTTATGTGTCACCTGTTATTATTCAAAGTATTGTTGTTTCCTCCATATTTTAAGTGAAAATAATAAAGCACTGTAGGATTAAATAACTTACCCAAAGATACTGGGCTAGATACTGAGAGGCCCCAGACATGACTGCAGCCTATACTCTTGACCTCTGTGATCTCTTGCCATGTAAATCTGTGGACCTTCTAACCTAGTAATCCCATTCATCTCAGGTGGCATTGTCTTCAGAAAATGAGGTGGATGGGATGGGTAACACATAGGACTATATACTTTTATTCAGAGTCTGCTATTTACAAGTCAGTGTTATAAGTTCTGGAGACATGGTTTAAGGCAAAACAAATCGTACATCCATTCCAAGTCTTTGGGGGAAAGAAAGTGGAAAAGAGTGATTGTAATTGCTGACTAAAATATGGCAACTATGTATGGACAAGTGATGTCTGTCTCAGATGGTATCAGTGTTCCACAGCTACAGTGGACCCATCACTCCATTCTAGCTCACTGACTGAATACTATTTCCTATTTGACAATTCAGTGCTGAATATTGTGTGACTAATTAAACATTTCAGGCTCCATTGCCTTTGGATTAAAGTGGAATTCTTGTATATGTTCTCTTCCCCAGGGAGCTCATCCGCTGTTTGAAGTGGTATATGGACTGCTCAGCAGAACTGATTCGGCAGGACCACATTCAGGAAGCTATGCGGGTAATTGTCCTGAGCTTGCCATATATAAGGAGTCACTCCTATAGTTACTCTCAATGGGACAGTGTTCAGGACAGGTGTAAGCATCCCAGTATGCTGTCCTGCCTTGGAGATTGATTGCCTTGACCCACATAATTTTCTTTTCCTCACATCAGCTGTGCTCCGGAAGACCTTTATTACTGATAATTTTATCTTAAAACAGGAAGGAAGGATGATGTGCACATGGCTCTTGGCCATCCTCCCCTACCTGATTTTTACCAATAGCATCAGTATTTCCTTACACTGGCTACAGTATTATTAGTTTCTAAGCCAATGTTAGTAGCAACATCAGTGAGAATTCAGATCTTCAAATATCATTCCCTTCTTTGGTAGTTACTAAATGTTATTTTTTGGAACTGTGTTAAGTAAAAACAGCTGAGTGGATGGATGCACCATATGTGGATATGGGGAAAAGATCATCTTAAAACCTTGGCTTTAGAAAGAATCTGGAGTCTTCCCCTGTCTAGACTGTCAACATCCCTGCTGATACAGTTCCCTGACAGTGCAAAATTGCTTTGCATTGCTGGGTGGTACTCCCTGATAGGAGGCTCATTGTGAGTTAATACCTTTGTCTGCTAACTTTTTTTTACTGCTACTACTTCTGCTATAGAGAACCATATATGAAAAATTTGATCCCTTTTTTGCATAAGTTTTCCAGAAAACTGTCATGTCCTGTAGGAACTCACTTAAAGCAAGACCGTGTTTTCTCTTCTGTTCCTGTCTTTTCTTGGACTTATTTTTTTTTAAGTTGCTTTTTAAGCATATTTTCCCCACCCTTTCCAGATAGCAATAAAAGAAGAATGGCATCAAAGTAGCTCCACTTTTTCTCTGTGTTCTTTTTAATATCAATTATCTAAACTAAGTACAAGCCCTCTACACAGGGCAAGTGTAGCAGATGTTTCCTCAGGCATCCTCAGGGTGAAGGGGCAGAATCAAATTGTAGATCTCCATTTACCTTGCCTTTTCTCTGCACATACTGTAAAAATCTGAGGCCACAAGTCTGATATATGCCTTCCTTCATACAGATGTCTGTTGAGCAGTTACCCTTTGTTCTGGGTGCTGTGGTACAAAGGTGAATAAGACCAGCCCACTCCCTTAAAGCACACAACCCCTGCATCCTGGTGTAGAGCCGTGTGCTGATTGTGATGTGAGAGCTGGACTTGGGTTCTGTTCTCAGAACCCCAGACCTGCCAGGTAGCTAGCATAATAGTAGAAGAGCTAATGTTCAAGTACAAAAGATTCTCTAGGAGTCCATGAGTTAATTGCTTAAGGATACTGTAGAAAGTATCATAGACATTGTCTTCTAAGAACCACACATCCAGTCAGTATTGCTTAATACCTGCCATATGTGAGACACTGTATTGGCCCCTGAGGATTCACGGGGGCGCCCAAGCAGAAAAGGCTGTGCCTTCACAGTACTTCCATTCAAGTGGGGGAAAACAAACAATAAACATGTAAAATAGATAAATACATAGTTAAAAAAAACTTGATGAGTATTATTAAAGATATAAACAAGATCATGGGACACACTGGTTGGAGAGAAGGGGATAGTTCAGATCAAAAGCTCAGAGGAAACTCTCTGAGGAGATGTCCTTTGAGCTGAAGTGAATGTTAATAGCTGGGGGACCAGCATTCCAAGGTGGGGAAACAGCTTGTTTAAAAGCCTGAGTGGAGCCAGGCTTAGTATCTCATGACTACAATCTCAGCAACTTGGGAGGCCAAAGCAGAGGATCTCAAATTCCAGACCCAGAGGCAGCCTGTGTGATTTAGTGAGACCATAACTGAAGATAAAAAATAAATAATGGGTTAGATGTGTAGCTCCCTTGCTTCTGGTAGAGCACTTGCAAAGTAGGTGCAAGATCCTGGGTTCAATCACCCGTTTTCTGTACTGTGGGGGCAGGGGGCAGGGGAGCAATCCTAGGTGGCAATGGGTTTTCCAGGAAAAGGGAAAACTGAAGTTAGTTCCAAGGGATATGGCTGGATCAGCTGGATTGATGACAAGGCCATTTAGGAGGTGGAACATTCTGGAGAAGATCAGGTTTCACTGGGGAAAAGGAAGAGTTCTATTTAAAATTGTTCTCTAATACATCCAAGATAATGGATTTATCAGCCACTTCGCCCTTTTTCATTAAATTTCAGTTTTCAAGTCTCCTTGACCAAATGAATCACGTTCACAGCTTTCTTCACAGGATGAATGCTTCTGTGAAGCAAGCTTCACGCCTCTCATTCTGGTATCATAAGCTGTGGAAATCTCTTCTTTATTATGTTTACTGTTTGTTTGTTTGAGGCTGGCCTGGAACTCACTATGTAGCCCAGGATGGTATCAAACTCAGAATCCTTCTGCCTCCACCTCCCAAGTGCAGGAATTACAGACACTCACTACTACTCCTGGCTTAATACTCTTAATTCAGGTATCTTGCTACTCATAATCCTGTTTTTCCTTTTACTTTCAGAAACAGCCTTTAAAAGAAAAGCCTACTAAAGATGATGAAAATAAAGAGCCCTTTATTTTCTTTATATTACTTTGTTCCTGTGTGAGTGACCTGTAGGGTGTACCATGGTGGGTTGAGGATGGCTCTTGACAAGGTGTCCCACAAGGACAGCATGTTTTTTACTGCTGCAGTTTATCAGTTCCTCAGCAGGGAACCATGAGAAGAAACAAGAGGGTACACAGGATCTTCTTGGTGATAGAAAAGTTGTAACAACTTTGAGGACCTCTCTCCTTTTCAGATTTATTAACGTAAGCAAAGAAGAACAGAGCACTTGCTTCAACCACAGTTAAGTGCTTCATTGTCTCCATCCAGGATTGGAACACACTTGAATCTTGAACAAATTCCATAAGATCAGCCCCTCTCTTTCTACCCTACTCTCCTTTCCCAGTTGAATCTCAGAGGTGGCTTATCATTTTCTGGTTCTGGCCACGCTGGTGCTAATCCTAGAAATTAGGAGGGGTGGGGAAGGGATAAGTCAGGTGATAACAGATGACCAGAAGTGGGCTTGTTTTCCATGCCCACATCTATGTTTCAACAGGGCTTTCTTTGACACCAGCCTGTGCTCCTCTTAGATGTTTATATTGTGAGACCTAGTGAGGGAATTAAGCCCTCGTGCCTGAAAGGTGAGAGCAGATTTACTGTCCAATTCTACTCTTTTGAAACTGGACAGGTAGACATTCAAGCTGATCAATACACCTCTTGAAATTGTTAGGTGCCGTCAAGTCAGATCCAACTCATAGCAACCCTATGTACAATAGAATGAAAGACTACCTGACACTGTACCATGCATATGATCTTTTTTATGTTTAAGCTCATTGTTGCAGCCACTGTATTAGTCCATCTAGTTGAGGGTCTTCCTTTTTTTTTTTTTTTTTTTTTTTTTTTTTTTTTTTTTTTTTTTTTTTTTTTTTTTTTTTTTTTTTTTTTTTTTTTTTTTTTTTTTTTTTTTTTTTTTT
>VMDO01000152.1:15079-339024 GCA_007922755.1 Pedetes capensis | reverse complement strand
CCAAGGAGCCCTCTGGTTGCACTTCTTCTAGGACAGATCTGTTGGTTCTTTTTACAGTCCATGGTCTGTTCAAAATTCATCTGCAGCACCATAATTGTCAAAAATATCAGTTCCTCTCCTATTTCCCTTATTCAACATCCAGCTTTCACAAGCATATGGCGTACCTGAAAATACCCATGGCATGAGTCAGGTGCACCTTTGTCTTCAGTGTGACATCTTTTCAACACTTTAAAGAGATCTTTTGCAACAGCTTTTCCCAATGCAATGTGTCTTTTGATTTCTTAACTACTGTTTTCATAGGTGTTGATTATAAAACCAAGTAAAGCAAAGTCTTGGTCAGCCTCAATCTTTTCTTCATTTATCATGAAGTTGCTTACTGACTCAGTTGTCAGGATTTTTGTTTTTCTGATGTTGATGTACAATCCACACTGAAGGCTATGTTCATTGATCTTCATCAGTAAATATTTCAAATCTTCTTCATTTTCACCAAGCAGAGTTGTGTCATCTGCATAATGCACATTGTTAACGAGTTTTCCTCCAATCTTGACACCACATTCTTCTTCTTAAATTCCAACTTCTCAGGTTATTTGCTCAGCATAGAGATCGACGAGTTCAGGTGGAAGGATACATCCCTGACACACACTTTTCCTGACTTTAAACCAAGCAGTCTTCCCTTGTTCTGTTTGAATGACTGCCTTCTGGTCTATGTACAGATTCCTTATGAGGACCTAAGTACATAAGTATTCTGGTATTCCCATTCTTCACAATGTTATCCATAATTTACTATGATCCACAGACTCAAATGCCTTTGCATAGTCAATAAAACATATTCTCTGCTTTCGGCCAATATTCATCTGACATCAGCAATGACATCCCTGGTTCCACACCTTCTTCTGAATCTAGCTTGATTTTACGGCAGTTTCTGTCAACATACTACTGCAGTCTCTTGCAGTAGCTGTTTCAAACTGAAAAATAAAAAAATAAAAATAATAATAAGACTTGGCAATGGTGATGAAGAAAACATTCTCTTTCTTAATATCCAAGGAGTATATAGTATATAGTTAGATTTCCCTACCTCTCAGGTATTCTAAGGTCTCATGTTTTTAAATATCTAGCTTATTTTCATGGTCTTTATTTTTCATGTTCACATAATTACTGATCTTTTTTACCCTTTCCTGGGCTTGGGCATATGACAGTAAGATGCTCCACAGATTCACATTCTATTCTGAAGCATGCCAAATTTTTGACAAATCTCTCTAGGTCAGAGAATACTTTTTGTTCATCTATGCAACTTAAATTAGGAAGTCGTCCTGACCTCTATAACCTGCTCCAAGGAGATCTATCCTTTACCTGAAAGGATTCATGGTGCCAATGGATATTGACTCTGTCCCTCCTTTGTCGTCAGCTGAGTTCAGCAAGTCATTTAATCATACGAAACTAAAAGAGGCCAGACTTATTATCTAGCATTTGGTTTGGGAAATGTCTTCTGTATTGCTCATAAACTGTTTATGACAGATGTCCTAGTTGGAAGGGAGTGGAGAATGGATGTGTCAGGCCTACCAGCTACTATGCAACCTGGGACAAGTTTTCTCCAGACTTCTTTTACCTCTGATAAGGATGCAGATGCAATTGCAGGCTCCTGCTGTAGCTCAAAGATACAGATGTTGTTGTTGTTGTTGTTGTTGTTGTTGTTAGGTGTTGTCAAGTTGTATTTGACTCATAGCCACCCTCATAGAGTTTTTAATGGCTGATTGTGTCAGGATTGTTTTCTGGAGCAAAGCTATAGAAGACTCCTTAAAGGGCCTTTACTTCTTATAATAAACTCAAGATTAGTTGTTCCAGGCGTGGTGGCACCTACCTGTATTCCCACCACTTGGGAGGCTGAGGCCTGAGTATCAAGAGTTTGAGCCCAGCCTGGGCTACATAATGAGATCCTGTAAAACAAACAAACAAAAAGAAAGAAAGAAAGAGTAGTTATATCCTTGCTTTTAGAGCCTTGTATTTCCTGACCTAAAAAATAAATATGGAGAAGCTTACTTTTCTTTTCATCCTGAATATTCTTTAATTCAACTCTTTCTGTAATAGCCTGTGGCTCCTTAATTCCAGAGCTTCAAAAAAAAATAATTGTGAAATCATTTGACTTTTATCTCAATAGTGAGACACCTGCTGCTTAGTAACAGTTGGATTTTTTTTCTTAAGCAGTACGGTGGGGGAGCCAAGTTGAACCAAGGGCCTCATATATGTTGGGCAAATGCTCTACCACTGAGCTGCACCTCCAGCTGCTCCCTCCTGTTTTTTTTTTGTTTGTTTGTTTGTGTTTAATTTTGAATCAAGGTCTCACTAAATTGAACAGGATGCCTCTGGCCTTGAACTTGTGATCCTCCTGCCTCTGCCTCCAAAGTAGCTGATACTACAGGCATGCATCACAGCATTGGCCAACAATTTGGATTTTTGATAAGAGATTTTAAAAAGTAAAAGGTCTGTCCATAGTTGGATCTGCCTATCATCTAATCTTAGTGTAGAATTTGCTGTTACTTTGCCCTTAATTTACTTCTATGTGATTTCCTAGAGAGTTCTCCATTACTTTTCCTCCTACATTTTCAGGCTTTGGAGTACCTTTTCAAGTTCATTGTGCAGTCTCGGATCCTGTACTCACGAGCCACATGTGGGATGGAAGAGGAACAATTCCGGTCCAGTATACAAGAACTTTTCCAGTCCATCCGATTTGTGCTAAGTCTGGACAGCAGAAACTCTGAAACACTTCTTTTCACTCAGGTCTGTGAGTTGAGGGGAAGTTTTCCTGTTCGATTCCTTAGCAAGTGGGTTGTTTATTCTCTGGCTTCCAGAGTTGAAGAAGTCCTGCCAGGATCCTGTGTGTTGAGTAAGAAGTGATTTACAAAGGAACACCTGATAGAAAAAAATTGTACTTTTACTTCAAAGCCAACTTTGCCTCCACTACTGGGTATTAAATATCTTAGTGGCTTTTTGTTGGAAAAGCAGCACAAATTGGTTCTTGTGAACCCTCTTTAGCCCAAATTTAGTTAGCTACTGTACTATGTAGTTTTTTATGAACATCTGAGTCATAGCAGATATTCAGAATAGTTTTATTTCTTAATTAATGACTGTTAATTTTTTAAAATTTTGATTAGTACTAATCCATTCCAGATATTGAGTGCAATAAATTGAAAACTAGTAGAAATAACTGGAAAGCACTAAGAATTGGGATTAGATTCTATTAGAAATACTAGTGTTAAAAACTATGGTACATATACACAATGGAATACTACTCAGCAATCAAAAAATGAAATAAGGCCATTCGCAGCAAAATGGATGGAATTGGAGAAAATTATTTTAAGTGAATGAACACAAGCTCATAAAGAGAAATACCACATGTTCTCACTCATATGTGGGAGCTGAATCAAAATTATAAGAAGGAAAAATCCTATACAAAGGTCGGATCATAATAAAAGAAAAAAAAAGCTGAGAATGGTATTATTATAGATGTTCTAGAAAATGCATGTAATAGTTTTGACAAGGTAAAAAGAAAGTTCACTGCAGAAAAAGTTTCTATCTTAAACAGAACTGGAACCCAAGGATATATAGAAAAATAAAAAGACAAGTAAATGGTAGAGAAGTCTTTCATGGGGGGGTGGGATGGGGGAGGAAGCGTACAAGAGGGTAAGGGGAAACCTATATGAATAATGTTCAACAAAATGCATATATGGAAATGTCACAATGAAAAGCAAGTCAGAATGAATCACATTAAGGTGTACATTAAAAATTTCCAAAAAAAAAATATATTAGTGTTAAAGGAAATTTACTTCCTTGTATTAAAACTACCTGGTCAGATAATACTACCTTTTCTATATAGTTTCACACTAGACTGAATCAAAGATTTATTACTCCAGTCACAGGTATTATCTTCTCTGATAAAATGAATGTTGTGCTGAGTGCATTGGTGCACACCTATAATCCCAGTGACTCTGGAGGTGGAAGCAGGAATATAGCAAGTTTGAGGCCAGAAGCAGTATGCATTAACTTACTGCAACACTATCTCAGTCTCCCAGGTAGCTGGGATTACAGATGTGTGCCACAGCACCTGGTTTAGAGTTGGGATTTGAACTCATGTTTGTCTAATTTGAAAACCTATTCTTTTTCTCCTACAGTTCTCTGCCTTCCAAAGGCCCTGGAATATCTTACATATACATGTATTTTTTCCCCTCAGTATTTGGGCCTTGGGCTTCAAACATAACTTCGCAAGTACTCTACCACTGAGCTGCACTTCCAGCCCATTTTTAATTTTTTTTCTTTTTATTTTGGGTCAGGATCTCACTAAGTTACGCATGCTTCCTCCAGCCTCAAACTTGGATCCTCTGCCTCCACCTCCCAAGTTACTGGGATTACAGGAGTGTGCCACCACGCCCAGCTAGAACAATTATATTATCAGATTGTCCTCAAGAGTCTACTGCATGGGTCTTACTGAGCTCGGATCCTAGAAGCCTCTATACATGTGTACACACATACACACATACAACCCTACTCTCCTTGCCTGGGCCATCTGAGTCACTGAACTCTAAGCCAACATTATCAGTAGTCCTGGCTAACTTAAGTCCACACATTCCCCCATCCTTTTGAATTTATACTTGAGACTGCCAGGCATCACATATGAAGGAAATAATTTACACATTTTTCATATTTCATCCTGGGGCAGTGGTCCAGCTCTCAAAGCTAGGTTGTTGGCTATGAACAGAGTTCAGAGATGCTGCTTGAATGAACTCAGATTTCTCTGCCATACTTTCTTTGATAGGTTCCTGGCTTGAGTTTAGAACCAAAACTGGAAAGTTAAGAACTTGATAATAGAGATAAACAAATAATTTAAATCCATTTTATGAGGCAAAATAGCTGTGGCTCTTAAGCTACATTGAGCAAATTTCTCCTTATACTTCCTTCCATTGCCAGGAAATGCCTGGGCAGGTTATGAAAGCCTCAAGTGGTCTGAGCCCCAGTAAACTACCTTGTTTTGGTTTCCTTTTTGGTTCTCCTTGCTTCATGCCCAGGAATGCTATAGAACTGGGAAGAGTCAAAGGCCAGGGAGAAGGCCGCCTGAGGCAGTGGTGCTGTGCTGCCTTCCCAGCTTCTTTCCACCTCATACCACTGAGTATGCAAGGTAGACACAGATGGAACTCTGCACTAACTGCAGCTTCACTTGCTCCTGCAGGCTGCACTCCTTAATTCTTTCCCAACCATCTTTGACGAGCTGTTGCAAATGTTCACTGTTCAAGAGGTGGCAGAGTTTGTGAGAGGGACACTGGGGAGCATGCCGAGCACTGTGCACATCGGGCAGTCGATGGATGTGGTGAAGTTGCAGTCCATTGCCAGGACAGTGGACAGCCGCCTATTTTCTTTTTCAGGTAAATCAAATTAGGATGAGAGCCAGACTCTCATTATTTCCCTCCCAGGGTGATAGCCAAGTGGAATCAAAGGATCAGTTCTATTCAACCATCATGCAAGAAACCAGTGACCCTTAAAATGTAGAGGTTTTGGTAAATTGTGAGAAAATACAGCTGAGAATCACAGTTTATTCCTAGAGATCCTGGGGCATGTCCATGGGGTGTTGTTTTAATTTGTTCCAGCTCCTGTGATAGAATATCATAGACTAGGTAGGTTAGAAATAACAAATACTTATTTTCACAATTCTGGAGGTTGGAAAGTCCAGGATCAAGGTGCCAGCAATATGGTGTCTGGTGAAGGCCTACTTCTTGTTTCATAGACAGCCATCTTTTCTCTCTGTTCTCATGTGACAGAGGTGTAAGGGAGCTCTCTGAGGACCCTTTTAAAAGAGCACTAATCCTGGAGGTGCAGACCTGTAATCCTAGTACTCGAGAGGCCCAGCCAGGAAGATTGTGAGGACCCTTATCTCCCGACCACAAGTCCAGGTAGCTGCCAATAATGGAGCCTGCCACACCACTAGCAGGATGAGGGGACAAAGGGAAAGGATGGAAAGCAAAAGAGAAGGGTCCAGCTCAAGGAGATAAGGGTAAGGCAAGGAAATAAAGGAGGCCCTAAAAGCCACTCCCACCCCCAAGGACCTCTGTGTTTGCTTCTCTCTTTGCCTCACCAGTCAGGTAGTTCCTTTGCTCTTTTTTGGAAGAGCTACTGAGGATGAAAGAGAAACAGACAGGGAGCCTTTCACACTCCCTAAGGGATTGAGATGAGCTAAAACATCAATATCCCAGGCTGCCTTTCAGAAAGGACTTTTGGATTAATCCCTGAAACCACATTACTTGTGATCAAGTTCAGCCTTGCAGGGCCAGCAAATGCTCAGCCAAATGTTAAGATCAGTATGAACCTGATACTTTAAGTAGAACATCACTGTTCTAGAATAAACCCTCGGGGCACAGGAAAAAAATCTGAAACAATTATAAAACACTTGTCCTTAGAATTTTTATAATTAGAATTTTTGGTGATTAATTTTTGCATTTTAACTTTAAAATGTAAGGAACAACAGTTTCTCTTCTTAGTGCAACACACACTTGGAATACTAATGAGATGTTCCCTTTGACTTAGCTCTGCCAGTGTAGAGTATTGCTGATGGTAAAGTGGCCACCAAGAAAGTCAGCCCTTCTCCCTCAGTAACTGTTTATGGTAAATACTTCTCTCTTCTCCACCTCCTGGATTGAAATATTTGCCAATGGTTTGGACACTGTCACTGAATCTAATGTACACACTCCAGCTTTGTACACTTCCTAAAGAGGATGCTTTCAGAATATATAGGAAGTGAAATAGCCATCTGCCTTAACTAACATACTTCATTTCTAGTCTTGCATGTGCTTAACTGCTTTACACAGTCACTTAAGAAAATCTTTCTTAGAATTTAAATAGTATTGGACCACATAATTGGATTTTATGACAAGCCACCACCAAATTTTCATTTACATTTCACTGTCATTGAATGTTCAAGTCACAGCATCTTCCTAGAAGCAAGAGGTTCTTTACTAGTTGTGTCATTTAACCAACAATTTATATTTTCTAAGCACACCAGTTTGGGGTCATCTTTAGTATGTTCCACTAACCACTATTTTGTCTGGAAGAAGCTATTAGTTGGAATAAATTCTGCTGATTTTGTATTTTGATCTACAAAACACAGTGTCAACTTTCCCTTTATCCATGCAGCATTTTACACACAGAATAGCTGCTAGTCTGTTTGAACATACTCTTAAGTATTTGATAAGACAATGCCAGAATCTCTTACATCTTTATCTTTAGCTAAAAGAAAAAAATTCTTTCCGAAGTTCACGTGGAACATGTAACTCTGGTTAACTTAACTCAAATATGAATAATAAATCCAAAATGCCATGTGTTACTGATAATGTGATTGAATCATGCTGGCCAGGGATGATGGGATCTGCAGGATCAGTCACTAACCACATAGGAATGCAGGGTGTCAGAAACATGTTTACATGTTCACACTTGCATTTCACTTTGTCTTCTAACCACCTCTGCAAAGTAACTATAGAAGAGGCCATTAGCACCCCATTCTACACAGGAAAATGAATTCTATGGGAGGAGTAGTCAACCTGCCTAAGCTCTCCATATGAGAACTAGAATTTAGCCTTCTTGAATTCCGGGTTCTAAATATAGTCTCTTCCTGTTAAAAATGCTATTCTGGTAATAGTGGGGAGAGAAGAAGAGAAAAATATTTGCCATCAAAAACCCTATGAATAGCAGAGAAGCACTGACAACAGTGCCAGGCATAGCACAGCATTGGGTAGTATTTAGTCCTGTTTTACACAGGGTCACTATGAATTGGACACAATGTGACAGCACTTAACAACATTCAGTAGAATTGGTGATAAGGATGGAGTAATTATCAAAGGATCTGACAAGACTAAGGTTCTGCTCCTTTGTTGTGTTGCTGTGGACATGTCAAGCAGCAGCCTAACAATCCTGCGGGGAAAAGGAGGCAGGCCCGGTGATTTGGCCAGGTGGATACTCACCAGAATGGGAGTACAAGATCACGTAGCCAAGGCATGAAGAGAGTCAGTCAGTCAGTAATACTTAGTAAGTCTGCAAATTCAGTTTCTGTAGTTCATACTGTGACATTTACATGGAATTTTCACTGTAAAATGTGCGTTTAATTTAGAATCTAATCACTAAAGAGATTTTATTTGGAAGCAGACTTTTGCCATTCATCCTGCCTAAAATGTTACCATTGCAGGGAGTTGAAATGAGAATTTAAGAAAGAAAGATGGAGAAACAATGTCATGGGATGGCTTATAATTTCCAGGCTTTTCAGCTCTTGAGAGGGAGTCTCAACCCCACCTGCTTTGAAACCAGTTGAGTCTCTCAATGTCACTGGCTTCAAGAAGTGGCTAGTTCTCCTCTAACAGGCTTCTTCATCTTTGTGTTTTCTATCCCAGAATCCCGCCGCATCCTGCTTCCTGTGGTTCTCCACCACATTCACCTTCACCTGAGGCAGCAGAAAGAGCTGCTAATCTGCTCAGGGATTCTCGGCAGCATCTTCTCCATAGTCAAGACCAGCTCTCTGGTAGTGGCCCCACATCCACTCTGCCCTCTCTGCTCTGCCCTGATCTTGTGTTACCATAGCCAGAGGCAGATCAGCAAAGATCATTTTGTACACTTCCCAGTCAGAGATGCTTTCATCAGTGACAGGAAGGTGCTCAAGTAAATGGAGGCCTGTGTGTGCCCAGCGGGTTTCCCAATACAACACACTCTTGCTATTTTAAAAAGTTGAACTACTATAAATCTACCCGGAAATATAGTTATGTGTAGTACCAGAAAGTCTGGTCCTGTGCCATGCTCAGTTTCTATCATAAGGTATTCATTCTAGATTCCTGGGAGTTTTCTCAGGATACTAGGGATGAGCATGAGGAAACAGACCCAGACTGAGAGGAAGCTTGCTCATTTAGATTCTTCGATCTGCTTGATTCCACCCATATGGCATTCCTACACCATGCCAGATGAGGTCAGGATATACAAGAGGTTTGTGTTGCCCACAATAGCTCTGAGCCCTGTGGGATGGTAGAATTATACTTTAGAAGTCAGGCTTCAACCAATAATTATTTGGCCTGTTTTCTTTCATCTTTGTTTTATCTTTTTAAAAGAGATATATGGTAGGAAGGGAGGGATTGAGGTAAAGATGGAGCAAAGAAAAGATACAGATAGGAGTAGGAATTTATTTTAATTATATTTATTTTATGCACTTATGATAATAGAAGAAATGCATATTTCTTATATGAGAACTATAGAAAAGTATAAAGAAAAATGAAGAACAAGAATAAGATTTTTGTTATACCATTTTTGAAGTTAAGCCTCCTAGAGAATAAAATTTCAAGCACATTTAAAATGAAGGGTAGGAGCCAAGTGATGAAATCATATGAAGCTAAGCTATCCAGGAGAAGTAGGAGAGGCACCTAAAAGAAAGAGTATGTTTTGTTTAAGTAGGAGACAGGAACCCAAAAGGGAGCTCTGGTGTCCAGAATTAAAGAACCATCTGGTGACAGAGGCCAAGCTTATCAGAGAGTGACTGTGATGGTGGTGGTGACCCTGTTGTTTGTGCTTGGCTCCAGACAAGGCTTGGCAACTCGCCTTCTCACTAAGCCTCAGAAAGCCACACTAAGCATGTAAGGTCTACTAGTAATCCAAGGTCATACCTGAGGGAGTGAGCAGCTTATTGCTAAAGGAATGGGAGAAATTGAAGCCAATAGAAAAAAAGGAATGAGAGCCAGTGAAAACCTGAAGGACAGGGTTTGGTTGTATTTTGTGAGAGAGTTGGGTGTATTACTGGTAGTTTCCTACAAATACTTAAAGAAATATCACAGGAAAGAATGTTATAATCACTTTGACACATGGGAAAGATGACTTTAGCCCCAAGAGCTGTTCATATTCCTCATGTGGAATGGTGCAGAGTATAATTATATTGGATAGATGGGTAGAGGGAAGATGAAATCTAAGCTCCATGATAGCAGAGACATTCTCTCTCTTGTTTACTTCTGTATATTCAAGTTTTCAAAACAGTGACTGGCACATGGTAAATGTTTAATTAATGGCAAATGAATGAATGAATGGATGATGGACATTAGGACCAGTAGTAGCCTAAAGAGTTGGGGGAAGGGTCAGTGGGAATCTCTGTGATAATGAAAATCAAGCTATAGAACTTGAATATGAGAAGTCTACAAAAGGATTGACATAGACTTTTTCAAAATTCTGGTGACGGGGAAGCAGCCTGTAGTGAGGAAACATATTCAGTTATTTTTATAAGGCCTCCAGAGAAAAAGTGGATTGAGACTACATCCTTTCAGTCGACAAGGAACACCAGCAAGAGAGCTGAGGACCTAGAAATAGGACCCAGGTATGTCTGGGCAGCAGTCAGGACTGGAAAAGATTGAGAGCAGCCAACAAGGAAACCTCAGAAACACAGGATACTTCTACGAGTGAAGATGCTGCTGCCACACTCTAGGGTGCAACTTCACTGTTTCTTAAACTTTGTCGTTTCTCAGAGCATTAGTCAGCAGGGACACTTTCTCCCAACTGTACTAGGGAACCAAAGAAAACCTTTAACTTGGGACATTCACTCTGCCTGAGGTTCAGAATTCTGGATGGCAGTAGTGGCAGGTGTGCCTCACCTCCTCTCAGATCCATTGTCCTGGCTTCCTCGACACTGCACATTGGGGAGGCTGAGAGCTCAGTGTTGAAAATCCAGTCAGAAGCTGACTTAGTTAACAGTTGCCACCTGAACATCAGCTCGGCCTAGTGCTAATGATATACTCTCGCACTGCTTGCTTCAGGAGGCAGATGTCATGGAGGAGGTAGAGATGATGGTGGAGAGCCTCCTGGACGTGCTCTTACAGACTCTGCTCACCATCATGAGTAAATCGCATGCTCAGGAGGCGGTAAGAGGGCAGCGGTGCCCGCAGTGCACAGCCGAGATCACTGTTAGTAACTAACATTCAGGTTTTCTTGCCTTTGTCTAACCTGGGGCTCCTCCACATCACTCCCATCTCACCATCCCACCACCTTCATCTCAGTCTCCCTCTGCATGGTGGTCAGCATGCTGCCCTGCTCCTTCTTGAATCTGGCTCCTCTCTCCACTCTCAAAGCTCTAGTTTTATGCTTCCAGGAGTCTGCTGTAGGGCAAATTCAGAGAATGTTTCTTGTCTTGTTTTCCTGCACAATTTCAGTTGGCTTTTTCTGTAATGTGGAATGAAGCAGAGATGTAGTAAAATAAGAGGTCAAAGGTGAAAAATAGGCTTTTCCTTCTAGAAAACCTCTCATACAAGCTCTCACAATTTTCCAGAATTTTCTTTTATCTAGAAAGTAGTTGTTTTTGTCCATAGTTTGCATCTAAATTTATAGCACTGGAGAGAATGTGTTTAGGTAGAATTGCACAGACGTTGTTGAGTAATAATTTTGTGTGATCTAATTAAGAAACAGGCTGGGATTTAGCTCAGTTGGTAGAGCTCCACTCTGCAGTCTCTGAGGTCCCAGGTTCAAATCCCAGCACCACAAAAAAATGGGAGAAGGATGTGGCAATCCACTCCTGAGGCAATCCCGAAGCAATCAGCCATTGGAAACCCTATGAAGGTGGCTATGAGTCGGATATGATTCAACAGTGCTAATAACAACAACAATTAACAAACAAGCTGGGAAAGACTCTCAAGAGGGACAGGAAGGCAGTGCCTTGGACCTCTGTCCCGAACTCCAGAGGGGAGTTCTCAGCCCTGATGTGATAACATGATAAACAGTTTGTGTGAAATCTTCTACTTGGCAGGTAAGAGATTTCAGAGCTTTCTTTGAAGAAAACCCCCTGTGGGAGCCAGCGAAACTCCAGCATGCTAGGGAGAGCAGGGAGTGTGCCCTGAGCCGGCGTATGTTCTGGAGCATCAGGCTTGCAAAGAGTGCCTGCTCCCTTAGCAGCCCCTGTTGAGGGTACTCTTGTAGGTAAAAATCTATGTACTCTGACATGTCCTGGTGACACAGCCTTCTAACCAACACTTACATACTGCTTGCTGGAGGCCTGCTTTAAGCACTTGACCAATATTACTAATGAAGTGACTCATTTTAGATGGATTATAATGAAGATGATAATTACTATAATTTATTGGATTCCTTTTATGTACTTGACTTTGTGTTGTGCTTTAGTACTTTGTGTACATTAACTCATTTGATCCTCACAGTAAATGAATTTTGGCTGTTTATGCCTATTTCTCAGACTAAACTGAAGTTCATATACATATATTTTTTGCATACACATATATGTAATAATTTCAAGGATCTAGAAAGGATTTGAAGCCAGGTACATTGGCTCATGCCTCTAATTCCAGCAACTTAGGAGGCTGAACCAAGAGGATCCTGAGTTTGAGGCCATAGACAACCCGCATAACTGAGACCCTGTTTCAAGAAAAAAGAGAAAGAAAAAAAAGTGGCCCAGTGGTAGAGCACTTGGAAAGTATGTGCTATTCCCAAGTAATGCAAAAAAATAAATGAATGAATAAATGAGTAAATAAATAAATAAATCAGGGTTTGAGAGACTGAAAAAAGTATTGTTAAATTCCTTTGGAAACATTTGAAAATCATCCAGGTGAAATACTTTTTCTCCCTCCCATGTGAGGATACAGCCTTCTAGGAAAAGGCCATTCTTGGCTGCCCAGGCATAAATTACCATAAAATGGCCTTTGGAGGGTTTTCTCCCACACACTCTAGTTGAAACATGAAGAAACTTAAAACTCACAATTTTCCTTAAATTTTTATTTGTCTCAAAGTCTATAGCTTGTTCCCTCCAAAAGGTCAGTTTTGACTTGTTTGCCTTTCAGTCATGTTGATCTGCTATCTTCCATTATTCAGTCCACTTGGCTTGTGCAAGCTCTGAAGGGTCCTCCAAGAGGTCCATATACAATAGGAGGTCCCTATCCCAGGTCCTTATAGATGGGAGGTCCCTATCCCAGCTGGATAGACAGGTCCAAATTCTGTCCAGAGAAGGCCAAACTCCTTCTGTCAAGTAGCACCTATATACTTCAGTATGGTACTCTGACAATAAAAGACTATTTAACCAAAACTTTCCTGGGGAAAAAACAAGAATTACTTGTCTTGATTTTAGTACTACTTTGTTATAAGTTAAGGTTTTCAACAGCCCCATGCTGCAGAGGCCTTATTAAAATCCCTCTAGAAAAGGAAGTGTGTCTCTGTCTCTCTTTTCTCTTCTTTCTCTCTCTCTCTCTCTCTCTCTCTCTCACACACACACACACACACACACACACACAATATTAAGGGAGCTGAACCCAGGGCTTCATGCATATTTCACAAGCACTTGATCACTTAACTGCACCCCTAGCCTCTGATTTTTTATTACTTTGAGTCAGGGTTTCCCTAAATTGCAAAGGCTGTCTCTGGCCTTGAACTCACCATCCTCCTGCCTCCACCCCAAGTTGCTGGGATTACAGTCATGAACCACCGTGCCTGGACAGAAACTCACTTTTTAGAGTCAGAGTTGTCACCTTTCTTCCATAATCATTGGGGCCATCTCAGACCCTCCCTTCTCTCCTTGCCCTCTATGGATTGGGGAAACATAGCCCTTATGATTGGCTCTGCTAACTATTGTTCTGGATTGGTCCCCAGGGCGAGTATGTGTCCTGCCTTCTCTCATTGCTCCGTCAGATGTGTGACACCCATTACCAACACCTCCTAGACAACTTCCAGAGCAAAGATGAACTCAAGGTAAGGAGCAGAGCACCGGCCTCTCACCTAGGGAAGGAACTGTGCAGCCAAGACTACCCATAGGCTCTTCCCTGTCAGGGCATGTGTTCAATGCCCATCACTGCCCAGGGTGTAGATTCACCAGCTCTAATTTACAGCTGAGTATATGACCTCCAGAAGCTGAAAGCCAGCAGCATCCCCACATAGACTCCAGAACACTGCTGAGTTTTCTCTCATAGCAGCTCTATGACCACATGCCTCTATTAGAGAGTACTCTGGACCACACTGGGTCAGCAAACCAGGGCTCTTCCCTTTCTTAAGAATGTGGCAGTCCCTTATATATTTTTCCTCTACAAACCAGGCTTTACTGTTTTAATAACTATAATAATAGTGGTGACAACTTTTCTTCATTTAACTGTATTTCTGGAAAATACTGGTAGAGAGCCAAGGTGTGCACTGCCTGCCTTGGGCTGCTGGACTCTGAATCTGGAGCACTGAGTGGCAAATAGTACAGAGAAATGGGCCTGGGTTCACTAACAGGAGAGCATTGCCAAAACCGAGTGTGGCATCAGTTGCTGACAGACTCCTGGGGTTTATGTCTGCCTTGGTGCATGCTACTCACTTCCTGTCCAGGCTAAGGGCAACTACAGACTTTTGATCTGTGCTCTACCTTCATTAAGAAGCAAGTCACTCCTATTTCATAGTAATACATCCCACTGTTTTTCACTCATGTAAGCTTTATTAACCATATTGTGTCAGTTAATAAATACTGGCTGTCACATTTTTGTACCTGATCCTGCCTCCCTTTTCACAGATAGAAGTTTCTGCACATTGGTGTCTTTGAAGTGAGGCAGAAGTTAGCCAGAGCCCACCTCCAGGTCAAACAGTGCTTGAGCTGGGTTGTGGAACCAGAAAGTCCAGACTTCACTGTTCTAGATCATTTTCATACTGTGTGTATCATATACTTAATAAGGCTAGCATCATCATCTTTTAAATTAAATGCTTATTTTTATGATAGCAATAGACATACATGATTTTTAAATGCTAAAATACTACTATGAAGTTTATAACCTAAATCAGTGGTTCCCTAGTTTAGCCTGACAGACGGCTAGTCCCTGCTTCCAAGGGCAGCCAGTGTCAATTCTTTTGCTGTTCTTCAAGAAACGCCTACTGAAATTTTTTAGATATTAGTTATTATCTGTCTTCTTCTCAAGGAAAATGGGGATAATTCTTCTAATCATTCTTCTATCACACATTTTTCCTCACATTTTTTCCAACATAGTTTTCATACATCTTTTAAGTTGATAATCAGCTTTTATTTATTGCAACTAGATAAGTACCGTGGTGAGCCAAGGGCTATATTATGATTATGTCTCCTTTCTTGTACAACTTATTTTTCCAGAAATTAATTGTCTCTTTTCTAATTCATTTATATTTTGTTCTGCTTTGGTTTTCAAGTCTGGCTAGGACTTCCCACTCTTGTTACCATCTTTCTAATATGTCTCTTCTTTCAGCTTTTCTCTTGGCAAAGCTGTCTGATCACTTTTTTCCCTAGAGAACTGCCTTCCTATGTTTATTTATTTCAGTGTTCCCCCCACCCCTACCCCAGTGCTGATGGTCAAACCCAGGGCTTTGCACATATTAAGCAAGCATTCTACCCCTGAGCTCCATCCCCAGTCCTTGATTTTTTTGAGACAGGGTCCTGCTGTGCAGCTCAATGCTGTACCCCAAGCTAGCCTTGAATTCAGCACCAAAGGACTTCACTTTTAGGTAGAGTCTGACATCCAAGAATCTCTTTATGGAGGAAAGTCCTCCACCAAAGACAAGGACTTGGCCAGGCGTCGTGGACTTTCCTCCATAAAGAGATTCTTGGATGTCAGACTCTATCTAAAAGTGAAGTCTTTTGATACTGAGTTACATCTCTCAGGTGTGAGAAGGGCTTGTCTCCAGAAAAATTCCCTGTAGGTGATTGGAGAGGGTCTGACTTTTTGGCTAGAGCATCTCCTAATTCCTCTATCTGTAGACCTGTTGTCTTGCACTTGAGAGGAATCCTCTGTATCTCCTAGGGAAGGAGTTGTTGTTGTTGTTGTTAGGTGCCGTCAAGTTGGTATCCAACTCATAGCGACCCTCATAGGGTTTTCAATGGCTGACTGTTTCGGGATTGCCTTGGGAATGGATTGCCAGGTCCTTCTCCCATTTATGCGGTGCTGGGAATTGAACTCGGGACCTCAGAGACTGCAGTGCAGTGCTCTACCAACTGAGCTAAATCCCAGCCCTGGGAAGGAGTAGCCTAACCCATATTTTGGGAACCAAATAGCAAAAGGAGCTGTGGGTCTTCTTGTTCAGCAGGTAAACTTTTCTTCAATGCCTGTTTTCATTTTGGTCTCTCAGCCCTCAGCTATTACTGTATCCTCAGGATAGATCTGTAGTTGGGCTTGGTGGTACACACCTGTAATCCGAGCAACTCCTAAGACTGAGGCAGGAGGATCACAAGTTCAAGACTAGAGGCAGCTGGCGCAATTTAGAAAGACCTTGACTGAAATTAAAAAATAAAAAGGGGCAGGGGTGCTGCTGCTCATTGGTAGAGAACTTGCCTAGGTAAATAAGGGTGTGAGTTCATCCCCTAGGACTGAAAGAAAAAGAAAGAAACTAAAAGAAAAGATCCCCTAACTCCCAAGTATAGGCCTCAGTCTTCTGACAGGCAAGGAAAAGCTAACAACCTAGTGATAACACAGCAGAGTTACCTTGGGGAAACCTGAAACTTCTCTTCCTGCTTTGTAGCTCTCACACCCCAGTCCCACATTGCAGCTGTACCACTGTGGTGTTCAATCCCATCAGATCTCAGAAGCTAAGCACAGTTTGGCCTGGGTAGTACTTGGATGGGAGACCGCCTGGGAACACCAAGTGCTGTAGGCTTGGGAGAAGGACCTGGCAGTCCACTCCTAAGAAACAATCAGCCATTGAAGACCTTATGAATGGCAGAGAAGCACAACAATAGTGTTTCGTCTATTGTACATAGCGCTGTGAGTCGGACACCAACTCCATGGCACCTAACAACAACCTGGTCCCACAGAGGTGTCTGGTGGTGCCTCCAGTTTGTGTGCCTTTCTGAGATTCTTGCTTCCTATTATTTCACCTCCAGAGACTCTTGACTGTTACCTTTCTCAAGTTTGTTAAGTCAGTTACCACAGTGTCTTCTTTTTTAAGTTTTCAGTATTTATTGACCTCATTTCATTACTGTGTACTTTGCTCATGTTTGCTTTGTCTCTGCAGGTCTGTGTGTTTCTCTTTCTTGACTATCATTTTAGAAGATTTGAGGAGAAATGAAGATGAGGGACCATATTCTGTCCACAATGTTGAATATAGAGTTCTGTTCATGTGTTCTTTATTTTATGACATCATTATTTAAATATAATGTGCACACCATATGATTCATACTTTTTTTGCAGACCCAAATAAATGTAAAGCCCACCCATGTCTTTATGGGTTAGAAAACTTAATATTGTCAAAATGAGAATACTTCCTGAATTGATCTACTGGTTTAATGTAAGGTCTTTCAAAATTCCAGTACCATTTTTTCAGAGATTGGCATTCTGATCCTGCCATTTATGTTTAAATGAAAGGAATGCAAAACAGCTAAAACACTCTTGAAAAATAATAAAACCACTAGATTCTTATTTCCCTGTTTCAGAACTTACTACAAAGTAACTAGAAAGTACAAAGTAACATAATCTAGATTGGTACTGACATAAATATAAACATATAAATCAATGAAATTGAGAGTTGCAATGAGTCGGACATGACTCTATGGTACCTAACAACAACACTTAACAATTTACACTAAGTTAATTTTGGTAATAGTGTCAAGAAAAGTCAATGAGGAAAGAAGAGTCTTCAACAAGCAGTGATGAAACAATTTGATATCTGAATGCAAAAGAATGTAATTATGCCCCTGCCTCATATGACATTCAGTATTAACCCTAAGTGGATCACAGACCTAAATAAGAGAGCTACAACATAAAATTCCTAGAAGAAAACATAGGAGTATTTCATTATGTCTGAGTCTTCAGCTCCTGGGCTACAGACCTGTAACAGTCCGTGGACTGTTAAGGAACCAGGCCACATAGCAGGAGGTGAGCTGCACATGAGTGAGTGAAGCTTCATCAGTATTTATAATAGATTCCCATCCTCACATTACTGCCTGAGCTCTGCCTCCAGTCAGCTCAGTGGTCTGTGGAAAAATTATCTTCCACAAAACCAGTCCCTGGTGCCAAAAAGTTTGGAGACTGATGCTTTATGTCTTATATTAGGCAGTGGTTTCTTAGACGTGACACCAAAAGCATGAGCCACAAAAGAAGAAAGAGATAAGTTATACTTTATGAAAATTAAAAACTTTTAGCCAGGCATACATACATCAGTAATCCCAGTGACTCATGAAGTTGAGACAGGAAGAATATAGGTTAGAGGACATAAGCGAGCGGCCTGTGCCTGTCTCACAATAAAAAATAAAAAAGGGATTTTGGGTGCAGCTCAGTAGTAGAGCACATGCAAAGTATGCACAAGATTCTGGGTTTAGCACTTGCATTACCACAAATACATACATAACATATATATGTACATACTTTTACCTCACCATTTTAATTCTCTCATTCTTTTTTCCTTTCTTTTATTATTGAGCTGTACCTGCTGTCTGCTCTTCCTCTTTCTCTCCCTCCCTCCCTCCCTTTGTTCTTTCTCTCTTTTTTCTTCTTTCCTTATCTATTTTTAAAGTTTTGTTTTGTTTTGTTTGTGGTACTGGGTCGTTGAACCCAGGGCCTTGCACATATTTTACAAGCATTCTGCCACTGAACTGTGTCCCTAGCCCCTGCACCATTTTTAAAAAATATTATCTTGAGACATGATCACACTAATTTATGCAGGCTTCCTCTGGCCTCAGACTTGAACCCCTCCTGCCTCTGCCTCCCAAGTCACTTGGATTACGAGTGTGTGCCACTACACCCAGCTTGAAGTCATTTTCTTAATAGTTGCCCTGGAAACAACATTTAACATCTTAACCTACAACAATGTTATTGTTGTCAGGTACCTTCGAGTTGGTATCTGACTCATAGCGACCCTGTGTTCATCAGGTAAAACACTATTGTCAGTGCTTCTCGGCTATTCGTAGGGTTTTCAATGGCTGATCGTTTTTTGGGAGTGGGTTCCTGGGTCCTTCTCCCAAGCCTACAGCACCTGGTGTTCCCGGACAGTCTCTGATGCAAGTACTAACCAGGCCTGACTCTGCTTAGCTTCCAAGGTCTGACAGGATCAGACACTACAGTGGTATGGCTGCGGGTTTACAACAATGTAGTTTGGGTTAATACTAATTTAAATTGAATAGCTTATATAAACTTTTGCTCCAATATAATTCTGTTCCTTATCCACTTCTTTATGCTGTTATTGTCATAGAGATTGTATCTTTATGTGTTTGTTTCATCAACACACTTTTGTGTGCACTCTATTTCTTCATGTCAGTTCAAGTTACTGTCTAATATTCTTTTATTTCAGGGGGACTCTGTAGTATTTTGTGGGGCAGATTCCCTCAGATTTTGTTTATCTGAGAATGTGTAAATTTCTTCCTCATTTTTGAGTAGTAGTTTTGGTGGATATAGGATTCTTGGTAAACAGTCTTCTCTTAACATTTTAAATATGTCTGCCTTCTGGCCTCCATTATATCGCTGATTGATCACTTGTTAATCTTACTGAGAATTATTTGTGATGATAAATTGTTTTGCCTTTGTTGATTTCAAAATTCTCTGTTTTTGGCTTTTGACAGTTTGACTCTCATTTTATCTATATGTGGATCTCTTTGACTCTGTCCCATTTGAAGTTCACTGAGCTTCCTGAATGTATACATTAAAAGATCTTTTCATCAATTTAGAATAGTTTTGGGCCCTTATTTCTCCAAAAAAATGTTTTTCCCTTTCTCTTCTTCCTGTCACTCCCATTATGTGTATATTTATACCCTTAATGAGGGCTGTGAGTCTCTGTTCATTTTTTTCCCATTCTTTTTCTTCCTTTCCTACCTACTAAATAATTTCGATTAACTTATCTTCAAGTTTACTGAGTCTTCTGCCAGCTCAAATCTGCTGCTGAGCCCTCTAAAATTTTTCATTTTAGACATTGTACTTTTCAACTTCAGAATTTCTACTTGATGCTTTTTAAGTGATTTCTACATATTTTATTGATATTTGGTGACACATTGTACTTAGGCTCTTTTCTACTAACCTTTTTTTTTCCTGTGTATGAATCATGCTTTCCTGTTTCTTTTTTTTCTTTTCCCCTGGTAACTGGGGAGTTGAATCCAGGGCTTTACACTTGCTATGCAAGTGCTCTACCACTGGGCTTCACCCCCAGCCCATTTTTACTTTCTACAGGTTTTCAGTAAGTTGCATAGGCTGCCTCTGGCCTCTAACCTATGGCTCCTGCCTCTGCCTCCCAAGTCTCTGGGATTATACGCATGTGCCACCATGCCCAGCATCCTATTTCTTTTTATGTCTTGAATTTCTTTTGTTGTTGAAAACTGGACATTTTATATAATGTAGCAACTCTGGAAACCTGATCTGTACATCCCCAGGGTTTGTTGTTGTTGCTAATGATGTTTGTTTGGTGACTTCCTTGGACTAATTCTTTAATGGCTGTGTTCCTTGTTGTGTACATCCACTGAAGTCTCCATTCTGTTAGGTAATGATCAGCTAATCACTAGATGGAGATGTCCTTAAGTGCCTTGAATCAATTAATCTGCTTATTTTGCTAATGGGCTCTCTATACATTGGGGATCACTGTCAGTACGTGAGCAGTTTATAGCTCTGCCTTAGCCTTGACTTCTTGCTTGGATAGAGCCTCATGGTCAGCCATAGTGAGGGATTAGGGCTTCTTAAGTCTTTCCTGGCAATATGCACTGCCCTCCACATATGTGTGTGGCCTTCTGTATCTCCAGCAATATGTCACACCTTTTCAAAGTCCAGTATGAATATCTTATTCCTTAAAGTTTTCTGGCCATTCTCTTTTTATCCCAACTAATATGGCTGCTTCATGCAACCGGCATGTTAAATCAATATGGGTGATTTTTTTTTTTTTTCAGTAAATGGCTTGGGGATAGCACTTTCCTCACTGAATAAACTTTGAGTCAGCTTAACTAAAGACAAGCCCAAGGAACAGGGCTTTTCCTGGGAGTTGCCAAACAGGTCAAATAATAACAATTAGCTGGGGAATGGGGCCCTTTAGAAGCTCTAAAACCATCCTGCTCCTTCTAGTGGTTACTAGGCTCCTGATTTCCATGGCTGCCATAGTTCTATAGCTGAGTGTTTTCAAGTCTACTATAGAAATAGAAGGGGCTGGGATCTAGCTCAATTGGTAGAGCACTGCTCTGCAGTCTCTGAGGTCCTGGCTTCAATTCCAAGCACCACAAAAATGGGAGAAGGACATGGCAATCCAGTCATGAAAGACCATCAGCCATTGAAAACTCTTTGAGGATTGCTAGGAGTTGGACACGACTCAACAGCACCTAACAACAACAACAAAATAAACATAGGAAGAGAAAAGTGGGAATATGGCAAATTGGAATGTAGCAAACCTCACTGTTCTTACCAAGATTCATCCATTTTTCCTGAATGAACACTCCTCACATTATTGCAAGACTAAATGGCTAATCAGTCTTAGCCACACTATTGTTTGCATGGAGGAGCAAATTTTCTGAGAGGGTTTTTATTTCTTGATTGATAGGTTGATTTTAGGGATTGAATACAGAGCCTGGCCTTGCTAAGCACATGTTCTACCACTGGCCTACACCTCCAGCAATTTTCAGAGGTTTTTACTCTTCTGTTCCTAAAATGCTTTTCTCATTAGTGTATTCCTAATATCCAAAAAAGCGTATTTTTACAATTGAGTGTTAGGGACCTTGGCTCAGAGAATAAGGTTCATGGACTCAGGCTGACACCACTTCTGCTGGATGCTAGTCTTCCCTGTGCTTTGGGCTTTGGGAACTATGGAACAGAGTTACCTCTATTCTGCCAAAATTGGGTCTTTTCCTGCCTGGCTGGGCAGAGTACCCAGTATTCACTTTTACATAGTCCTCTAAACCTAAAGCAACTCCGAGAGAACCAGAATATAACCCACTAGACCTCCATAATCTCATAGTGTAGAGGCCAGAAAGTGGAGGTATGTGCTGCAGTGGTAGTGGTGGTGATGGTCATGTTTCACATCAGCTTTTCCTCTGTGGTCAGGAATTCCTGCTGAAGATTTTCTGTGTGTTCCGGAACCTGATGAAGATGAGTGTCTTCCCTCGGGACTGGATGGTGATGAGGCTGCTCACAAGCAAGTGAGTAAGCAGTGGCTCCATGTTGGTATCCCCAGAGCTCTTTTCAGACTAATGAGAGTATGTGTTGTGAGAGAGCAAGAGGAAGATGAAGGCCAGGACTGTGGGAAGAGAGAGGAGCTGACAAATGGAAAAATGTTGGAGACATAGACCATAGGACTTGGCCACTGACCATAAGGACAAGAAGAGGAAAGACTCAAAGACAGTTCTAAAAATGGAGTCTTAAGTGGGAGGTGGATGTTAATGGAAAAGATAGAAAAGTATCCAAAGAGAAGGGCTCCTCCTTGAAGAACACCTAGCCAGGGGCCACTGGCCTCTGCTGCTCTGTAGCTGAAAGCAGTATCCTAGGTTCTCCCCTTGACTTAAGTTGTGTTTTCTGCCAGGCAGTGCTTACCTCCCATGGCTAGCACTAATTAACACCTGAGACATGCTGCGCAGCTCTGACCACTTCTGACTAGGAACCCAGAATTTACTCTCAGGCTGTGTCTAACTTACCTGCCTCACTCATATTTCTAACCTGTGCTTTCTCTTGGCAAACCGGATGAATGATACATGTGGTAAGGGGTTGGCTCATCTGACCTCTCTACTCAACAGAAGGCTACTTATCTTCCACTCTTTAGCCCGCTGCCTCCTCTCACTGATCTGCCTTTTATGGTGCTTTAGGCAGGATGTGGTAAAATTATGTTAAATGTATTAGCAGGCATTTTCCAGTTTGTGCCTTTTATAGGGCTCTTTTTTCCCCAAACTGTATATTTTGTCCTGCACAGAATGAAAGAATGGTTACAAAGTTGCACAGATTTTTCCTCAAATAGTGGATTTGCCATCTGAATCCCTCGTTTCTGTCTCTTAGCTCCGCTCAGAGCACTTCATGTTTCCTAGCCTATCCTGCAGGAGCAGTCCTTAAAATTTGTTACCCAATCCCTATTGGTGGACTAGTCCTTAATGTACTGTTTTTGCTTTGTCCCTCTTTACCAAAGCCAAGGTGACTACTGTTGACATAAGTCCCTTTGCCAGGCAGCCAAGGCCCTCAGTAGTCAAACCCTCACCTGCTCATCCCCCTTCACATCCATCCTACTTCATCCTGTTCTCTTAATTCCAGCAGGGTGGCCTCCTATTGCCTCTAATATGTGCCCGGGCTAAGATTAAGAGTGATATTCTAGGCCAAGCACTGAAATCAAATGACTTATAGGTAAAAATACTAGTACATGACAAAAAGAAGTATTTAATAACTATAAATGCCTATTACCAAGTAAAATAACAAGATTTTACTCTAAATCCTGATCGTAATGTGGTTGATTACCCAAAGGTCCCTAAAATAGTAGAAAGTATTCTTTGAGCTAGGAGAAATCTTAACCTTAAGGCCCAGAGAGAAATGTCAAGGATTCACTGATATCTTATACTCTCTTACCAGTTATGAGGCATTTTTCCAAGACTGTTTTTCTGTGGAGTTTGCGCCATATTCTCTTTCCTTTATAGTCACATCTTACATGGGAGCAAGTTGTCTTCAAGAAGTTTACTTCAGGCCATAGACAACTGATGCTAAGCTATCAGATGCAATTGTTAGTCTTTTAATTCTGCCAATGCCTTGTTTCCTTACTACAGTATTATAGTCACTACTGTCCAATACCTGTCCTCTGCACTGCACAAGAATTTCACAGAGACAGACTTTGACTTCAAGGTAGGAGCTCCTGAAATCCATCACTATCACAATAAGACTAGAAAACCAAAAACCATGCTCACTGCTTTTTGCTTTATTAATATATTCATGGTATCAAACAACCTCCAAGACTGATGATAATTAGAGTATGAACTGAGAGCCTCCCTATTGGAAGTGTTGGGAGCCAGACATCTATGAGTTTGCTTTCTAGTCCAGAGTTAACACTGTTGACTTCAGAAGGAGTCAAGCAAGAAAAAGGGGGAAAACCCTGTTTGCAAAGATACTTAAGAAAGAAAACGAATCAGATTGTGAAACAGATTCTGTGCTACATGCATGTATTTAGAAACTCTCCCTGCAAGGGTGAGGACTTAGGCTGTCACGTGATTCTTCTTTCTCTGTCTCTCTAGGTGTGGAATTCTTATTTTAGCCTGGCAGTTCTGTTCATAAATCAGCCAAGCCTTCAGCTAGAAATCATTACCTCAGCCAAGAGGAAGAAGATTCTAGATAAGTAAGACAGATGTCTCCTGTTCATCTCCCTGCCACTTGCCCAGATGGGACTGTTTTCCCATGGCAGGCTCCTTCAGTAGTCCACAAGGTTCTCACATGGGTGGTTTCCCAAATAGCCAAATGTGAGAGCTCATTTGAGAGCCAAATGGCTTGGCATTTTGAGAGACATTAGAAACAAATAGTTGTAAAGTACTGGTCTCACAAGATTTACTGCCTGATCTTCTTGAACTTTCTTCCACTAATGATCCCGTGTTACTATTTCTAGGTATGGGGACATGCGTGTGATGATGGCATATGAATTGTTCAGCATGTGGCAGAATTTAGGTAGGTCTTTTCTCCCTATTCTTCCCTTCCACATATTGCTAGCTGAATTAAAAGTACCAGTACTGGCAGCCTGCACAACTTAGTGAGACCTTATCTCAAAATAAAGGAAACGGGGAGAGGCCTGGGAGTATGGCTCAGTGGTAGAGCATTTGCCTAGTATGCACAAGGCTCTAGGGTTCAACCCCCAGGACTGGGGGAAAATAAAGTACCAGGACTAATAACATCCCCCAGGCTTTATGACTGTTAGTCAGGCCCAGAAGATTCTTTTGTAACTTTAACATAACATCTCAGATGGATGGTGCAGCATATGTGCTTAAAGCCCTTGTCAGGGAGAGTTTGGATGAGAAGTAAGACCCACATATTGCATATGCATAATCCTTGTTTTGAGAACTAAAGTAAAAGGAATAAAAGAAGAAGCCTCCAGTAGTTTTTTCCAATTTGAGTATCCATGCCTATAATATCCTCTGTGCTTTTCACATCCCAGTGTAGATGCTGTAGGCTTAAAAGCATAGGTCTTGGAGATACCTAGCACATGAGCAAGAGCAGCTATTAGTTTTATAAAGCACTTCTTGGATCTCTGATATTCATGCATCCAGATCATGTACCTGACACAATTTGCATGAGGGAACATGTGCAAAGGGAGTTGCAGCCTATGGATGAGATTAATTTTGGTTTCTCTTCCTTCCACCACTTCTCTAATAGACACTGCTTTGAATCTAAATTTGTCAGACCAGTGTTTCTGATAAATCCTTGGTTTTCCATGATGACTAACTAGGCCAATCTGTGATACTGCAGGGGTCTGAGTATCCTGTCAGGAAGGCAGGAAAGCTGCTGTTACCATTTGTACTGAAGTCTGCTTTCAGCTCAGCTCATACTTCTGAAGCCATAGAAATGATGGTCATAAAATCTTACAGTCACCTGATAGCCCTCCCCACCCCTAACCTAGAGATGGCAAGCAGGATATGAGACCTTTCTGCCAGCAGTAGGACCTTCCATCCCTGAGTGGAGATATTTTTCCCCAAACAGATTTTCTAGCTCTAGTACTGTTACTCCCTGTATCTAGCAGAATTTGGATATAGATTTTATCCCAGAAGTTGACTCTTAAATTCCCAGGAATATAAGAGACTGGTAACTATACTAGGTACCAAGATTAGTGTATACAGAATTAGCCTCAGGGCTAACATTTGCTTCTTAGATAGATGTTCAGCATGGAGGAAGTTTAAAAAGATGCTAGATTTGCCTTATGAAGCCATTCCTGCCTCATTGGGTTTTTTTTGGTTGTTGTTGTTGTTGTTTGTTGTTTTGTTTTGTTTTGTTTTTGTGGAAATGGCATCCTCTCATCCCCAAGAACTGGTTTTACTCGTGTATAGCACTTATTACACAGATCCACAGTTTGTCTCCTCCTTAGTCTCTGAAGAACTGAAAGCATAGCTCCCAAGATGGTTCTCTGTCTTTAGACGTTGCAAGGGAGAAGAGTCCTATCCTGTGGTCCTCCGGTTTGGCTCTGTTCTGGGAACACTCCCCAGATGGTAGGCCAGTCAGAGGAAAACCCACATCACTCATTTCCTATAGGAAGTTGAGGAATGAGCTGATCTGATCTGAGTTGATATATTACTACCATAAAAAATGCAATGTGAAGTCAGGAGACTTGAGGGGACCAAAGAGAGTCTCCAAGCCAGTTCTGTCATGGTAGGGCTATGCAGAGGTCTCTTGCCAGCTCTGAAAGTGGGGTTCTTTGAGCATGCCTCTGCATGAGCAGAGGCATTGCAGAGGCCCATCAACATCTCATAGCTTGAACCAGGGACTGAATATCTTGATCATTTAAGGGCTTCTGGGCTAGAGGTAGAAACCCCAGGGAGAGTACATTATGTTTAAGCAAAAATGTATGGATTTTCCTTGCTAAATAAATGCCATGTATAGAGCATCTGAAACTTACTCGCGTATTAGTCAGAAATCCCATTCTGTTTGGAATAGCAAATTCTGTTCCTTGACCTCAGAGACTTATCTAGGTAGTTTATGGAACTTTCCAGGAAATTGTTTGGAAAGTAAATTTTGGCCTCTGAACATTTATGTTAATTTGGCTAGGCCAGTTTTATTCATAGAACTCTCACAATCTGAGAGGGAATATCTCAGAAAATCATAGAAGAGAGCTTATTTTACTCTTAGAACCTTCCAGTATAAATCAGCAATGTTTGGGAAGTTGAGAAGGGAGTTTGTTTGTTGTTATTGTGGTGGTTTCGTTTAGTACTGAAAAACCCACAGGCAGTGATTGAACCCAGGGCCTCACACATGCTAGGCAAGGAATCCACCACTGAGCTACATCCCTTGCCCCAGTATAAATCATACCATGTGTTAGGGCCCTAACTGGGACTCTTCCATTGAAGGAGAAAAACAAACATGTAATATCTCTTGGACTTTCCGTTCAGGTGAACATAAGATCCACTTTATTCCGGGAATGATTGGTCCTTTTCTGGGTGTGACACTGGTCCCACAGCCAGAAGTGCGGAATATCATGATTCCCATCTTTCACGACATGATGGACTGGGAACAAAGGAAAAATGGCAACTTTAAACAGGTAAAATGACATTGGGCAGTGTTCAAGGTGCTCCTTCTGGAATGGACTCATTCTTCTTAGGCAGGTAGCCTAGATGGTCAGGCCCGGTTCTAGTGGGAATGAGATATGTGGCTAGTCAGGTGCTGTACTACTGAGGTATGTTCCCAACCCTGATGTTTTGTAATTTTAGCATGTAGGTATTATACATACACTGCTAAATTTGTTTTTAAATTTGTTTTCCATTTGCTTATTGCTAGTGTATAGAAGCACGATTGAATTTTGTATAATAACTTTATATCATGCACCCTTGCTAAACTTACTAGTTCTAGAAGCATTTCTGTAGATTCTTTGGGAGTTTCTATTAGACAATCATGTTGTCTACCATGTTGTTTCTTTCTAATCTGTATATCTCTTATGTCTTCTTGCCTCATTGATCAACCAAGACCTCCAGTATGATGTTAAATAATAGTGATGTGAATGAACAAACTTTCCTTGTTCTAAGTGTTTCACCATTAAATGCAGTGCTAGTGCTAATATTTTTTAATAGATGCTCTCTGTCATGGGTAAAGAATATTTAAGATAACTCCATTTTGACAGCGTGCAGCTCTTGATGCTTCTAGAATTTCAGGAAACAACAGACGAGAACTGTGGCTTTTCTGTGATGTTACAACCTGTGCTTTCTAATTACATAAAATGCATAATTACCTTATAGACAAAAATCCAGTTACCAAGAAGTATATGACATTGAAAAACTGAAAATATGGCATTGAAAACTGTAGGCCATCTGAGGCTACTAAAATAGGAACTCAGCTGTATTTCGTCACCACTAACACCAAATAAAAAGGTTTCACTTTGTGGAAGACTAAGCTTAGCTCAGATTTCAAGACTCAGGTTAAGAGATATGTTCTTTCTCCCAATAAGCCTGTCAGGAAGCCAGGCTCCAGTGGCACACACATGTAATCCCAGCAACTTGGGAGGCTGAGGAAGGAGGATCACGAACAAGTTTGAGGCCAGAGTTAGCCTGCGCAACTTAGCAAGACCCTGTCTCAAAAAAACAACAACAACAACAATGAAAAAAAAACTATCATAAGTAATTAGTATCCAGCAAGCCATGTAAATTTTGTTCTTAGAAAAATATTTCTGTGCTTACTTTTGCTATCAAATATTTTAAAAGAGTGATCTCCTCTTAGTTCCCACATTTTCACTTTCCAGCCTCCCATCAGTTCAGCCTTTTGTATATTCCACAGCCATCTTTGTTGAAAGTACTCTCTTGAAGGTCAGTCATAACCTTTGAACCAACAAAATCCAGTAAGTTTTTGGTCTTGATTTTGATTGTGCTTTTCACAGCTTTGGCTTTTTTAACTGCTTCCATCCTTCTTACTACCTACTAAAAGTACATTTCTCTGATTACAAAATAACACGTAATATAAAAGAATTAAAGTTCAAATAAGGTTTAATGAAAACTTAAAAATCTTGTTCCTAGCATTGTTAGTAACTGAGGGGGCTGTTGTTGTTGTTGTTGTTAGGTGCTGTTGAGTCAAGCAAACATATGTACAACAGAACAAAACACTTCCCAACACTGTGCTGTGCCCAGAACTATTGTTAGTGCCTCTCTGGTATTCATTGAGTTTTCAGTGACAGATTTCTGTGGGAGTGGGTTGCAAGGTCCTTCTCCTTGACCTGCAGCACCTGGTATTCTGGTGGTCTCCTGTCCAAGGACTAACCAGGCTGACTCTGCTTAGCTTCTGAAATCAGGTGCTGTGGCTGCAGGCCACTGGGGTGGGGGGTAGTTTATGTCTTTTTAACTTTTTCCTAATACAAAGTGTTTTAATCTTAAAAATGGAATTGTATATGTTGATTTGTAATCTCCCTTTTTGTTAACAACTTGTCAGGACTATCCCTTTGTGTCACTTAGTACTCCTTTTTTTTTTCCCTGTGGTAGTTGGGTGGGGCTGAACCCCGGACCTTACACATACTCTGAAAGTGTTCTGCCACCGAGCTGCATCCCTAGCCCCTTTTTATTTTTGAAATTAAGACAGGGTCTCACCATGTGAGCCTAGCTTAAATGCTCTTCTCTTCCACACTGCATGGCATTCCACTGTGTGGCTAGACTACAATGTGTTTAGTCCTAAAACTAGAAACTTAGGTAGATTTCTCAACCTATAATCACTGTATCAAAGAAAAAAACTTGCGTTTTTATACCACTATTTCTGTTGACTTCTCAGATCCAGACTATCCTTTCAGTGCATGTTTCATCTGAGTATTGAGTACATGCTAAGCTGTGGTTTTCCTTGCCTCCCATACCAGATGATGAGCTCTGGGGAACCAGAACTGTTATTTCTTGTGCATTTTATTTCTCAAATCCCAATGTGGTGCCTGGGATGTGGTAGGCTCATGGAGGTGAAAATCAAAACTAGCATTCTTTGAGAACTTCCCAAGAGCAGGAATATTACCACCCTAATGATTTCGCAAATGAGGAAACGGGCTTAGTGAGGTAAATAGTTGTCTAGAACTACACAGCTGGTTATGTCACAGAACAAATGTTAATGAATAACAGGGTGTTACTTCAGGAATATTGTTTCTGTGGAATAAAAGTGACTTTGCAAGCCTGATGGTCAATATTACTAATTAAGATATTATTTGAAAAACTTATCATTTTGTTTGTCTTGGTGACATCAATGTCTGTGTGCATTGATCATCAGTGTTTCATGTTTTAAATATCTGGTAACTTTTTCCTTTATCAGCGCTGCAAGAGTTTATGAAGTAATGTTTCCCTGTTTTTCCATCACCAGCTCTTGTGCCTAATGCAAAAGTTTTAACACTTGATTAGATACCAGAGGGTATCTAATCAAGAGAGGCTGGGATTTAGCTCAGTCAGTAGAGCGCTGCTCTGCAGTCTGAGGTCCCGAGTTTGATTCCCAGCACCTCAAAAATGGGAGGACATGGCAACCCACTCCCAAGGCAATCCTGAAACAATCTTCCAGTGAAAACCCTATGAGGGTCTGACTATGAGTCGGACACAACTCCGTGGCACCTAACAACAACAACAACAACAACAACAGACACCAGACGAGCCTGGAGGGCATATTAAAACAAAGACCTATGTCTTACCCGGAGTTTCTGATCCATCAGGCCAGAGGAGGTCTGAGTATTTTAATAAGATCTGTGATGAGACTAGGGCTACTGGCCCAGGGACCTACTTTGAGAACCTTCGGACTCCTGTGGACTACTGTACCTTGTTTATGCTGTTTATGCTCTCTGCTACCCCAGGCCCCACCCTACCTTTGTCCTGTCCTGGGAAGCACACCTGTCCCTCCATGTGTGAAGAGAGATCCCTTGTTAGACTCAGGCCCTTCTCTTCTTGGTAAGCTTGTAGCCAGCTGGTTGACCCTAGTAAGGCAAGACATCTCTGAACTGAGAGTGAGACACTTTGGCTTCTAGACCCCATCTGTCTGACTTTACATCTGTTCATGACCCCAGACAGGTCCCTGCTAAGGCATCTTCTCTACACAGAGTGAGATGGCATTGATCCCTGGGTCTCAAACTTTCTGTTTCCTCTGAAATGTGTTTTTAAGATGCTGACAGTTGAGCATGGTGGTGCATGCTTGTTATCCTACCACTTGGGAGGCTAAGGCAGGAGGATCACAAGTCAAGGTCAGCCTGGGCTACATAGTTTGTTCCAGGCTGTCCTGCACTACACAGCAAAACCCTGTCTCCAGAAATCCAAAATAAGAAAAGTGACTAAGCACTGCCAAATGTCCCTGCATACCCAGAGTAGGAACAAATGTAGTATCACTCCTCATGGTCTAGGAAATTAGTAACAAGTGCGGGGAGCCCAGTAATGGGGCAGTGACAGAGACAGAAGCCCCAGGGGCTTTAGGTCCTTTGAGTACAAACAGTGGAGGTTGTTGTCTTGAATCTCCAAAGGAAATACATCTCCTTCAACCCCAACTGTCAGCCTCATTAGAGTGAGGACCAACCACCCAAAAGGCTTCCTTTTTGACTGGCTGACGATAGGGTAAAATTATAACCAGATGTATTCTTTACATATAAATTCTTTTGGAAAAGTATTTTTTAAGAAAAAATATTTGTCAAAGGTCTCTTTTAGATCCAAAACATTTTTCTTTCAGGGAATCCTTACATTTTGACACTAGATTGGAAAAAAGGTACCTGGAACATCTTAAATCCTGTGTCTTATTTAAAACACTCAGGTGAGAGGCCCTCCTAACTGGGGGACGCACTGGTCCTAACTAGTTTCTTGGTGCTTCGGATGAGATCCTCTCATCCCTGGAATTTATTTGGAACAAGGACAAAATATGAAGAGTAATTCCCTACCATCCTCACCCAGCAAGGGGACCAGAGATTTCCCATTCTTTCTCTGAGTTTGGTTTGAGTTTATGAGGTCTCTGCTTCCTTCTAGGTGGAGGCTGAGCTGATTGACAAGCTGGACAGCATGGTGTCGGAAGGGAAGGGTGACGAGAGCTACAGAGAGCTCTTCGGCCTACTGTAAGCTGCTCCAACCTCAGGAACCCTATACTGGAAGATGGGGTACAATGGGCCAGTGAAGGCTAGAGATGAAACCTGTGCTGGGCAGACTTAAGCAGTTGGGTATCAGGAATGACCTGGTTCCTGGTGGTAGCAGTGCTCACCTTCTGTCAGCAAGAAAGCCAGCTCTCTCAGGGATTGCCATGGCTGACTAAAGGGCTATGAAGAAAATAAGTAATAGCTGTTAGATTTGCTGACAAAAAGAAGGTCATTATAGATCTTCATCGGAAGCACTGCATCTTGTTGGGTAAACAGTGCATGGAGACTCCGTGACTTTAAGGCTCAGTACTAGCATTTTGTGTGTCTGTGATTGGGGACGGGGGGTTCTCGTCGAAAAGAGAGGCTCCTACTTGCCCTGCCTTGTAAGAAATTGGAAAACATTGCAGTGGGCTCTTGAGTATGTCACATGCCCTGTCCAGTCCACTTTCCAGTTTGTGAAATGAGGTAGTTCTGCTGAATAGTGTCAGGATTCCCCCAGGTCCATTCTGTGGCTTCTGTCTTGAGCTGATAGACGCCAACACACCTTACAAGACTTGCCACTGGTCTAAGACCAGAGGAGAAACTGTGGCCCTCCCATGTGTGATAATGTTGCTGTTTTATCTTCCTAAAAAGGAAATCCTGAGTTTTAGAGTATCCTCCCATCTTACTTACCATTTCCAACTTTGAGGTTTTCCTTGTTTTATAACATTTTGAAGACAAATCTCTAAATTATTTTTCCAGTAATAATAATGAATATTTGCTTAGAACTTTACAATGTCAAAATGTGTTGACATTTCACATCTTATTTGATCTTCACAACATACCTTCAAGGGTGGTAGAGTGGCCATTGCCCTCCTTCCCGCTTCAGAAGTGATGCACATGGGCTCAGGGAGGCCCCAATCTTCCACTTTCAGGAGGGGGATTCTTTCTGCTGCACCATGCCTTGATGAGTCATAAGATAAAATATGAATTTATTTGACAATTAAATACTTATAATTTATGAAAACAAAATCACCTTTTAGTATTTCTTTTAACTGAAGATGTTTCTAATTGTGGAAACAAGGCAGAGCAATCTTTTGCTTAACCACTAATACATGACTTTATTACAAAGGAAAAGGTGTACAATTAACCTATAATTATTTATTTTCTGATCAAATAGTGTTTGTAAACCCTTTGTGTGTGTGTGTGTGTGTGTGTGTGTGTGTGTGTGTGTGTGTATGTCTGGTACTGGGGTTTGAACCCAGGGCCTTACGCTTGCATGCTGTGCAAGTTTTGGACCACTGAGCTGCCACCTCCAGTCCGTTTTTTTTTTTTTTTTTTTTTTTTACTTTTGAGACAGGGTCTTGCTAAACTACGAAGACTACCTCTGGTCTCAAACTTGGGATCCTCCTGCCTCTGCCTCCCAAGCTGCTGGGATTACAGGCATGCACCACTGTACCTGGCTCTGTAAACTCTTTAAAATTAATTTGGGGCTTGGTGTGGTGGTGCATGCCTTTAATCCCAACAACTCAGGAAGTAGAGTCAGAGGCAGGATGATCGCAAGTTTGAGACCAGAGGCAGTCTTCGTAGTTTAGCGAGACCCTGTCTCAAAGTACAAAATAAAAAATGGGCTACAGGTAGGGCTTGGTGGGTGAGTGCTTGTAAAAAGCATATTTGAGGTCCTGGGTTCAACTCACCAGTACTAAAAAAAAAAAAATCCATCTGAGAACTGAGAGCCATTGATAACATGGAACAGTATTTCATAATTTGCATTTTGGGAAGGTTTTTGTAGGTGGTGTTGTTAGGTGCCGTCGAGTCAGTATCCGACTCGTAACGACCCTCATAGGGTTTTCAATGGCAGACTGTTTCAAGATTGCCTTGGGAGTGGATTGCCAGGCCCTGCTCCCATTTTTGCGGTGCTGGGAATTGAACTTGGGACCTCAGAGACTGCAGCGCAGCACTCTACCAACTGAGCTAAATCCCAGCCCGGTTTTTGTAGGTATGCTGGAAAAAAAAAGGTGAATTGTGAGCTAATTAGTTTAGAAAAGTTTCAGTTAAACAAAATGGAACAAACATCTGTGTTAAAGAACCTCTCCTGGACTTTAATGTGCAAAAGGTTATGAAAAATCTCCAAAAGGAAGGTGTAGTGCCCAACATCTCACATGTTGTGCCTCCTAGAACACCTCACCCAGTCATCCAGGACAGCCAAGTTCTAGTGAACAGTTTGAGAAATGCTAGTACAGAGGCCTTGTCCACACACCTCAGAGACCAGAGTTGATGAGCTTGCCTTCTATCTAGCAACATGGACCACATGGGAAACCCTCACTTTTCCTGAAGCCTTAGTGCAGGGAAACAGTTGTCATCATTAGCAGAAGCATTATCTGAAGCCAAGCCATGGATTTGAGTTCCCAGTACTGGCCCCCAGTTGGACCAGCCATTCCAGGTGACTCTTGTAACCTTAGAAAGCAAGAGACAAGGTAAAAAGGAATCAGGAATACAGTTGTATGGAGTGAAACCTGGACCTGAGCTTATTACTAGAGTTCATTCAGGTCATCAACCCCCAGAAAGAACCTGCACGATATCAGAGGATCTCAAAAACCAAGTTTCTTGGAGAAACCAGAGGCTATCCCAAGGAGCATTGGGTTATCAGATTTAAATAAATAAATAAATACTGGGCGTTGAGCTTGTGGCTCTGGCACATTTTGCTTGGGAGCATCCCCTGACAGTGGAGATGACTGAGTGCACCTCCTAGACTTGTTCCCTGTCCCTTGTGTTGAGCCCCTGAGGCTGATGCAGCCCCATCCCTTGATTTACATGAGGAGGCTGACTGTGTTTGCTAAGGAGGCTCTGTGCAGCAATAGAGGCAGTTAGGCAGTTGGCAAAGCCAGACTTAGCCCTCGAGGGGCTCTTTCCCAGTTGCTCCTTGAGAACAGACCTCTTAGTGTATGCCTAAGGGGACTGGGGCTTTGAACTTCTCCCTGGTCTCATTCATTGGCAGCTTTAGGAACATGTAGGGAAAGGGGAAATGTGTTGTTTGTTGCTGCCAGTCCAATAACCTACTTGTTTTTGCTTTGTGCTGCATGGAGTAGAACCCAGCTGTTTGGGCCCTACCCCAGGTAAGATGCAGTGTGGTAAGTCTGCTGTCTCCAGACCTATCACAGCCCCCACGGGCTCTTCAACCTCCCTCTTGTGCCCAGGGAAGGCTCATGAATTGTGTTTGTTTCCTCTATCCCTCCACCAATAGCCTGCTGGAGAAAGTTGAACAGGAAACGTGGCGTGAGACTGGCATTTCCTTTGTCACCTCAGTCACCCGCCTCATGGAACGCCTTCTTGACTACAGGTATTTTCTTAGGCACATGTCCAACCTCTTCTCTAATAGGATACTCTCTCTGTAAGGGCATTCCCTTGACCTTGATATGGAGACCATTTGAGAGCTGGGTGTGGTAGCACAGTAGGGAGGCTGAGGCAGGAGGATCTTGAGTCCAAAGCTAGCCTGGGCTACACAGCATACTACCCTGTCAAAAAGAAAAAAAAATACTGAGATTATGTGCCCTTTCATGGACAAGATGATTCTGCTGCTGGGGGCCATCACTGGTCATTAGGAATCTGCTAATGACCAGGGACAAAGCACCTTTACTTAGGAGTAGGCTGAGGCTTCCCCTAAAGATGTGGGTACAGACATCCAAGAGGCATCCCAGGGACATGCAGCCATCTGTCCTTCCATCCAGAAAGGTCAAGGCTCAGGAATGGACACAGCAAGAAGGAAGAGAAAAGCTGCCTCCAGAACAAGGCAGGAACATATGTACCTCCTCACTGCAGACCTTCCTCAGAGCAGTATGGTAGATAAGCAGGGGAATGTCACCTGATACCAGAATGTCACCAGGAAGGACTTCAAGATGCTTTTCTAGGGACAAGTGACACCCTTCTTCTATGCCTGCATTCTTTGCTTGAAATCTGTTTCTGTCCTCTGATCCTAGTCATGAACAGATTAAAGAGACTGTGAGCTTGGCGATCTCTATGTTATGTTATGTTCAGTCTGAGGATTCATGTAGAATTCAAATTTTTTTGTGAGAGCCTGCCTTCCCACTCATATCACTGCTTTTGAGTTAGTCTGAAAGCAGGAATGCAGTGACCACTGTAGCCATAGTTATTCTCTCAGCAGGGTTTGGAGAAGGTTGTTGTTGTTGTTGTTAGGTGCTGTGGAGTCGGTATCCGACTCATAGTGACCCTCATAGGGTTTTCAATGGCTAGGAATGATAAAAAGACGAAACCCAGCTTCCAGAAATCATGCTACAAAATGTATAGACACCAAAGGGAACACTTTCAACCCTAGGATCCAGAAATGAGGATGTTCAGGCCACCTCTAGGGGCTGCTCAAGTAGAAGGCACTGCCATGCAGAAAACTTAGGTGTCCAGTGCATTGGCCTGGCTATGGAGATGGAATTCCTGAGAACTGTGCTCATTTCTGAATATCCCCTTTTTGTAGCACAACTGTGCTTTTCCTGGTCCCTGCAAGGTCAAAGCTGGCCTTTAGAGGGCACTTTTATAACAAGGTTTTTTGTTGTTTTGGGGGTACTGGGGAGCTGAACCCAGGGCCTTGCACATACTTTGCAAACATTCTCCCACTGAGTTGCACCTCCGGAGCTCCCACCCTTTTTATTTTTTTCCTGAGACAGAATCTCGCTAAATTATGCAAACTCCCTCTGGTCTTGAACCTGCAATCCTTCTGCCTCCACCTCCAAAGTCACTGGGATTATAGGCATACACCACCACACCTGGCTCGGGGTATCCCTTTTAATGCTGCTCTCCAGCCTCTCCTGCACATGCCATCAGACAGGGAAGAGAAGTAGGCAAAACCCTGCACTTTCCTCTCAGGGCAACATTTATTAAAGGTTGATCTTGCTCACTGTGGCCTACCAGAAAGAACAGAAATTAATTTCCTAGGCTTCAAGGCTTGTTTCTAGCTGGCTTTTGGACTTCATTAGCTACCTTCTACAAACAACTCAAACTCATAGTTGGCGCCAAGTTCACTCTCCATTTCTTTTTAGTAGTGGTAACTACAAAACAAGTTCGCAGTCTTTCACATATCATCAAAGTCCCTTAATGAACTGGCCTTTGTCCACCTCTCCAGCCCTATCTTTTGCCAGTCCTCAGTACTCACACCCTGCATCCCACTCACTCAGTGTTCTCCCTGTTAACGTGGAAGGAAACATGTGTTTCTTTGATGGCTGCCTTTTGCTGAGAATCTACCATGTCAGTGCTTTATGTGTGTTGTTTCTAATCCCACAAACAGCCCTGAAGGGCTATTCTTGCTTTTACCAGAAGCAAGTAGGAGCTGTTACTGCTGGGACTTGAGCCCAGATCTTGCTGACTTGAGTCCTAATCTGTCTTCTCCTTTGTGTCTTCCTCACTAATACTCTCTTCCCTTCAGGCTTCTCTGCATGCTATTTCCTCTTCTAAGAGTGGCCTTCCATCCCATCCCATCCCATCAAAGAGGTTTTCCCAAGCCAGGAGTGTACATGGATTTCTGTGCATGCTCTGAGTGATTGTCATTCAGCGTCTTTTTGTTTCACTTGACAGAAAAGAACCAACAGGACAAGGACCTTGTTCTTTCCTCCCTGGTACTCTGTGCTGGGGCTGCCCCTGGAAGATGCATAGTAAACAATGATTGATCAGATGTACTTGCTGAGAATCTTTCTCTACCCCAGTGCATTTTGGTTGGTTGGTTGGTTTGGTTTGTTGTATTGTGGTGGTGGTGGTGTTTTTTTTTTTTTTTTTTTTTTTTTTTTTTTTTTTTTTTTTTTTTTTTTTTTTTTTTTTTTTTTATGGTACTGAGGTACTGAGCCCAGGGCCTTGTGCATACTTGCAGATGCTGTACAACTGAGCTTCACCCTTATCCCCTTTTTTATTTATCTTGAAGCAGTATCTCACTAAGTTACTCAGGCTGTCTTCTGCCCTCGAACTTGCAATCCTCCTGCCTCTGCCTCCTAAGTCTCTGAGATTATAGGTGTGTGTGCCACTGCACCTAAACCCTGGTGAACTTTAATTTGGTAAGAACTTATTAAGAAAACAGTTGGGCTAGAGATGTAGCTTAGAGGTAGAGTGCTTTCCTAGCATACCGAAGGCCCTGGGTTCAATCCCCAGCACTGTGGAATGAAGGAGGGAGGGAGGAAGAAAGGAAGGAAGGAAGAAAATGTATATATAGATGTAGCTCAGTGATAGAGCATGTGCTCAGCATGCTTGAGGCTATGAGTTTAACCAAAAATAGGGAGTGAAGTGGAGAGGGGGTTGTAACTCAGTAGTAGAGTATATACCTAGCAGGTGCAAGGCTCTGGATTCAATCTCCAGAATGACAACCAAAAAAACTTGCTAAAAGTTTGATAGATAGCTGGATATAAGTAGTCAATTGGTTGTATTCCAGAATGACCCGAACCTTTAGTGTAAGACTTAATTTTAGGTTGGCAAAACTTTAGGTACTCTGAGGAGTACCTCTTCACCTTTTATATTTATGTCTTTAACAAATTATTCAAATCCCAGACATTCTCTGTCAGATATGAAGATGCTTGTTGGTTGTACTTCTGTTTCCCAAGTTAGGAAGCAGAGCCCTGGAAGGGTTTTCTTAGGAACATACAGGGACAGAGCTAGGGTTGCCAAGCCCTGGAAGCTCTAAGTGGAACTTCTCCCTGGTATTGGTGACTGGAAGTGATGGACCCTTCCTTTCCCAGGCCCTTCAGTTCCAGTGAGGGCTTCCCAGCTGCTGGTCTGGAACCCTAGCCAGCCCAGCACACACAGGTGGGCTGGATGCCACAGAAGCCTCTTTTAGGAGATTCTTCCCTGTTCACCATCCTGAGAAAGAAATGAGGGAGAGCAATGGCTGCACCCAAGTCAAAGACTTAAGAGGTGTTTTCTTTGTTGAGTAGCCACAAAGAAGTGATGCCAAACCACACAGAAGAGCAGTCTGCTTCTAGCAGTGCATGAGAAAGGCAGCTGCAGAGTGCAAAGATATATAGGGGTGCCCCGACATCTAGTGTGGAGGCCGGTTCTTTTCTGTTTAATTGACTTGGCTGTGAGATTCTGGTTAGGGACAAACAGAAGGTGATGCCTGGTAAATGTTTCAGATAACTTTGTAGAAAATACAAACCACTAAATGCCAAAGGGGGCTGGGATTTAAGCTCAGTTGGTAGAGCGCTGCGCTGCTGTCTCTGAGGTCCCAAGTTCAATTCCCAGCACCACAAAAATGGGAGAAGGACCTGGCAATCCACTCCCAAGGCAATCCCGAAACAGTCAACCATTGAAAACCCTATGAGGGTCACTATGAGTTGGATACCGACTTGATGGCACCTAACAACAACAACAAATGCCAAAGTGGCTAAGAGCCCACTTCTCTCTATGGAGTGAACATATTGAGGGAAATAGATGACTCTTGTCACATTGTAAGTTACTTGGAACAAGTTAGCCATCTGGCCCTTAGGTGTACTCTTCTTGAAGTTGACCCTGCCAACACCAAAAGACAGGCTTTTCAGAGGATGTTCCAGGACCCTTGTGTTTGACTCCATCAGAATCAGGTGCCTGTGGAGTGTGCTGATAGGGCGACCCCAGGAAAGAGGGCCCTGGTTCTCAGGCTCCTAGAGTTGCCAGCTCTGAAAGTAGACTTCCACAGGAATGAAGACACCTGGCTTTTAGAATACTATGACTGCCATGGATTTCAAGCATTACTTTCTTTTCTCTTCAGAGTCCTCCCTCTGAGTGCTGGGAAGGTGGAAAGCACTGGGCTTGTCAGATGGTTGTGCAGAGGCTCACTGACTTGGCCTAGGGCTTCTGACTCCTGTCTACACTGCTCCTCATAAGGCCCTGTGCCTGTTAGTGGAGTATGGCCAAGACACACTTTCTGCCCTGACCCTAGAGGCTTGTGCCAGGGAAGGAGACACAGAAGGCAGGGGGACCCTGGCTTGCTGTGTGTGCAGGAAGCTTTTGCCTGGATTCACCAACCTCATGCTCCTACATCTCTTTGTGCTAGGCCCATACCCCTTCCCAGAGAAGTCTGGCATTGATTGCCCCTTATTTCCCTTGGGAAGGACCTATTATCAGTGTCCCTATTACTCTGTCTCTCACCAGACTTGCTGCTTCTGGTGAGAGATGGTTCCAAAGACTAGTGCACAAGGAGACCATAAGGCGGAATACCAATTGGGGAAGCCCATCAGCCAGGCTATGGTTGCTGTGGCCACAAGATTCTGAAGCTAGAGACTTGAGCAGAAGGTCTTAGTTTCTATTCGGTTCTTTCCAATGAAATGAAACTTGCCCTCTAAGAAGAAGTCTGTGCCCACCTTTTGGGAACATGAGAATTTGGCTTTCCACTTTATTGACACATTCTTCTGTGCCACGGACATTGGTAGGTGCTACTTACTGTCCTGATGTAGCATCTGGGCTCTGTTTTCTACAAGAACAAGGAGTTCAGTAGAACAGAGATCATGGAGCCCCAGGAGTGGGTGCAAACCCCCAAGAGAGCTCACAATACAGTCCTTGTCTGTGGAAGCACCTCCTGTAGGAGAATGTCCTAACCTGAGGTTTCGTCCCAGCGATACCACATTCTGTGTAGGGTCCCAGGGCACTACTTCGTATCCTGGGTGCTGACGTGTGTTCTCTCTTCCAGGGACTGCATGAGAGGAGAGGAAACAGAGAACAAGAAAATGGGCTGCACTGTTAACCTGATGGTGAGGGAACACTCTCTCCTGTCTACCTTGTTGTTGTTGTTGTTAGGTGCCATCGAGTCGGTATCCAACTCATAGCGATCCTCATAGGGTTTTCAATGGCTGGCTATTTCGGGATTGCTTTGGGAGTGGATTGCCAGGTCCTTCTCCCATTTTTGTGGTGCTGGGAATTGAACTTGGGACCTCAGAGACAGCAGCGCAGTGCTCTACCCACTGAGCTAAATCCCAGCCCCTCCTGTCTGCCTAGAGGGAAGGTTTTTGTCTTGTACTGTGATTGGCATGGCCTTTCTATAATATGTGGCTACCTGGCCTAAAAAAAATTAAGTCAGGACTTCTTTTTTACTCTGGGGGTCTGAACCTTACCAGATGGACTAGGTCTTCCCACCCGGGAAGGAATGAAATGAGCTTTGCTTTGGACAGAGCTCTCAGTTGACCTCATGGCAAAGTCCCTCCAACCCTGACATACCCTACTTGGCAGTCTGCCCTGATCCCTAATCTGTGCTGGCGCTCTTTCTCCACACCCCTCAGGGCTTCCACAGGCCTACCAGCGGCTCCACCCTCAGCAGGGGTCCCGTGTGGCTAGTCCTTTCCTTTTCTGGAGCGATCTTCCTCCAGGACCTGCTAGCTTTGGCCAGCAGTCTGAAGTTTGGGCGTGTCCTCCAAAGGTGGTAGACAGTCTCATGTGCTTTTCCTTGTCTCACAGAACTTTTACAAATCTGAGATTAACAAAGAAGAAATGTATATCCGCTACATCCACAAGCTTTGTGACATGCACTTACAGGCTGAAAACTACACAGGTGAGTGGAGAGAGGGGATGGCCATGCCCTGCCTGTGAGAACACAATGGCAGGGTGTACACAGCCACCAGAGAAAGGCCCCAGGCTGTTGCCTGCCGGATCTCAGTAGTATTGGGGCCCATTGTTGTCCCTTCACCTCACACCTTGCCCTCAACTCCTTTGTGACACGTGGTAAGAGAAAAAGCGGGCAGAACTTCCCCTGTGCCTCTGTGTTCTGTCCTCCACTGTCTGAGGCTTTATCATTCTCCTTCCTTCCTTCCCACCCTTCACAGGACTCAAGGGTGACCTCCAAATTCTACTGCTGCAGGTTCAAAGCATTGTGAGTTCACTGTCACTCCTCATGAGCAGAGCCTTAGGCCCTTCAGAGCTGGAGCCAGGCCTTAACAAAGGAATATCCCCCAGTCATTGGACTTGGGCCTTAAATCTGCAAAAAATTCGGTTCAGATTTGGAAGAAGGTTCATTATGTTAAAATTTAGAATTTCAGATTCAGATTTGGGTTCAAAAATTTTAATCCTGTGTGTAGGTAGATGAGGCTGGGATTTGGCTCAGTTGGCAGAGCACCGCTTTGCAATCTCTGAGGTCCCCAGTTCAATTCCCAGCACTGCAAAAGTGGGAGAAGGACATGGTAATCCACTCCCGAGGCAATCCCAAAACAGCCATTGAAAACCTTATGAAGGTTGCTGTGAGTTGGACCCAACTCGATGGCACCTAACAACAGTAAGTAGATGAATAAATTTTTTTCTATTTTTTCCCCAATTTTTAAATACCTAATGATAAAAAGGGGGCTGGGATTTAGCTCAGTGGGTAGAGCGCTGTGCTGCAGTCTCTGAGGTCCCAAGTTCAATTCCCAGCACCCGCAAAAATGGGAGAAGGGCCTGGCAATCCACTCCCAAGGCAATCCCAAAACAGCCATTGAAAACCCTATGAGGGTTGCTATGAGTCGGATGCCGACTCGACAGCACCTAACAACAACAACAATGATAAAAAACAAGCAAACAAAAAAACATTAAAAGCTGAACTTGAACCCAGTTTTCCCTGCGTTGTGGTTCAGAAAAATTTTTTAAAGTGCACGAACCAGGACTGGATCAGGGTTTAGATTTGAGTTCAGTTTGAAGCCCTACTATGTATACATAGGATTTAAACCTATGCACATGTATTATTACATGCTTACACTATACACCTCAGAGAATTTAGCTCAGTTGGTAGAGCGTTGCTCTGCGGTCTCTGAGGTCCCGAGTTCGATTCCCAGCCCTGCAAAAATAGGAGAAGGACATGGCAAGCCACTCCCAAGGCAATCCCGAAACAATCTGCAATTGAAAACCCTATGAGGGTTGCTATGAGCCGGACACAACTCGATGGCACCTAACAACAACACCACCACCACACACACACACACATACAAGGTTGAACTGGATTGGATATAGGGTTCAGGTTTGCATTCAGGTTTGAAGTCCTGCCTGGGACTTCCAGATGTCAAGGGTGATCTGTCTTGAGGTCTAAATTCTTCCCCTGCCCTTGCCCCATTGCCTACCAGCCCCATGTTGAGCTCCTAGTGGAGACTGTGGAGAAAATTCATCTGACTTCTTGATAGGCCAGATAGGTGCCCTTTCATTATGTCTACAATTTAACCCAAAGTGCCTGTCACACTCTTTACTTAGAGCCACTCTGAATCAGGAGGATGTGTGTGCACTTTTTTTTGTGTGATCTTGTACCAAAGTTTCCTCAAAAGAGCCGTCTTCTCCACTCTGGTGACCAGCCACTATGTCTTAGCCATTTGGCTATAGGATTTGAATTTGTTTGATAGATGGGGAGATTTGAGCTATTCTTTTTTTTTTTTCCTATTTCTTATTTTATTTATTTATTTATTTTTGTGGTTGGGGGTTGAACCCAGGGCCTCGCGCTTGCATGCTTTCACAAGTACTATACCACTGAGTTGCATGCCCAGCCAAGTTTTTTATTGTTTTGTTTTGTGTTTTTTTTTACTTTTTTGAGACAAGGTCTCACCAAATTACATAGACTGCCTCTGGTCTCGAACTTGATCCTCCTGCCTCCACCTCCCTAGCCATTGGGATTACAGGTGTGCACCACCTCGCCTGGCCAATTTGAGCTATTCTTATCCCCAAATGTTACTAGAATTAGATGGACTTGTAAAAACAGAGAACCATCCTCTCTTATCTCTAGATGTTAGAAAGTATTTGGTGTATTTCTGACAGCACAGGTTGGCAAGACCTACATGTAAAATGACTGGACTATACTCGAGAGGTTGACGTAGGAGGATGGCAAATTTGAGGCTAGCCTGAGCTACATAGTGAGACCCTATGTTAAGAAAATGTAATGTCGTCAGGCGCGGTGTCGCCCACCTATAATCCCAGTGGCTCTAGAGGTGGAGGCAGGAAGATCGCAAGTTCAAGACCAGAGGCAGTCTGAGTAATTTAGCGAGACCCTGTCTCAAAAAGTAAAAAAAATGGGCTGGGGGCACAGCTCAGTGGTCCAGCACTGGCAGAGCATGCAAGCATGAGTCCCTGGGTTCAACCACCAAAACCACCAAAAAAAAAAAAAAAAAAAAGTCAAGGGGAGGGAAAAATGAAATGTAGCCAGGTGTGGTGGCACATGTCTATAATCCCAGCATTTGGGAGACTGAGTAAGGAGAATCAGGAATTCAAGGTCAGCCTGAACTATATAATGAGTCCCTGTCTCAAAAAAAAAAAAATTACATGGCTAAATTGCCATCCTTTGCATCTATTTCTACTCATGATCCCAGAAACTCTGCAAGAGGGCAGTGAGGTGAGAGATTTTGATAAATTCCATGTGTCATTATAGACATTTGCTAAACTCCTTGAGGACTGGGCTATGACAAAATGGCTAGGTCAGGCCACTTAGCACAGAAAGGGTACTTGAGCCTTGTCTCTAGTGGCTCCAGGAATGACATCTAGAAGTGATATAGACAGGGAAGAAAAAGATTTCACAATGGTTTCCTGAGCTCTGAGTGCCAAGGAGAGAAAAATCTCCCCAAACTCACTGAACCTGGCTAGAATTGGCCAGGCGCAGTGGTGCACGCCTATAATCCCAATGGCTAGGAAACTCACTGAGGTATGTACATCCCTGGGCAGGAGGTACCAGGGTCAAGGGCACAGGCAAGTGAACCTGGCTAGAACTGACAGTGGGTTACCAAATGATCAGAAATGAGATTCTTCATAGTCCTGGGGAGCATTTCTGAGTAGGACATTGAAAGCCAGGTAGTAACTAGAAATAATTAACTTGCCAGAAGGAAACACCCACTAAAAATGAGCAAATTGAATAGGAAAAAGAAGACTGAAATGAGGGAACTGAGCAGTGAGTAATTCATTGTGACTCATCTCTTGGGATTCAGGGAGCCACACTAGTTAGCTGCTGTGTTTTTACATAACCTGCATTAATTGTTGCACAGATAGAGTGAGGCCTCCATTCTGGGTCCAGTGTCAACTTTGGTTTCTCCAAATGGAGCCTCTGGCTACAAGCCCATTGCATAGTTACTACCAGCCACTTTCTCTTTGGTCCTTTTAGAAACAGTAGAAATAAAGAGAAAGAGTCCTTTCCAGGGCCATACTGAGAACAGAAAGTGGACCTGGAGACATTGAGGGTGGCTTAGGGAGGGCTGAGGGAAGCATTGGTGGTGCTCACCCATTTGAGCCAATTCTGAGAGATTAGAAAGGAAACTGGAGAAAGTAGAGCAACAAGGAACACAAGAGCTCTCTCTGATGTGTCAGTGTCATCCAGGGTGGAACAGCCTGTACCCAGGCTCTCAAGTAGCTGAACCACTCCTTCGTCCTTATCTGGAGCCCAGAACAGGTGACCAGGTCCTGGGAGGAAGGTACCTGCCAGCATCTGTGGCTCCCTCATGCTATGGTCAATGGTTAATGGCTTGCTAGGCAGCCCTGCTGTCTCTCCTTTGATATTCAGTGTCATTGACCTGGGCTGTGTATGCCTTACTCTGGCATTCAGCTCAGCACAGACTCCAGCCACAGACTCAGGACTATTCTTGGGCTCCTGAAGGGAGGCCCTGGGCCTTAATGCTGCCTGTTCCCACAGAGGCTGCCTTCACCTTGCTCCTTTACTGTGAGCTGCTGCAGTGGGAGGACCGGCCACTGCGGGAGTTCCTACACTACCCATCCCAGACAGAATGGCAGCGGAAAGAGGGACTGTGCCGCAAGATCATCCACTATTTCAACAAAGGCAAGGTAGGTGTCATTAGGCAGGCTTTCAGCCTCCTGGCTGTTGCTGTGATGCATAACATTCTGACACTGTAAGGTTGGCAGCAGGGTTCCTGGTTGTTGTGTAGATGATGAGTGGGTGGGTGCCCATGTGTGTACATTAGATTTGGAGGTAGCACAGTTTTCTCTGGGGGTAAAACAAAGCAAAACAAAACAAAAAAGCAGCTTAATTCTGTGACTTAGAAGCCAATTCCACATTGGAGGTGTGAGAAACAACTTTGCATACCAGCTATGTGGTGTGTACATCTGTAATGATAAATATTAACGCTCCACAGCAGGGACTTCTGGGACCCTGTCTGTATTAGATTTACTTAAAGAATTAGTGTGGCTTTCTAATCTACTAGAGAAAATAAGAAGTAAAAATGAATGGCTTGTAACCATAGCCAAAGGAGGCCTTTCCTGTCTCTTACAGATACAGGGTCTCGTCTTAAAATTCTCTTACCTACAGCACATATTGGGGTTATTCTAAGTCAGACTTGCTTCTGTGGGATTGTCAGTGCTGAGTTAGGCTTCCTTGGGGTTTCCTGGCCATCCTGGCTCCCATCTCTGGGGGAGCTTCTCCTGAGACCCTCTGAACACCTACCAGTGCATGTGACCCATGCAATGGAAAGGCTGAGGGTATGTAACTTGGTGAAGTTGTTCTCTCACGACTCAGCTTCGAGCACATTTTAATAAATTTGAAATGGAGTTACTCAGGAAGTGGTAGTAGTTGAGCCCCTGACTCAAAACAAATAGTTTTAAAATGAGTTTCTTTATCCTCAAAAAGAAAGATTTAAACATTAATAGCCTCTGCCTAAACATCAGAAAACTTTTGCTTTTATATAACATAGGGATCTTTTGTGTTTATCAGAAATACTCACCCAGAATGCATTCGTCTATGTAGAGGATGTACTAGTGAAGCAAGAATCTTTCCAAAACTGCAGACTCTCATGAAACCTAGCCCAAAGGCAGACTCTTGCTTCGCTCTCAGCGCAAAGCCTCCTCCCCTGCTAGTCCAGGGCCTGATTTAGGGCCTCTCACTGGCGTGGTTTTAGGCATGTCTTCCTGGCACCAGCTGTTCTGGAGCTGCTACTACCCCATGCCCAGCAAGCCCTCCCTACCCAGAGGAAAGGACATAAGCGTGGTGTCAGTGTACATGAGTGCTTTCAGTCTCTTAGGTCTCTTTTTAATCCATGGACACACAGTACAGAGTGGAAAGCAATCCTGATGTAATTGTGGTTCCTGGTGGGACATCCGAGCATAATGGTGTTCTCTTCATCCCATACTAATGCATAAGAAAACAGGATTAAACCTTAGTATGGACTAGGGAGTGCAGTGCCAGACCTGCCAGAGAATTGTAGATGGCAGGCAGGGCAAGGGACAAATAGGCTCCCAAACCCCCTTCTCAGATGTTTCCCCACTGCTTCCAGCAACTCTGCCCAGGGTGCAACTTGCTCAGTGAGCCCTTTTATGCGCTCACCCTCCAAGGGAAATTTATCAGGCCTCTTCTCGGACTTAACCAGAAGATCCACCTTCCCTGTTCCGTGCCTTAGCTCCTGATGGAACTAGATGAGGCTAACCAGTTCTTCTTGAAAGCATTCAGGGATTTTTTTTTAAGTGGCTCCAGAAAAGCAAACCCCACTGCTGTAAGAAAAATGCTCTGTGGGGCAAAGATGCTTGACACAAGGAGAAAAGCCACGGTGGCAGCAGGAGAGCAGACAAGGCAAAGATTCAGGGGAAGGACAGGCAAAAGTATTCTGTCTCTTAGCACTGCCATCACACTCTGCCCCACAAGCCAGGCCCCTCCTGCCTTTTCTTCCATAGGCTTCCAGCATCTCTGCTGTCTGCCTGAAATACATATCTCTATCTCCTTTGGTCCCATGTTTATCTCCTGAGGACCCAGGAGACTCATGGGCACACCTAGTCTGGCCATTCTTCTCAGGAGCGAGGTGGTTAACCTAGAAATTTGCCCAAAGTGGGCTGGGCCTTGGTGGTCCTCAGAGGGTCAGCTATGAGGGGGAGAGAGGGAGGCTTTAAAGAAGCTTTGAAGAGGTAAAGTGTGGACAGGCAGAGGGAGCAGACCAGAGAGGAAGCTTGGCAGAAGCCTTTGGCCCCTATACAACTGGCATAAGGGACATTGGGACCAGGTCAGGTGTCTCTGTGAGGGGAGAGGAGGCTGGGGACTCTCCCTTGAGTGTCACCTATGGCCCACATGCCTCTGAAAAGTGACTGTTGTTTCTAGTATGTTATGTGTGAACAGAAGTAAAAAGACTGAGACCCAGGCCTTCCCTTCAAGGGTTTTTTAACTAGAGTAAGTCCTAGGTCAGTGCAGTTTTTGTGCTCTCCCTGAGAGAGGGAATGACAAGGATATGTAAAAACATGCATCTACTAGAGCTGGCAGGAGCAGTTGGAGTTTAGGTCCTAGTAAGGACTTCTAGAGTTAGCTATGCCTCCTGCCCAAAGGGAGGAAACCAAAGGGAAAATGCAGACAAGGTGCAGTGAACATGCAGAGAACTCTCCACTGTGCGCAGAAGCAGCTGTCAAAGCCCCCAGGCTGCCCAGTGTTCTGACACTCCCCTCAAGGCTGGCAGTGTCTTAGAACTCTTGCTCTTAGCTCATTCTAAAGATACTGGGAGAGGGAGGTGCCTGGAAGCAGCAAAGTTACAAATCAGGGAAGGCACACCAAGGAGCCAGATGAGCACTGATCCAGTTGAAGAGGAGACCTGTTTTACTGGAACTCCATCAGCAGGCAGAGTGCCTTAAGACCCATGTCAGGCCCTCACACCTAAATGTGTGTCCCACATGTGATAGCTTTTCCCAGGCTAGCCAGAAGAAGTCTGTACACAGCTCAGCTGCATAGCCACCCAATGGAACTGCCTGCCAAGCAGACCCTGTTAGGGGTCCTTGGCTGCATCCTGTCTAAGCAGTAATTGGAGCTGGAGGGAGGACTGACATATGCCCTCTTGAAAGCTGTGATATGGTGGTACAAGAGGTTTTCTGGCTCACTAAAGCTGAGGCATTGTACTGGGGCAGATAGCCAGTGTCTATTTAAAATTCTCTTTGGCTTGTTTGTCTTTTTAATTAGTCCTGCAGTTTCAGTCCATATGGTATTAATTTCTTCACGTGACAGAAATAATATGCTCTTTTAGAAAAATACAATCTTGAGGGAAACTTTTCTTCCCTCTAATGCTACCTCAAATATTATTTTTTAAAATATAATCCTTATTGTTTAAAGATTCATATAGCAATAATTATTGGGAGAATTCTGTGATTATCTGTGATTTGCTTCAGAAACTATGGGGAAGAGTAAATGCGTGATTGACTTTGACTTGATCATTATTGAAGCTAGATGGTGAGTGTTTAGGGGCTTGTTCTGGCCCCTCTACTTTACCATATACATGAAATTTCCTAAAATAATTTTAAAATAGTATTTAGAAGTTGGAGAGAAGAACCTAGGTAAAATAACAAGTAAACTGATGATTTCTAGTTTCTAGTCTAACAGAGAGAAAATACCATATTAAAGACAGACCACTGGGTTTGATACCTAGCAGGAAAAAAAAAAAAAAAGGACAATGTTGCCTTAATGAGTACCACTGCAGCCTTCCTCAGGCACATGTTGGATGGCCTATTGGTGTAATAGGGGCCACATCACAGAAACAGCCTGTGGTTTCCACTAAAAAGGATCCTTTGAAACTTAAAGTTCCAGTCTTTCTATAAAGGAAGTTGTTAGGCTTACTACTACTAAGTCCTTGTAGCCTTTTTCTTCTTGGTTTTCATACTTGTTTCTGAGCTTAAATTATCTTAATTTAACAGTCAGTGTTCCCTTTAGTAACTCATTAAATAAATATTGAGCACTTAGCACACATGGTATTGTTCTAGGGTCTGAGGATAAAGTAAACAAACAGGGTTCCTGCCCTTATTCAGTTAATCATCTAATCAACCCTAATACACCAAAAAGGTAAATAATTATTTAAAAATAAGGTAATTTAACAGTAACTGTACCAGCAAAATACATGATATACATTCATAAAAATGTTATAATGAAACCCATTATTTTGTGCACTAATTAAAAAGAACCAAAATGTACAGGAAAGTGTCTGTCCTGAAAAGGTAGTTGGGAAAGGCCTGGAAGTGGAGACATTTGAGCAGAAAGCTATGCCATGTGCCGTGCTCCACAGCATATGCTCTTATGGCACATGAGTCGGAGCTAGCAGGAAGCCCCTTGTTGTCTTCTCTAATGTGTTCAGTGTGGGCTTAGGTCATCCTGAGGATGCCTGAGGGGCTAAATCCCTGTTCCTGTTTCTGATACAGAGCTGGGAGTTTGGGATCCCCCTGTGCAGGGAGCTGGCATGTCAGTATGAGAGCCTCTACGATTATCAGAGCCTCAGCTGGATTCGGGTGAGTTTTGTCACTTCCTCCATCCCAACCCTGAATGAAGGTGCCTGGACTTCCCTGGCATCAGTTTCTACATGAGTATTCCAAATAAGGCATAAGGCCCTTGATTTGGCGCCACAGACAATATAGAAGAAGTAGAGGTAAAGATTCTTACCCTCAAGATACTTATAGGCTGATGGGAACCCCGACACACATCTGACCAGTGACTTTATGATCTGTACCCCAAGGGCCGCTGGTGCTCAGGTAAGGGAGAAGCCAGTATAGGCTGACAGGATGAGGATTTCAAGGAGCAGGTGGCAGTCCAGCTTCATGAAGAAGCTTCTCTTGAAATGGTTTTGTTCAAGGATGCTTCATTTAAAAACTTTACTACAAGAGCTTTCCCCACTTTGTCTTGTGGTCACTTTTAAGCACTTTGTCCTTGTTCCCTTCCTTGCAGCAAATATTAAAAAATTAAGCCAAATGCCCTGTGGACTGTGAAAGTCTACACCAAATTTTTCCTGGTTTCTGGAGGTAGTTTCCGAATCATAACAGCTTCTGATTTCATCAGCAAATAGGGACGAGCAGTCTCAGCACCATCCTCTGCACCCTCATCCTGTGGCTGTCCCTCACTTCCTAGTCCAGATTGCCTACAAGTAGCTTCTTGATTGATTTTTAAAGGCTGCTGCTACCTGGCAGGCTGAACTCATTAGAGAGGTATTCCTACTCAGAGTTTCAGTCAGTTTTGCTAGGTGCCTTCATACACACCTGTAATCCCAAGTAGTTGGGAGGCTAAAACAGAAGGATTGTAAGTTGAAGGCCAGAGGCAACCTTTGCAACTTAGCAAGGTCTTTTATCAAAATAAAAAAGGGGTCTGGTGGTACAGCTCAGTGGGAGAACACTTGCCTAACATGCATGAGGTCCCCCAGATCAAGCTCCCCAGTAGTGGGGAGAAAAAAGTTTCAGTCTGTTTGTTCTAAATGTGAAATCTGGCCAGCCAGACTGAAAATCTTACTGACCTTGGTAATTAATACTAGACATCATGAATATTAGTTAACTTTTTACATTTAAAATCCTATAAATTGGAACCACTTCCAGTAATGCTGGCAATTGAGGCTTCTTCACTTTGGTTGTTAACATCTTTAGTTAGATGATAGGTGAACAAGAGTGGAAGCAATCAGACTGACATGAAATGGTGCTGAGAATTGTTGGCAGCCAACTACAAGCAACCCTGTCAGGAGTCACCTAGTACAGTGAATATCAGTCAAAACTGAAATTTCTGGGCAGAAAAAGTCTGTGTTAAATATGTGCTCAAGTTCAGGAAGCCCAAATCTCCATGAGTCTAAGTCCATGCCCTGAGAGGACGTTCAGAGCAGCCTTGCAGGCCTGTCCCTGTCCCATCAGATGGGGATTATACAGGTCCCTGGAGAGAGGCTGGTCATGGTTAGGGGTTCATTTCCTTCATAACTAGATTGAGTTGCCATGATCCTTTTCCAGAAGACAGTGTCTTGATGGGCCTACGAGAACTTGCTTTGGACACCAACAACAGTCACACCAACCTGAAAGCAGTCACCTTTCTTGTTCACAGAAAATGGAGGCCAGCTACTATGATAACATTATAGAGCAGCAACGCCTGGAACCTGAGTTCTTTCGAGTTGGCTTTTATGGCAGAAAGTTTCCTTTCTTCCTTCGGGTAAGTCCATGTAGGTGATCACAAAAACTTATATATTAAACAAATACTTCACTTAAATTCCGTACTCTTTCATTTCTTTTTGCCTATTCTACTTACCACTTCTTTCCGAAAGGACTAATGAACAGAAGACATTTAGCTTTATTTCACTGACTAATTGCCACCTTCAACACCATTTTATCAAAATAAAGTCTGCTGTAATATTCTGTAGCTACCGGGAATGTGTGAAAGTGGTTTTCTTCATAGATCCAGAAGTGACCAGTGCCTTGTTGTTAGGTGCTGTTGTGTTTGATCTGACTCATAGTGACCTATGTACAGCAGATGAAACACTAATCAACAGTGTACAATGCTTGGCACTATGTCCGTGCATCTCTGCTATTCTTAAGGTTTTCAATGGCTGATTGTTTTTTGGAGTGGGCTGCCAGGCCCTTCTCCCAAGTCTACAACACCCAACATTCCTAGTTGGTCTCCCATCCAAGTACTAGCTAGGTCTGACTCTGCTTAGCTTCTGAGATCTAATGGGATCAAATGCCACAGTGGTCTGGCTGCAGGTAACCAGTACCTAGAACCTCCATTGTAACTCATCTTAGCCAGTAGGATCAGCCTAGCCCTCGACAGTAGGCCTTCCTCTTGGAGTTTGTCACCTAAGATGATGGTTTTCCCTCGTGGCTACACTGTAGCTCATAGAGTCAAGATGGTGACCTGCCATTTGAAAGAACCTAGAGGACAGTCCACTTGGCTCCTAGGGCCCTGCAGGATCTGCCAAGCACTAAATTTAACTGTGGAAAGACAGTTCTAGAAAGCCCCTTCTCTTGACTCAAAATGACAATGCAGTTTCTCTGTCATTTCCTAGAAGACTGAGCTAGAATATAAACAGAGCAGAAAGAATGACTTAGTATATACTAGTGACAACAGTTGAGCAGGTGTGATATTTTTCTTTTTTTGAAGTAAAGTATAGAATTTAACCTTTATTTACAGGTCACTACAAGATATGAAACTCCACACAGAAATAAGAAACCCACTTAGAGGACAAGGTGCATATAGTATGTATAGCTTGGAACTGCTCAGGTATAGTGTCATTGTAAAAAGTGCTGCAATAATAAACCATGTTTAAGAAGAATTCTTAAATTCATCGTGACGTGGGCCTATAATCCCAGCACTCAGAAGGCAGTGGCAGGAGTATCGCTAGTTTGAGGCCAGCCTAGGCTACACTGCAAATTCAAACCCAGCCTGGGCTACATAGTGAGACTTTGTTTCAAAAGAAAAAAGGAAAAGACAAAGTTCTTAGCAGAGAATGCTTACACTGAACACAGTATACAACACAGCAACAAATTCATGTCTCAGCCGTAGAGTTTAAAAGGTCCCAGAGGTGCCATCCTGAACTGGGATGTTTGCCCTCAGAGGTAGTTTGTGCCTCAACATTTTGATCTTCCTTATCTTCTGGGAAATACTTTTCCATCAAACTTAATGAAGCCTGTAAACAGACTCATCTTCACGGTTTTATAGAGCTTCAGTTTTGTCCAAGCCTCCATGTTCTTCAGTAATCATGTTGAGTTTCTCAGTTTCACCAAGTTTCTCAGCAGTCTGAAAGGTAACTGGAAAGGTATCAGAATAACCAGGATAATTTGAGTATCTTTTGTAGTTGAGAGGTTCATTGATGGTGCTGTGTGCCACAATGAATGAGGTATACAATCTGTGTAACTTCCACTGCTTGGATAGTTGGTCACAGCCTGTACAGCTTCCTTTTGTGTCTTAAAGTCTGACCTCGAATGCCAATGAAGAGTGGGACTAACCATGATTCAGAGCCTGCTGTTTCTGGTCCTGACAGTCAGCTGTGGTGTTTGACATTGTCCATGCAGCTTCCTTCTGAGCATTATTACTTTGGGGGTTAGCAGACTGAGAGATGGGCCAAGTGCTCATGCATTTGTCACAACCTGAGTCTGCTTATCTGTTCCAGTGACAGTATTCTCTGTGGCTCTTAGTGTGAGAGTCACATTTGGAAATTTGATATCTCTTGAAAGGTTCTCAAGTTGGGGCATAACTCCTGTTCTCAAAACCATTTCATTGTGGGTTTTTTGGACCATTAGTAAGGTAAGAAACTGTGCAGCAGGTATCTGCTAGTGCTCCTGGATCTTCATGATGCCAGAGACAAATTAAGGTAGGAAGAATCTCCACAGCATCTAATGGGGGTGCAGAATTCTTGTTGTGACAATTATTTGAAATGTATAGGAAAGATTATGCAATTAGCCTCATGTTGAAGAAGATTTATCAGGAACTGCAAGAAAAACTAACAATGGATTAACTGCACCATACCTGATAACCAAGTCTCAGAAAACTGAACCACCACCTACAGTGTTTCCTAGAGCCCCCATGGCTTGTTTGTTGGTGTGAGCAAGGGGAGATGCCAACAGAGAGATGAATGCTGGGATAGGACCCCAGATTTGGTCCATTCTGATGTCCCAGAAGCAGTGGTATTGAGCTCCCAAGCAGATTCAAATTGAATGGGACTACAATCAAATTTGGAGATCAAACCAGCCTGGATTATATTGTCCATGGGGGCTGCTTTTTCCTGGAAATCAGTTTTCTAGCAGCTTTGGTACCTTGGTGCTGGCTTTCCAGATTGTTGCTATTTATGCTATTGAGAATGTCATCAAGAGATCAATTCATAGTGCCCTGGTTGTTGAAGTTCTTTTTGCAGTGGAGAAATAGTGTCATCAGGAAATAAGTTTATATTTCTCCTTGTTAGCATCTCATGACATTTATTAGCTTTCCCCACCTCCACATTAACTTGCATTCAGTGCCTGGCAGCAAGGTAGGAATGAGAAGAGAATCTTTCTTAGGAGGCCTAAGCCTCCTTCATCTGTAGTGACTGTCCAACCCAGGCCTTTCAGAAATGGCATATTTGCTGCTCTCATCAGCAAAGATCATGTCACAGCAATGGAAGTCAGCAAGAGAAGAAGGAACTGTATAATCATTAGAAACTCACAGCATCTCCAGAAAGTTTTTTGGCAAACTAATGACTCTGGCCTTGTAATTTGCTTCTTTCTCATTTTATCTTTGCAAATTATACTTTGTCATTTTATTCTCTATAGATCCACAGTTTATATATATGCCAGATATCACTCCAAAAGGTCATTTTGGATATTATAAAATCAGTGCCTAGGGTCTTGTGTCTCTGCTCCTGCCAAGCAGGAATGCTCTGTCAGGTTCAGCCTGGCTTCCAGTCTCTTATGCACATGTCATAAAGCGTCTCAGTGTCTCAGGGTTCTTTGAGCTTTCTGACAAGTGGGATTTGGCATAGAACCTGCATGTGAGCCATCCAAATCATGTTTACAACTGACGGTCTGAATGTTTTCAAATGTGGTTTCAACAAGAACAACAACAAAGGGTGCTAGGAAATGTCACTTGTCAGTTCATCCTCATCTTCAAAAGAGCAATCTCTGTGAGCTGATTCATGCATACAGATTTTCCTGGACTTCTTCCCCTCCTTCAGCTTCTCAGCTCATCTGTGACAAATGGAATAAGGCCAGTGGAGGTAGCTGTTTGCCTTGTAGAGGGTAGAGACAAAGTGCAAAGTATGTTGTTGTTGTTGTTAGGTGCCGTCAAATCGGATCCAACTCATAGTGACCCTGTGTACAACAGAACAAAACACTACTCAACACTGTGCCATGCCCAACACTATTGTCAGTGCTTTTCTACTATTCATAGGGTTTTCAATAGCTGATTGTTTCAGGAGTGGGCTGCCAGATCCTTCTCCCAAGCCTACAGCACCCAGTATTTCCAGGAGACAAAGTGCAAAGTAGTGGCAGCTAAATCTGTCTCTTGTGGGGAAGCTAGGGTTTTGTGCAAGCAAATGTGAGACCAACAGCGAGCCTGAAGGTCAATACTGTGTGCCTTCTTCCTACTGGGCCTTTCCCACAAGGCTCTGCCACTCCCTCACCACCCCTGAACACACAGACCATCTATTACTTTAGCTCGTTCAGCTTGATTTCTATGGACCATCTGCCTTCTTCACCTCACAAATATGATTGTTTGCTAATCTTCAAGGAGATCAGAAAGCAGCCAGCCCTCTCTTCTTGGGGAAATTCCTATTTCTCTTCATTTGATCTGTGAACAGATACTGGTAAGGATTATACATATGTGAGTAGATATGAAAATGCCAGTTCTTCACAAGTACAATTAGCCCTGCACATCCACAGGTTGCACATCTTCAGATTCAACCAACCATGGATGGAAAATACTTGGGGAAAAAAAAATCTATCTGTACTGAATATGTATAGACTTACTTTCTTGTTATTATTCCCTAAATAGTACAGTATATCAACTGCTTACGTAGCATTTACATTGTATTGAGTATTTTTCATAATGTAGAGATTTAAATTTTACAGCAGGATGTGCATAGGTTATATGAAAATGCTACAACATTTCATATAAGGCATTGAGCATCCATGGAATTTGGTAACTGTAGGGGTGTCCTAGAACCAAACCCCTGTGGATACCAAGGAACCACTGTACTTTCTTGGCCAATTCTGTGTATCAAGGAAGAGACTTACAAAGGTCTCTGTCCTTGGACTACTGGTCTGGCCAGCTTGCTCCTCCTGACCATGACTCCCCTTGTTATGTTACCCTTCTGTTATGATTCATCTAGACTCATAGCCCAACCTTATCGGAGTTTTCCCATAAGAGGGGAAGTGGAAAGGGGACAGAAACCCTACTCTGGGGTTGAGGTCCTGCAAAGTCTGCTCGGTGATTAGCCCTGTCCCAGGAAGTACATAGCTGGCCTTGTGGAACACCTCCTCCTTTCTTCTCCCTCCCCTACCTGATACACCCCGCCCCCCCATTTAAGACATACCAAGAGAGGTTGCCAGTGCCTGCCACCACTTGTCAGAATGGGTCTGGTGAGGCAGCTGAGTGGGCAGTGACACAGTGGGCTCCAGAAGGACTTCCTCCAGCCACCCGCTCACAACCAGCTGTGCGGCAGGCAGAACAGCAGGATTTTGGAGTGTCTTGTCCACAGAGAGACTTTAGTCCACAAAGAGAAAAACCAAGACATGACCCTGAACAAATAGGACATAACATAAGGTTTCTAAGAAATGTGTAGTTCAGCTGGGTGTGGGGGTGCACACTTGTGATCCCAGAAGGTGGAGGCAGAAAGAGCAACACAAGGTCGGGGCCAGTATGGTCTACATGGCCAGCCTGGGGCTGCACAGCAAGACCCTATCTCACAAAATGAAAAAAGAAACAAAGAAAGGAAACAAAGATGTAGTCAGAATGATGTTGATTTGTTCTGCTGACATATTTGCAAAGGGATTTACTAGCAAAGGAGTTTATCAGTATAATAAACAGTTACTAAATATTTGCTGGGTACTAGGCAATGTTTAGACTAAAAGTTTCTAACCTTTTGGCCTCATCAAATAAAGAAGAATTATTTTGGGCCACACACAAATTCATATAGTTAGTGCATATTCATAGTAAGTGTGGGTCACAAAGAAAATAAATGCTAAAAAACACATGATTTTAAAAGATTTGGTGGGGTGCCACATTACTAGCTTTCCTGGGCCACATATAGCCCTCAGGCTATAGCTTGGACATGTAGAGTTCAGACTTTCTCCCGCTGACAGGTGATTATTGAAAGCACACACCCAGTTACCCCTATGAAAAATTATTTGGCAGCATCTCTAGTAGCCAGTGCTTGACACATACCTGCCAGCCTGTTCAGCCACCCACCCGCCAGCTGTCCACACACACCTTCTTTCCAGCTATACCTTTTCCTGTCTTGGCTGTTGCTGCCCAGGTGTTTACTCTGCTCACAGATTGCTCTTCCATTCTCTTCTCCAGCAGGCTACCTCAAGTGGGCCTTTCAGGACTTTATTTAAACATGACCTTTTCAGAATCTTATCCCCTAGTGTGCTCCCCTGCCTGGGTGAGGTATCCCTCCTTCCTCCAAGCTCCCTACTGCCTGTAGCTCATCCCCACGGCTTGCCATACCACAGTGCAATTCTTTCTTCATCTCTCTCTCGCCCTTCCTCAACTGCCATTTTTTTTTTTAGGACAGAGACTAGGTGCTGTGCCTTGTGCCCGCCCCAGGGCCTGGTACAGAAGGGGCACCTAGGATGTGTGTCGGGTGAGTAACTGCTAACTCTCATGTGTAGATGGGAGTGAAAGGCACGGCATAGAGTGTACACTCATGTTTTTGGCAGAACAAAGAATATGTGTGCCGTGGCCATGACTATGAGAGGCTGGAGGCCTTCCAGCAGAGGATGCTCAGCGAGTTCCCACAGGCCGTCGCCATGCAGCACCCCAACCATCCTGACGATGCCATCCTGCAGTGCGATGCTCAGTGTATCTTTTGGCACTTGGTGGCGGGGGAGGGCTGAGGTCCTGGGAGGTGAGTCCCACTCAGGCAGCTACCCCTCTACCACACGGTTGGTCTTCAACTTTATTCAGGTTACCCACGGTCCTGAGCCTGGCTATGTTGTCACCACTGAGCCCACACTTCTCAAGCACTCAGCCTTCAGGAGAGGCAGTGAAAGACCTTAGGCATGGGTGGCCTCCTACATGGCCGCAGCAGGGCTTAAGGGAGTGTTTGTCAAGCTGGCTGCCATTAGAAGCCTAGTTGCTACTTGCCCTGTGAGGGCCAGCCCAGCTGCCAGGGGCAGTCCCTGTGCAGGGTGTGTGGGGTCCCACCAGGGCTTTGGTTACAGGTCTGCCATTTGTGGTGTGGCTGCTCCACCGCTCTGCACCATTACTATGCCTGGATTTTGGTAGGTGCATTGGGCAGAGTGCCGGAGGGAGGGGAGAGAGGAATGCCTGTGGTTTGATGCCACTTGGAAGTCTCCTTACAAACATGGCCTACCCTCACCACCACCCCACACACTGCCTCTTTGGAGACCACATGACAGTCGTTATTGCTGTGGCAAACTTGTTCCAGAGGGGTGGGCAAGCAGACTCCTTCTGTTTTCTCTCCACCAAAACTCCAGATGGGATTTTATTGCAGGGGTGTTTTGCCTAAGTACTTCTTACCTCCAGTGAGCAGACCCGGGCCCTTTAAAGGTCTCTCACTCCGTCGGGTGGGTACTACATTCTCCTGACATCTTTCTCCCTCTTTCTCAAGGGGGCAGCACACTTAGCTGTTGCCATGTCTCGCTGGCTGAATGCTCACGAGGCTCACTGCTGCAGCAGGCTGGGGAAGCCAGGGAGGACAGATAGATTGTCTGACTGTGCTTAAGTCTGATCTGCCCCTTGAGATGCTGCTGTTTCCATCACCACTGCCACTAGGACGCAGGGCCGACAGTACACTTCTCTCCTTGGAGGAGATGGCAGGGATCAGCCACTCATGTCTTTCTCTTGGCAAGTCTGGATTTCCCTTTCACTTCATACCCAGACCTGCAAATCTACGCGGTGACGCCCATTCCAGATTATGTGGATGTTCTGCAGATGGACAGGGTACCGGATCGCGTCAAGAGCTTCTACCGCGTCAACAATGTGAGGAAGTTCCGGTACGACAGGCCTTTCCACAAAGGTCCCAAGGACAAGGAGAATGAATTCAAGGTGAACAAATATAGGCAAGAGGGGCAGTGCTCCCCACAAATCCAGGGGCGAGCCCCACTTCCTCAGGAACTCATCACTTGCATCTCTGGGTGGGCAGGGTGTGGCAGAACCTGCCTAACTGTCTACACCTGCCTGTGTCCGTCCTGCAGAGCCTGTGGATTGAGCGTACCACGCTGACACTGACCCACAGCCTGCCAGGCATATCTCGGTGGTTTGAAGTGGAGAGGAGGGAACTGGTGAGATATGCATGCCTCAGATGGGGCCACACTTCCCAGCCACGCCCTCAGCCCTGGGTCAGGGAGCTTTCTCAAAGGACCAAAGAAAGAACTTTGGCCACCTGCCTGGCCTTAGCTCCACAGGTCAATCCTGTGCTGGGAGCTTTGTGTACCTTCTCTCATCTAGACTACATAACATCCCTAGGCAGCGCGTAGTCTAACTTCCACTTTCAAATGAAAAATACCATTCTCTGTGGTTCAGGAAGCCAGAGCTCTCTGACTTCAGAACTAGTGCTCTTTACTAATTGCTTTACTTCCAAGTGCCTGTATATCAGAAAAGTAGAAGGGGCCCAAGGAGTCCTGATTCCACAGGAGCAAGGAAGGAGGTTCAGCATCACGGGTAATAGGTCCCTGCCCTCCAGAACCTTGTGAGCGTTATCATCCTTTCTGGGGGGACTCTGCTGTGTGCCCCCAGGTGGAAGTGAGCCCTCTGGAGAATGCCATCCAGGTTGTAGAGAACAAGAACCAGGAGCTGCGAGCCCTGATCAGCCAGTACCAACACAAGCAGGTGCATGGCAACATCAACCTGCTCAGCATGTGCCTGAATGGTGTCATTGATGCAGCCGTCAATGGTGGGATTGCACGCTACCAGGAGGTAAGTCAGAACCTGGCCAAACCTATGTGGCAGCTTGGCTGGGAGGGTGGTTTGGAGGCTCTGTTTGTGAACATAGCAGCCTCATGGGGAAGCCTTCCCAGCTGGTCCTCTTCTGGCTGAGCTACTTGGGATGGTCCTGGAATGAGGCTATAAGATCTAGGTCACTCCCTGTGTCTGTGGTCCAGCTCTCGGGTGGGGACCTTTCTTCATTGTTATTCCATGATCTCTGACAGAAGGATCATCTATCTGATTATGAGAGGAAGCCTCCAAGGGGAGCCCTGGAGGCCAGCCCTTCATGAAAAGTGAATTGTAGGCTAGCTAACAGGCTGGCCAGGGTGGGATTAGCTTAGTTGGTAGAGTGCTATGCTGCATTCTGAGGCCCTGAATTTAATTCCCAGCACCACAAAGATGGGAGAATGACAGGACAATCCATTTCCAAAGCAATCCTGAAACAATTAGTCATCAAAACTCCTATGAGGGCCGTTATGAGTCAGACCCCTACTTGACGGCACCTACCTACGACAAGAGGCCTGCCCCCACTCTTAAGGCCTCCAGCCCTGCGTGACCTGTGCAGGCCATCCAGGCTCCATGAGGGATAGAGACCGGCATCCAGGCTTAGGTGACCTAGCCATGTCCAGTCCTCCTCAGGCACAAAAGAGCACATCTCTGATTGCCACCAGTTCAGATGGGCCAGGATGGAGATTCTGGGATGTGTACCTCTGGGAGGCAGCTTGGCTGCCTTTTGGGGCGCCTTTGGACTCAGGCCTCCAGGGTCCCATCTAAGTTGTATTCCTGGGAAGAGGCTTCCTTACCTGGCCTTTCCTTTCACAGGCCTTCTTTGATAAAGATTACATCACCAAACACCCGGGAGATGCAGAGAAGATCACCCAGCTCAAGGAGCTAATGCAGGAGCAGGTATGGCTTGTGGAGCTAGGAGGCCCACAGTCAGTGGGAGGAAAGGCCACATACTGCAAGGTGACTGCAGTTCTCAGACACTGCTTCCTGCTTGACAGAGAGGCCTTGTTTGGCACCCTCATAGGTCCATATCCTTGGAGTTGGGCTAGCAGTACATGAGAAGTTTGTGCACCCAGAAATGCGGCCCCTGCATAAGAAGCTGATTGATCAGTTCCAGATGATGCGGGCCAGTCTGTACCACGTAAGCTAACCCCTGACTTGCTCCTGCTGAAGTAGAACCAGGTGCCACTTCTTTCAGACCGTTGGCTTGTGCCAAAGAAAAGTAGGAGGGAAGGTGTGGGAAGAAGCTCACCCTGCCACCAAGGGGTAGGAGGTGAGGGTGGGTGCTATATCAGGGCAAGGATGCGCAGGATCCACTCATTTACTCCTGCCTTCCCTCCCAAAGGAGGAGTCATATGCAAGTGCAAAGAACCTTTTTCAGGGCACTGTGTTTGTGGATAGAGCTTTTCATACACAGATGAAATGAGCTAAATTGTGTGGCCCGTATGTGTGGATCTCTTCAGAGATGTTTTTCTTCCCAGGAGTGGGAAAAAGTAAGGCATGGCTTGAGTCAGCCCTCTCTCCCCATTTCCTTTTTTATTTCTCCCTTCCCATCTTCATCCCCCTCCTTCCTCTCCCCCTCTCTTTCTTTTTTTCTTTCCACTAACTCCCTCCCTTTCCTCACCCCATCTCAACTTCCTCCATGATGTCTAGTGACCCAGAATCACATCTGAGAACGCCTTTGGCACTCAGTGCTTTCATGCTGGCTGCTCTTAGAGATATCAGGCAGGTTCTGAGGCTACACTAGGCCCAGATGGTTTCCTTAACTCCGGCCTGCTTCTTCAACTTCTACAGCAAGGTTTGGCCCATAGGTTGATGCCCATGGGCAGGACTTGTTTTCTAGGACAAGTTTTCCATGGTGGGATTTTCACAGGGCATACTAGCTGGCTGAGAAAGGGCTCCAGTAGCCCTGAGTCCCCTATTCACATACACTCATCCAATTTTTAAATTTTTATTTATTTGTTGGTTTATTTAGTTATTTATTTAGTTATTCTGCATTGCTGGGGATTGAACCCAGGGTCTTGGGAATACTAGGCAAGCTCTCTGCTACTGAGTGAAACCCCCAACTCCCTCACCCAATTTTTGACCATGGGGCTGACTCTAAATGTTTTCTAGAGAAGCCTTCCTGCTAAACAAACTGGCTTCCAAATCTCCAGACCTATGAACCCAATTACCTGCTACAACCTGGCTCTCATACAAGCTCTGTGCTCATGACCTGGGACCACTGGGTGGAACTGGCAGGGAAGCAAGGAAACAGCTGTTAGAAGGTGGGCAGTCTGTCGTGGACAAGAAACTCCTTTAGGGACGCCCCTGGCCTTAGAGGCCCAGGGGCAAGTGGAGCACTCGGACTCAGTGGGCCTGCCCCACTTGGAACTAACGTGGTTTTGGTAGAGTGCTGCTCTGTACTCTCTGAGGCCCTGAGTTCTATACCCAGCACTGCAAAAATGGAAGAAGGACCTGGCCGCCCACTACTGGAACAATCCCCAAACAGTCAGCATTAGAAACCATCTGAGGGTCGTGAAGTCGGCCACGGCTCAATGGCACCTAACACCACCATCACCAAGTTGTAGTCACCTCAGTCTCAGCTTGTTCCTGCGCCAGTAAGGATGGCAGGAAAAGTATAAAGAGGATAAACAGCTTGGTGTAGTTTGAGAAGTAGGCACATTTCCAGAGGGAAGCCTGTTAGCCCCAAATTTCTCCTTTCTGTTAGGATTTTCCCTTGGTGTTTCAAGGTGAAAATTAATGTTTTTCTCTTAAAACTGAGGGGTCCACTTAGTAAAGAAGTTGAGTAGTGTCCCTGAATGTGATGGGTAGCCCATCATGTCTTGTTACCCTGGGTCTCCTGCCAGCATGGCTGGTCTCTACTGTGTACAGACTTCCCCTTACAGGAGGAAACCCAGGCAGCCCAGAGCTTCTGCCCTGTGGGCAGTCAGGTCACTGCAGCACGAGTGCTGCCCACACATATCAAGGTCTTTAGTGCGCATGCACGGGGTGTTCTCTCACGCTGCAGACACACATTTTAGCCTTATGTATGATTTTTAGAGAGAGGAGGGAAAACCTCGCCTGCTTCAGGCCCAGCTAAGAAACATCCCCTGTGGATGAAAGAGCCCTTGCCTACCATAAATGTGAGGAACTTGAGGAAACCCCGAAAGTTGTGCTTTGTTTCTTCAGAGTGGCAAACAGGGATGCAGACCAATATGCTATCACCCAGGAGGGTTTGAGATGAGATATTTCTGCCAAGAGGTCTACATACTTAGTAAGAATTTAATTATACTCAAATAGAATTGTGCTGGTTTTCAGTTACTTACATCAGGACTTTGTTTCCTGCTTCCCGTAGACTGTGTCACAGGCAACTTAACTCAGGCCACTAAGAGTGGGGCCATTTAGCAATCCAATAAGCCCCAGCCTCAGTCCTTATGTAAGATGTTCCCACTGACTGACAGCTGATGATAAGCTCTTCCTCTCCTTCCCAGCCTCCGTTCTACTTACTCTATAGTGAACAAGTCTGATAACACAGTTCTGCAAGCTCAGATCAACTTCACCCTGTTCTAGATGTTCTTTTCTTAGTGTGGTCAGCCTAGGGCCATGTGGCCTCTGGCCGAGGCTCCCATACAGGTAGGGTACTGTGTACTCATAAAGGGGTCATTGCCCAAAAGTAAAGTAAAGCATATGGTTCTTTTTTTGTTGCGTTTCTTTTGTATTTGTGACTAACAGCCAGCTCATTGGTCCTACCCCTTACTTACATATTCTTTACTCCCTATGAATGAGCATTCATTTCTCAACAGGAGTTTCCAGGTTTGGATAAGCTAAGTCCTGCATGTTCAGGCACCAGCACCCCACGGGGAAATGTTCTGGCATCCCACAGTCCCATGAGCCCTGAGAACATCAAGATGGCCCACCGGCACAGGTACGGCTTAAGGCTAGGGAGGTCCCTTCCCAAAAGGTAAGTCTAGAGGGTGCGCATGAGAGGAAAGGAGTTGCAGAGAGCTTCTGTGTCCTAGCCCCTCCTTCTTACCCCACAGACAGCCCTGTCATGGGGCCTGTGCCCTACATCCTGGGGGACAGCAGCAAATAATATTATGGGAACACAGAGGAGGGGCAGCAGGGTAGGTCTTGAAGGACAGAAGTCTGCTAGGCAGAAGAGAGTTGGTGTGAAGGGGTGATGAATCGAGATCCTGGCCAAGTGATAAGTGCGAGCAGAAGCCTCGTGGGTGAACAAGCCAGGCTGGTCAGCTCTGCTAGGGTCTGGGGCCGGCCTCTAGCTGAGGCTCGGTGCAGGTAAGGGAGTCATGAAGGGGCCACTGCCCAAGAAGTTAGCAGTACAGTATATGGTTCTGAGTAGAGCCACGTGGACGGAGTGCAGGATCCAGGACCAGCTCTGCATGGGCCTTGCTCATCTGGGCCATTGGACTTCACTCCAGAGAGAATGAGGACCACCAGTTGGTTTTAAGAAAGAGAGTAATACGGTGATGTGGACGTTCAAGGTGTGGCTGCTTGAAACTTAGGGACTCTGGCCTGGCTGGTCTCAACTGAGACCACTGAAAGCCTCTAAGGAAAGAAGCCCAGGTTTGATGGTAGAGGCTGATGGGAGGGGTCTCTTAATTTGTTTTCTGGTGTAAGCAGCAGCCTGGCACAGAGAGGGTGCTAAGCAAATGAGAAGGAACAAATGAAGGGAGGGCTTCCTGGTGTTGGTAGAGGAAAGCTGTGGAAAAGCCTGTGGCCCACAGACTGCTTATAGCCAGGTATTTTGATAGCTTCTCCATTCCAGGAAGACACCTGTGACCTAGAAGCAGATCCCTTCATGGAGTGGGTAGGGATATGCGCTGGATCAAACTAACACCCCATAGTCAGAGGAACATGAGCTCTTTAACCTGATTTCAGCATGTCTCTCTTTTATTCCTCCTGGCAAACTGCTAATGCCCTCAGACTAAGGGGCCATAACCCATTTAACCCTAGGTAGAAGCTTTGCCAGCCCACCATAGGCCTTCCCAGGCCAGGGCTCCTGAGCAGCAGGGTAGGGTTCAGGGCTGCTGCAGGCCTCAGATGGCTGTGAACACTGGCTGTAGCACCTCCAAACCACTGGTGGCCAAGGTTGTGATGACTGTTTCATACTTCCCTCTGCTGCTCTACCACGCAGCTCGCCTGTTCCACCGAGGCCTGATTCCTCCTTATTCCCGCTCTTTCTCACAGCCCCGTGAACTTGATGGGCACAGGCCGCCATTCTTCATCCTCTCTCTCCTCACACGCATCTAGCGAAGCAGGAAACATGGTGATGATGGGCGACAGCTCCATGGGCGAGCCTCCTGAGGACCTTTACCACCACATGCAGGTACCAGCACTGCCCAGGGCAGGTAGGCAGGGTGCCATGCCTGGAGGACGGACACCCCTGCCTGGTCCTCTAGTTCCTGAGTTCAGAACACCTCTCTGCAGAGCCAGCAAAGCTTCCCTCTTTCCACATGCCATCCCAAGCCTCAGTTCCCAAGCCTTATTTTCCAAGAAAGAAACCCAACTTCTGTCCCAGTTGCTTTCACAGATCCCTTGGGAAAGATCTTCTGACAGATTACACTCCTGCTTGGCCCTCTTGATGGCCAAGGCCTGCACCCTCCACTGGCACACAGTAGAGCCAGCACCCTTGCCTGCTCCCTGGGGTGGTATGGGTAGTCCCTGGTGCTGGCTACCAGCCTGGCCTCCATCAGGGCCAAGGACATAGCATTACACACTGGGTCTGGGCTCTTCAGGGCATGAAGAAGCCGACTGTGGGCCAGCCCACTAGTCTTAGCTATTCAGAACTCTTGTCCTGCTGATTTTTCTCCCTTTGCAGCTCGTGTATCACAACCCTAGGTACCAGGGCTCAGTCACCAACGTCTCTGTTCTGTCCTCGTCCCAGGCAAGCCCTTCTTCTTCCAGCCTGAGTTCCACTCACTCAGCACCATCCCAGATGATTACCTCTGCCCCTTCCAGTGCCCGAGGTAAGGATGGTAGGGTGCTCCTTGCAGAGGAAGAAGAGAGGGCTTCGTGAACCCCATTTGTCCTCCATCTGTGGCTGTGTCTTTGAGTGGCACTATGGACTTAGAAAATGTTCATTTGTGCTACCAGCACAAGGACTCAGGGCTGCTGCCTCCACACCTCTCTCCAGCCGGCGTTTAGGCCGTGCGTTTAGGCCCTGCGTTTAGGCAGAGTTTGCCGCTGTGCTGCTGCTGGAGCCAGCACTGCATCTCTGCCTCAGTAAGAGGACATGGCCTAGGAGGAAGTTCTGTTCTCTCCCACTGAAATATTTCTAGGCATAAATATCAAGGTCAGGACACAAAGTGCATCCTTTGTCTTGAGGAATCAAGCATGATGACAAAGTATCAGAAGTAAATTTGAAAGCTGCAATTAATCCTGGAAAATGTTTTTCTAAAACAGTAACAACTTTCCTCAGTTGGGAAAGGCTTATTCAGAGATGGCTCTGTAAAAACCTGTTTACTTTGCTAATTATTGCTTGATTCCTCATTTAGTTGAATAAATACTGTTCTCTGAGAGGAGCCAGCATATTTCAGAATGATCCTTGTTCCTGCGGTGAAAATTGATTCTGTCCTTTTTGATAGAAACAGAGTGGAAATCAGTTGTGGTATAAAGCTCGAGGGTTGGGCATGAAGGATAGAAATGGTGCTCTGGGCCTGCTGGCCAGTCATTGGCTATTGTTTCCAGGCTTCAGAGGGACAGGGCCTTTTGATTACTTTCATGATTATGAACAGAGAAAAGAACAGTACAAACTTGCAACATGGAAGATCATTAAGGGAAGGATCGCTCCAAAGAACACAAACCTGTCAGACCCACAGAAGGAGAAAACCGAGGTCCATGTGGAATAGTGGAAAGACACAGTGGCCAAGGTGGAAAAGCCTGGGCTCAGTGGAGGGAAAGGGGTAAGGATATAACAAGGCAGTCATAAACTTCCACGGAAGCACCTGGTCCAATCCCTCATTACTGTGGAGGAACAGGTCCAGTGAGAAGGGCAGGAGCTGAATTTGGGGTCCAGGTCCTTTCACTCACCAGCTTTCAGTCTGGTACCCAGGCTACCACCCATGTGGCCTTCCACAAATATCACAAAGTATGGGTTCCAGACAAGAGGAGTCAGCATCTGGAAGCAGGCCTCTCTAGTGTTAAATAAGACAGGTGAATCAGCACACTGGTACATGCTGAAGATTTGTCAGTCTGTGAACGCTGCAAACACAGAGAAGGGAAAGTGGTTTTTGTTATAAAGAGAACTGAAAGATGACTTTAGGAATAAAAACTAAGGAAACCCTGAGAAGTAGCTGTGAATGTTATAGTGGAGGTCTGGAGGTCAGCAATTAGTGTCTTATGTGAACTGCTCCTGTTTAGAGCTGCAGTTTGTAATCCTGTCTGGGTTTTGTTGTTTTCCCTAACCTGAAGTCTGTACAGCATGCTCAGCCATATTTAAGATTTTGTCTGGCTAATCATGCTGACAGTGTTTCTCTGCTATTCATAGAGTTTTCGATGGCTTAAACATAAAATAGATCAGGTTCCTGGCAGTGTCGGGTAGTATTTCCCTCTGTCGTACACAGGGTTGCTGTGAGTCAGACCTGACTCAAGGGCACCTAACAGCAACAGTCTTCCGAAGAAAGATCTCAGAGGCAACAAAGGATGGATATTTTATCTCAGGACCACAGAGATTGCTTAGACACTCCTCTAGGCTGTGGCTGCTGTCAGGGAAGTTAAAGTCTGGCTGATACCACCTTTGTTCCTCCTGCTCCTAGTTAGTTATCAAGCTTTTACTGAGTGCTCAGTGGGGAATATGCATGCTCTTGCCTTTGGGATCTCTATACCAGTGTAAAATAGAGAGAAATTATTTTCTACTTGTATAATAAACTACACCCAAAACTTGTTGTTAGGTTCTATTGAGTCAATGTCTGACTCATAGCGACCCTACATACAACAGGGGAAACAGTATTGTCATGCTTCTCTGCTATTCATAGGGGTTTCAATGGCTGTTTTTTGTGAGTGGGTTGCCAGGTCTTCCTCCCAAGCCTACAGCACTGGGTATTCCTAAGCGTACTCCCATCCAAGTACTAACCAGGCCCAACCCTACCTAGCTTCTGAGATCTGACAGGATCAGATGCCACAGTGGTATGGCTGCAGGCACCCCAAACTTAAGTGTCTTAAAACAATTTATCATCATCTCTGTGAGTCACCAGTGATCATTGAATCAGATGTCAGTTGGGGCTAGAATCACTTAGAGACTCAGCTAGGCTGGATGTCCACGAAGGCTCACTCCTTTGGCTGCAAGTTGGTGATGGCTGTCAGCAAACAGCTCAGCTACAAGCTGTCAGCTTGAGCTCCACATACAACCTTGCCAAAGTTCATTCTTCTCTTAATGCAGCTGCTGATTTTCCACAGAGCAAGCATTCTAAGGGACCCAGGCCGAAGCAAGGCTCTTTATTACCCTGGCTCAGATCCTAAAAAGTCCCTTTGTGACATTTCTGTTTGGCCAGTCCAGTCACTAAAGCCAACCCGGATGGGAAGGAGGGGAATTCTGTGAGGAGTGGCGTCTGTGTTTTGGGAGAGAAAACATTGATAGTCACCAGTTTTGGAGACCAACTCACAATGGCTGGACTGTAGAATATCACACAGACAAAGGCTGAGCGAAGCTCCTTCCCTCTGAGTTCAGAAGTAAACAAAATGGTTGAACAGAACTGGGCAGAGGTGGTAAGAGAGGAAGTTACTTGTGGATTACAATATTCATATACTCCATATGCAGGCTCCGTGAGAGAAGATAGAATATTGTGTGTGACATCACAGGACAAGACTGACATTTTCAAATAAACGTGGCAGATGCAGTAGTAGACACACTCTAGGCAAAGAATGGGGAGAGCGATCTGGCCCTTCAGACGTTGTCCCTTGTTACTGGTGAAGGAAAAGCTTTCATGGAGCAGAAGGTCTGGAGCAGAGACCTCTTCATTGGAGTAACTTCCCCACTCCCAGGAGTGGTCATGAGACCAGTGGCCGGCCCTGCCACACCCACTCACACTGCTGTGGTTTCTGATGCTTTGGAAACGTCTGAGATGAACAGTGAGCACGGCTGTCTAAACTCTTGTTAGCCAGCAGCTCCCCCTGGTGGCTCAAAGGCTGATTAGGGTTGGGAGACAGGTTTTTAACCCAGTCATACTGGGATTTATCCTCACTAGGGGTTATCAGAGTACAACTGAAATAATTCTGTGAACGTAGAAGCCCTGTTGGTGTTTAAACCATCACCCTCTCCTACTGCAGGAGAGGCTGCCTTGGGCAGAGGGCATGGGAGGGAAGTGAGGCAGTACGAGTTGGAAAATGCAGTGCTAGCACAGAACTCCTTTGTTTTAGTGGAGGGGTCAACACAACATGAATCCAGATCCTCATCAGAGGCCCTGGGCCCTGCGTGGGCCTGAAGGCTTATGTCCCTCCATCCTAGGCCCCCAGCATGGACCAGGATCAGTGTGCACACAGACATGGGCTCCACAGACGCTAGAGAGGCAGTTCCACCCACATGCCTGGTGTGGAGTGTGCATTAGACAGGTGTCTGATGGCCCTGGGGTGATCTGAAAATGCTGTGGGTTTTTTGTGTGTGCATGGTGGAAGGTAAGTGGAAGGTAGCCCTGTCCAGAGGTGACCCACTAGGCTCAGAGCATTCTGAGTTTCTCACTGGAAGGCACTAGACACATCAGTGAGATTTGGAGTTTTTACCCTTTTTCTTTACATAGCCATCTTCTTGAAGTTGCCTAAAAGCACAGAGTCCTAAAAGAGAACATGTTAGGTGCTGTCGAGTCAGCTCCAACTCCGCGACACTGTGCCATGCCTGGCACTATGTCAGTGCTTCTCTGCTGGGTCCTTCTTCTAGGCTTAGAGAACCCAGTATTCCCAGGTGGTCTCCCATCCAAAAACGAACTAGGCCTGACCCTGCTTAGCTTCTGAGATCTGACACCAGGGTGGTATGGCTGTAGATAAAAGAAAACATAAAAATTAGCAAAATCTCAGGGTCTCTCTGGTAGGCAAATTCAAATCCAGCTTTTTAAGGAATCATACTTTACTCATTCCCTTATCAGTGAAGGATATTTTTAAAGACAAATTTTTTTATTTCTCCAGTACTGGGAGATGCAACCCAGGGCCTGGCCCATACATGCTAGGCAAATGTTCTACTAGTGAGCTATACTTCCAGCCCCTTTTATATTTTTTGTCTCAGTCTCATGGTCCTCCTGCCTCAGCCTCCTGGGTCTCTGGGATAACATAAAGACTAACTCTCAAAGCCAGCTTGAGGTTCTCCAAACAGGAATGCTCAGAGAAGTTACATGAATAACAACTGTGGGAAAGGTTTTGTTACTTGTATTTGTCACGCTGACTTCTTGAACTAAAATGAATACAGGAGGGATTTCTCAAGGATTCCTAGCAAGCTGGATGAAGACCTGTTCTTAGCTGTATCTTGACAGTGCTGGTACTGGACACTAAAAGGAAAGCCCCCAGAGACCCTGGGGTTTTGGGACACAGAGCTTCTAGAAGCTGTAGAGTCAGCTCTCAGCTGGAGCCCATGGCTGGTCTGACCTGTTCAGCTTTTCAGGGCCCACCACAAAGAGGAGTTTCCACTACTTGAGCCAGCCAGAGTCCAGGTGACACTCAAATGAGGGCACTGGTGCTCTCTCCTGGCTTCTCATTGTCCATGCGGGTGTCTGCATTTTAGGGGGCTCTCGACGTCCCCATAACCAGGGACAGCCAGCAGGCTATTCTTACTGCTTCTGTGAAAGGTCCTCTTAAGCACCACAAGGTGGCAAGTTCTTTGACCTGCAGCTAGGATCACTCCCTACCAGGTGTGGTCTGGCCTCCTTCACATCCCCTTAGGCTAGGGGAGGTCACTGCAAAGCCTCACAGGAGAAATAGGAGCTTGTCCATGCCCACCCATCCCTGTCCAGGAGCCTTCATTAAAGCTCCATGATTAGTTCCCTGGCCCTGAGCTCAATGAAAGGCAAGTCCGAGGGCCACCTCTGTGCAGGGCTCGGGCTTCCCAGCCAGCCTGGCTCTGGGGCTGCAGCACGCCTGGCAGAAAGGGCGAGGCCAGGTATGGGGCCTAGAATCTTGGAGGCACAAGCCTCTGGAAAAAGGTGGCAAGTGGCCAGCTGAGAGTAGGGCTGCTAGTGTCAGGAAAAGGTAAGTGTGGTGATCCAGCGTGTCAAGTCAGAACTACGTGCCTGTGTCCTGAGTGTCTGTCTCTGTGTAATGGGTTCCATCACAAGCTGGTCTGTGCCTGGCCCTGGCCCCGCTGTGAGCCCAGCATCCAGGCCACACCTCGGCCTTAGAGCACTGGGTGCAGGGACTTTTCACCGCCCTGATCCAGTCCTCTAGCTTCACCCTCTGCCTTCGGTCATGTCAGGGACTGACAGCAAGTGTGCCCTGGCCAGGATGCCCCCTGTAGCCCCACCACCATCTAACCACTAGGTTCTGCTTCATTCCGCTTTTGTTTTCTGAGCTCACCCCTACCGTACAGGACACCTACCCCTGGTTTCCCAGTCCTGAGGACATGTGACCTGAACCCTCCATCTGTGGTTTGTCATCTGTGCGTGATTGTTCTCACTTGGTTACAGGCTCTCCCTCTCTGCCAGATAAGTACCGCCACGCCCGGGAAATGATGCTGCTGCTGCCCACGCACCGGGACCGCCCGAGCAGTGCTATGTATCCAGCAACCATCCTGGAGAACGGACAGGTAGCAGACCCAGCGCACTACCCTCCGCTCTCTGCTCTCAGTGTGTTGGCCTGGGCCCCCATGGCATTTGCTGGACCTTCTGCCTTGTCTTGCGCCCCTCCTTCATTCTGTAAGAAGGCTGCTGGGCTTCTGGATGGGCAGTGCACTGACTCTTGAGGATCAGAGATCCCAGCAGACTGAGGTGTGGGTAGAATAGCAGCAGAGCTGGGGTCAGGAATGCTTGTGTGGTGCTGTCCTTCTGACCAGCATCTTGGACTACTCACCCCCATTCCTCTGGCAGAGGAAGTTGGCTTTTTGCAACCCGTCTCAAGGTGGCTGTGGTGCACATGGGTCAGAAGGCTGGCACCTCCTCTTAGTGTGCCGGACATCCAGCCTCACTACTTGCTGCGGCTGCTCTCCACACACAGGCACAGCATTTAACTCTCTCCCTGGTGCAGTCTGCCTCTGCCCTTCTAGCCAAGTCCATAAAATTCACCTCCCAGGGACCATCACCTAGCCCCATAGCAGCAAGAGTTTTCCGAGGCCACTCCCTGTAGCTGGTCAGCTGTGCCATGCAGAAGATGCAGATCAGCGTGGCAGCTACCCCTCAGAACAGCGGGGCTTCACTCCAGGCCTACGTGCTGTCTTTGTCCACCCTCACTGTTGACATGGAGCTGGCAGGGCCTCTCCAGGGGGCCAGACCTGTTGATGCTCCTAGGGGAAATGGGGCTCTTAAATCCTGTTGGTGGCTCTCCCTGGCAGACAGATACTCTCAGGTCCCTGGGTCCTACACAAGACAACTTCGGCGCTCAGCACCAGTCAGGCTTCCCCAGGGCTGGTGTGGAGCCATCACTGCATCTCCAGCACCAGCCATCACACTGCTTTCCCTTCCCCGTTTGATCCTGGAACAGCCTAACTCCAGTGGTCCGCAGCACTGCTTCTTAAGATGTAGCTCTTAGATGTTTTTCTCCTTCCTTCAGCTGCCAAACTTCCAGCGGGCCCTGTTCCAGCAAGTGGTCGGAGCCTGCAAACCCTGCAGTGATCCCAATCTGTCTATGGCTGAAAAAGGTATTGTCCCCCTCCCAGAGGTTCCTCCATGTTTGTCCCCATCTTGATGTCTGATTCTTGTCCCTGAGCAGTCTTACATACCCAGCACCCAAATCTATCCATAGTACTGACCAGTTCCTGAGCTCACTGTTCAGCCCACATCTGGTTTGGATTCTGTTAATCTGTCTGTATCTCTCTCCCCCTCTCTCTGGGCCCCACCCTCAGCCCTAGCTGCCACTGCCCTGAGCCCAACTTTATGGTAACTCGGGCTCCTGTGGCACCCATTCCCTTAGGTTCCTCCTAACTGGCCCCAGAATGCAGCAGGCCCTGTGGTCCCTGTGTGTCCTTGAGGGCCTCTGCTTGGAACTTTAGAACAGGTCTATAGCAGTAAGAGCTACAAGAGTGGAAAGGACATACCAAAGTAAATTTCCCAAAGACAAGCTGCTCCAGGAGAAGCCCTGGGTGCTCCGCAAGAGTCTGGTTGCCCTGCAGCTGTCCCATGAGACTGGAGAAATCCTCCTTGGAATTGAAGCTGTTTAGATAATGGCATTTTACCCTGTGTCCTGCTCTCACAAGCTCTTAAAACAACCAGCACTGATCCCTATGACCCTAGCCTGGAGCGCTAGACACCTGAGTTAATCTTAAACCAAGGCAATATCTAAACAAGGACAGTGCTGAGCTCTCTTGCCATCCAGAACCTGGCCCTGTAAGTTCTCCCCCACTTCCCCTTTCATCTGCCAGGAGTTAAGGGAATACTGAGTCCTACCAGCATGGCCTTCTGTCCCCTATCCCATCAGAATATACCCTCCAAAGCCATCATGTCATTGCACCTGCTCACCAAGTGTTGTCTGCTGTCCCCACTGTCATTCTGCCTCCACTGCTCATCATAGAAGACAAGGACCTATGTGTCCTCTTTAAGACCAAACACTGGGCCCACAACCTCAGTGCCTGTGGGCATTGGTGCCAGAAGCTCAGCAACCAAGGATGCTAACCCTGCTGAAGATGCCTTCCTAGCCTCATCCCAAAAATGTGCGCCTTTGTGGACTCCTGGACAAATGACTCAAAACAAAGTTTAGTCGTAAGGACAAGAGCTTTTTAGTCTTAAGGACAAGAGCTACAGCAGGTTTTCTTCATCTGAGAGGCAGAGCAATTTCAGAACTAGCCAAGAGCCCAGACAGGCTCAGAGCTCAAGTGAGTGTTGGCGGCTAGGCCAGGCTGCTACACCAGCTGGACAGAGAGGAGCTTCAGCCCTCAGACCATACTGCAGGAAGCAGCTGGATGTGCCCACACTAGGCGTGAGAGGGAAAGAGGACTGTCTCAGAGGTGGAACTCAGAGCAAGCATGTCTATGCCACAAGGTCAGCACTTAGCAGACAAGTTAGACAGCAGCAACACACAGGCCAGAATAACTTCTGGGTCTCTACCTGGATCCTCCAGGGTAGGAACTGTACATCTGTGCTACCATTCTCTTGTCAGTCAGGGTCCTGAGCCCACTGAGGATTCCATCTCTCACTTATGTAGTGTCTTTCTTTGCCAGGCAGTCACTCTCTGTTCTCAGGGCGAGGGCCATGCCCTGGGGACTACAGGCCAGTACTGGACAGTTAACGCCAAGAGACATGGCAGGACATGGTAGGGATTCCTCTTCTCCTAGGACAAGTCATTCTGTTCTAGCCCTCCTTTCTGCAAAGGTCCACTAGCTTCATTGCCACAGAATCAGGCAAGAGTCCAACTTGGTGGCTTTGGTTCACAGGCAGTAGCTCAGGCAGGCACTCTCTGTACACTGTTGTAGCCTTACCAGCTTTCCTCCCCATCACCTTCCTGCCCTGAAGTTCCTCTGGGCCCTCCTGGGTAAACTTGTGCATCCTCACAGTTCCTCCGGGGGCCAGGGACATGTCAGCAGTCTTGTATTGTCCAGTCCTTTGGGGAAGCTATCCAGACCCCACTCCAGGCTTCTTTCCTGAGATCTGTGGCTGCTTATGAAGATGGTGCTTTTCTCTTGGGGAAGAGTAAGACTCTGTGCGAAGGGCCAGGAAGCTCCTGCTGCATCTTGGAGGGACCCTGGATGAGGACCGGGCCGTGCTTCAGGTGGCTCAGGCTGTCTTGAGGATGCCATCTGGTGGAATCCACCTGATGCTCCTCAGCTTCAGAATTCTTTCCCCCTGCAGAGGAGAGATGAGTGCCTGTCTGCTGCCCAGTGGCTGCCATGCTTCTCCTTCCTGCTGTCAGCCACCACTATACCATGAGATGGAGCAATCCTCCTCAGAAGGGAAGCTGTGTGGATAGTACTTTTACTCTGTGCTGTACCGAAAGCCCACACCAGTCCCTGAGCAAGGACACAAAATGGATGTCACCCTCTTATCCCTGGATTGCCATGGGCCTAGCCCCTTTGGCCATGTCCTCCTCGAAGGCCAGACTCCAGCTGCTTCTGTTCCAGAGGCTCCCACCTCCCCTCAGGTGTTGGAATTCCCCACTCAGTGCCTGGAGCAGAAAGAACTCAAACCTCAGGTGCTTTGGGCTCCTTTTAGCCACTATTGCCTTAGCATGGAGCTAGGGGCCAGACACCGTGTGTGAGATATGCTTCCTTATGGCTGACAGCCCAAAAGCTCCACCAGAGAAGGGGCATGTTTCTTCTCACTGGCATTTGTTCTGCAAGAGGAATTCATGAACAGGCTTTACAGGCCCTACATCTGCAGAGCGGCACCCCCAGCCCCAAGGTGCAGTCATGGCCCCTCTTCTCTCCCCTGCTACAAACTTTTACCCCAGCAGTGGCTGAGGGGCTAGTACTGTGGCACTGGACTTCTCCCTTAGTCTGGGGCCTACTCTATTCTGTATCCATTGCAGGTGGCTGCCTCGCCATATACCCCAAAGCATCTGTGGGCTCTGTAGCCCTTTTCTGCTCTCAGGAGACAGTGGGTCCAGCTGGACTCAGTACCTCTCCTTGCCTGGGAAACCCTTTTGTACTTCCCTGACCCAGCCATTGAGCATAAGAGCAACAAGGATGGGTCAAAGTTTGAGTACCTCCACAGGGCTTTTGTGGGGCCATGCCCTGGCTGTGCTCTGGGAGCTCTGGAAGGACAGTCTCTGCCTCCCGGCCTTGGTGAGGAGCTCTGTGGCCTGCACCCTCTGTGCACCCCATCTCTTCTGTCCTCTTCTGCTGTCTCTCCTCTTCCTGCAGCCCCAGATGTGGATGTTCCCTCGGTGCACTTTCTCTCCACTCCGTTCATCCTGAGCACGCTTTAGGCATCAGCTCACTCCATGGCCATCCTTTTAGGCAGCCTCAGTCCCTGGCCACTTGCTTTTGTGGGCCACTGTTTCTTTCCTGGCTAGTGTTTGGCTCCAGGTGCTGGCATTTGCTACCCCGTGTGCTGGAAACGGTGCACACGTGGAGGAGCCGCAGCTGTACAGTGGGCCTTTCCAGAGGGAGGCTCAAGAAGTAACCCAGGTTCATGCCATGTCTTTCCACCCTTCAGAGGTGCCAACAGCCCCCAGCAGCTGGAGCTTGGATAGCGGAGCCCAAGAGGCCCAGCCTTTCCTGTCTGCTCACATGGGGCACATCCTGGCCCCCCCAGTGCCTCCCCGAAGCCTGCTGCATGGTAAGAAGACATCCAGCGGGCCCCCCAGATAGTCCCTGGTCTCAGACTCTGCTCAAGGGCCAGCTCAACAGCCATCCAGGCTGAGAAGATAGGCCATTTTCTGGGCCAACTCAGCCGAGGAAAAAGCATCCACACCACAGGAATTCTGCTGGGCTCTGGGGTCAGTAAGGCTTTTTCTGAGTCCAGCAGGGTTAGCTCAATAAGACCATCCCACCCAGGGAGGCTGAAGACAACAGAATCAGCTGTGTCAGGCGCGCCACTCATCAGCCGCCAATGCCCGGCCAGCGGACCAGAGCTGCTGCTGCCTGCTGTTCCATGGGCTTGGAAGCCCTCGACTAGCTTGGTACCCTGTGAGGAGCGGCTTTTCTCTCTTTCTTCCTCAGCAGCCTATGTTTGGAGGACAGCATCATCCAGAGTTGGTTTTCTATGGCCTTCGGTGATGAGGGGTCCCCGCAGGACTCTTCCTACCTCCCTAGCTGGCCACAAGATGTACTAGTGTGCAGCTGGAGCGGGGCCCCTGCTGAGGCGCCGGTTCTCTTCCCTCTGCAGGTCACTACTCTCTGCACTTCGATGCCTTTCACCACCCGCTGGGTGACGCCCCACCGGCCCTTCCTGCCCGGACCCTGCGCAAGGTAAGGTAGTCAAATGACAGTTTGATGTGTTGTCTGCTGTAGAGTCACAGTTAGGGTCTACAGGAGGAGCCTGAGCCCTCCCTGCTCCTCCATCCCTGAGAACCCAGCCTGGCAGAAGCTGGAGTGGCCAGTGCGTCCTCCAAGAGACACAGTGAGGACAGGGAGAGCAGAGGGGCTCAGAGACAACACAGAACCACCAGCGTGTGGGCAATGAGCACTCAGGGCTCTGCCTCCACACCACAGCCTGACAGCTAAGTAGACCTCCAGGGGGTGCTTTTTGAACTTATGTCCCCTAAAAGCAAGAAGTATCAGGCATCAAGCTTTATGAAAAATCCAAGCAGTAAAACTGAAACCCTGCTGTTTGCTTTTCTCCAGAAGCGAAAAAGCCTGAGTCTGCCGTAGGTTTTCACAGCCGAGTACACTCATCTGGTCCATGGCCACCAGGATTCTTGCTGCTCTCCCCAGCTGGCCCAGTAACCAGGTCCACAGACAGCTGGGACACCAGTGCCCAGCAGTCAGGGCAGGGCCATTAACTGGCCCACAGAAATGCCATGATCTGGGGTTCCATTGGCTTGCTAGGGGCAGCAGGAGCTAAGGGGTTGCTGCTGAAAAAACGAGCCTAAAGCGGATGGGGGTTAAGGTTCTTTAATGAGCAGACTTGGGGTCAGCCTGTTCAGAGAGGGAGTCTAACCTGCACCCCTTTCCTCTATAGTCCCCTCTCCACCCCATCCCAGCCTCCCCAACCAGCCCCCAGTCGGGCCTGGATGGCAGCAACTCCACACTGTCTGGTAGCGCCAGCAGCGGCGTGTCATCCTTGAGCGAGAGTAACTTTGGACACTCCTCCGAGGTCCCCCCTCGAACCGACACCATGGACTCCATGCCAAGCCAAGCCTGGAATGGTGACGAAGACCTTGAGCCGCCCTACCTCCCTGTCCACTACAGCCTCTCTGAGTCTGCTGTCCTGGACTCCATCAAAGCCCAGCCATGTAGAAGCCACTCAGCCCCAGGGTGTGTCATCCCTCAGGACCCCATGGACCCACCCGCGCTGCCGCCCAAGCCCTACCATTCCCGCCTGCCAGCCCTAGAGCATGATGAGGGGGTGCTGCTGCGCGAGGATGCAGAGAGGCCAAGGGGCCTGCACCGCAAGGCCTCGCTGCCTCCTGGGAGTGCCAAGGAAGATCAGGCCCGCATGGCCTGGGAGCATGGCCACGGGGAACAGTGAGGAGCAGGGAGGCAGCTCTGACGCCCCCTTCAGTGAGCAGCTTGCCCAAGCACTCCAGGTCTGAAAGAGTCCCTCCCAGGGAGTGAGAGAGGGTTGGCACTCAGGAGAGAACCACCTGAGTCTCCTCCATCCTACTGCCGTGAACTCATGTGATGCCATGCTGAGGCCACAGCAGCATGAAAGGTTGTGGCTTCTCTTTTTATTTCATTTTTACGTTTCCATTTCTATGGGTTTTCCTTTCTTTCCTTTATGCAGTAGATGCTTTCTTCCTCCTACAGTTCCAGACCATGGGGAGCTATATGGGGATATTGCACAGACAGAATTGTTTTGTAGCATTGTAGAGCCTGGGAGCAGGAGCCCAGGCTCTCCATCCAGGGCAGAGATGCACAGAAGAATGGAAATTGCACTAGGGACCTCTTCCTTTGCTACATGGACAGAGAAGTTCGTGGTTGCATTCAGGGATTGTAAGGACCACGTGGACTGCATGTCACAGGTGGACGAAGGGGCCACAAGTCATTTTGCACAAATACTGCCCACCTGCCCACTCTTCCAACCAAAAGTGTGCAACTGAGGGACCGACCCAGCAAAGCTGCCAGCTAGGCATTCGGCTGGCCTACCTGCATGCCCAGGGCGCACTGCCAGGCTTCCATGGCCAGCCAAGTTTCCTCCACCTTGGACTGTTCACCTCATCATTTTCACTTCTGACCATCTGCTCCCTTCCACTTGAAACACCTCATGACCTGCAGAAGCCTCCCTGGCAAATGGACCTGCAAGGGTTATCACCCACCCTCTGCGACTTGGAGCCAGAAGGGCTATTCCTCCTAGAGGGAGCTGAGCCCCTTCCCACATATGAGAACGGGTCTAAGAGTGAGGCTGGGGTGTGGCAGGGGCTGGAAAGCTGCTGAGCTTCCACAGGTGGGCATAATGCCTGCCATGAGCTCCTGCATCAGGGATTTTCAGCACTACCTCTGAGCCATGGGGTCAGCTGCTCAGCCAGGCTTCCAGGCCCTGAGGACATAGGGTCAGGTTCAGCCAGCTCCTGAGGAAAAGGGAGGGGGGAAACCTTTCCTTTTGGAAGCAGAGAGCCACACAGGTAGAACTGTCACCTTCCAAGCAGCCAAGTACAGCGCCCTGCTCCAGGCCCATGGGGACCACCACTCAGGGTTCAGGGCGGGCAGGAGGGCCGTATCTCCAGCCTCCCCGGACTGTTGGGCAGGGCGTAGTGGTGTCTTTAGAAGAAACTCTTTTAGGTCAGGGCACTAATTTTCCTCTTGGTGTATTATTTAGGGGGACAGGGTGGGGTAGGTATAGTAATATTTTACCAGGGTGCTTCTAAGTTTAAAAAAAAAAAAAGACAATTTTTTTTTTCTCTCATTTGCCTTGAGTTTGCATTGGTGACGGCGCCTTTTCTTTGCTGAGCAGGTGTGCTGCTCCTCAGTTCCTTCTGCCCACCTGTCTGGCCTCTGTGGCCTGGCTCTGGAACCTCATCCCTTCTCCACAGCCCCGTTCCAGAATGAAAAGGCCCATGGCTGGGAAGAGGGGAGTTGCTCTGGTAAACAGATGCCAATTTGTTTAGCAGAAATGCCAGCAAATAACCTGTTGGGAAGGAGAAAAGGCCCAGTTACCTTCAGAATGTCTACGGGTTGTCACCAGTGTGGGGCTTTCCTAATGTCAGGATCACTCCAGGAAGAGCAGGGTGAGGCTGTGAAGGTATCTGTCAGGGCAGCGCCCAGCTGGAAGGGCACGCCTGCTTGAGTCCCTGAATTCACCTGCAAGTTTCCATCTCTGGACCACCTGGGGTTCACAGGTGTTAGAGGGTCAGGAGTGGGTCTCAACTTGACCCTTCGGTAGGAGAGCATCTTTAGATTTTCAGGCATTTCTGAAGCTCGGTCCCTGGACAAGGCAATCATCAAATAAGACCATCCACTTTCTCCAGTGGTGGCACTGGAGGTACGGAGGGGAGTGTAGGTAAGCAAGGGAAAACAAAAACCTCCCTCTCTCTCCATTTTCCTTAACTGGATGAAGTGGACATATTCTGGATCCTTTTTGTTGCAGAATCAGCCAGTCTGAGGGGAAATGGGAGGCCAGAGATGCGAATCCTTTGAAAAGATTGTGAAATACTGATTTTCATTCTGTCAAGCTTATTTGTAAATACCTATTTGAATGCTGTGTATTTGTACAGGAATTTGAGCAAAAAATGTATAGAATGTGATGTCCAATTGGTAATCAGCCCTATAAATGTGTTTTTAACCTCTGGCATTCTGTGCTTATTTAAAACAGGAAAACCATTTCTTCTGTGTATTTATGTCTAAAGAAAAAGTGATTTAAAAGTGATCTTACCTGTACCAGAAAAGCTAAAAGAAAAAAAAAATTTTGTACTACTGTCCCAAGAAGTATTCTACTGTATATATTGTGGTGGCATGTTGTAAGTCCAGCAAGTGATGTGAATTTTAGATGTACATATCTGCCCCTCCCCCTGCCCCTCCCTTGGCTGCTGTGATACGAATTAAAGATGAATACCTGATACTGATCACTCAATTCACTGACCGGTAGCAGAGGCGCCCTTCCCGCCCTGTTGCCGGGCTCCACGCCCTCGCTGTCCCAGGTTTCTGCGCTCTGCCTTCAACGGCCGGTGGCCGAGCCCGGCGCTCAGAGCAGCGCCCCGCAAGAGCCTCCGCCTCGGGGACGCTCCGCAATCGGCCCGCCAGGCAGGGCGCCCCAGCGAAGGCCCAGAGCGCGGCCCGTCCCTGCCCTGCTGCGGCCCGGCTCACCCCGGGGCCGACCCGCGTACGAGCCGGGGTCTCGGGCAGGTGTGGGACTACGGACGACGAACACGCCGGACTTAAGGCGGCCGCTGCCCGGACCAAAGATGGCGGCCCGCGACGCTTCCGATTCCGGCGGGCGCCAGGGCTCAATCAGCGGCCGACAACTGTCTGGGGACGAGGCGCCGCCAGCCAATGGAGAAGGGCGGCGTGGAGCCGCCGGGCTAGGCTCCGAGGCGCGAGGGCCAATAAGGCGGCGGGATGTGGGAGGGCGTGGGGGCCGCCCGCCAATGGGAGGCTGCGGCGTGCGGCCGGCTCCCGGAGGCCGCGCGGCGCGGCGGGTGCGGCTCAGTCGGGCGGCGGCGGAGGAGGAGGATGTGGGCCACGCGCGGACTGGCGGTGGCGGTGGCGCTGGCCCTGAGCGTGCTCTGGGGCGGCCGGGCGCTGCGGCCGGGCGACTGCGAAGGTGCGGGGGAACGGGGTCCGCGCTGCGCGGCGGGTCCCAGCGGGTTCCCCAGACCTGGAAACATGGGCCAGGAGAGCAGTTGGCGACGGGGTCGTGCTGGAAACTCGGCCTGCAGCCCGCCTCGCGCCGGAGTTTCCGTCCCTTCCCGTCACGCCCGGAGACTCCCGGGCCTCGTGCGCCTCGGCGCCAGTCTTTGGGGGCGCGAAGCCGCGCTCCGGGGTCGGTGTTGCATTTGGAGATAAGCAGAGTTTTGATCTTTGGCTTCCAGCCTCCGGTCTTTCTGTTTATGAGGTCACAGTGAGTCTCTTCCCAAGGACACGTGTTCACTTGCGGCTTAAACTTGATGGAAGGAGCAGGGAGGAGCCGTTTGTGGGTCGTTCGGGTGACGGGTCATTCTCCGCATGCCCTGGGGATCCCAGCGACCTGGAGCCGGGTGCTGTTGACCAGTGGGCACCCGAGAAAAACCGGTGACGGAAAGTCCTCTAAGGCTGCATCTCCGTGCCTCCTGTTAAAGTTGCTGACGGAGTTCCTGGTGGAACGGGGGACGCCTTGGCGATGGCTCAGCACCTCCCTTCCCTCTCTCTTCCAGTTTGCATTTCTTACCTGGGAAGATTTTACCAGGACCTCAAAGACAGAGGTGTCACGTTCTCACCAGCCACTGTTGAAAAAGAACTTACAAAGTTCTGCCGTGAAGCAAGGGGCAAAGAGAATCGGCTGGTGAGTAGATGGTGATCCTCCCCAAGTGGCCCTGGCTGTGTTTACCCTTGACCTCACCTGGGACTGCCGTCCAGGTGGGGCACCAAAAGTGGGCTAGCTCTTCTGTCTTTAAATTAATGTGAGGTTGAAGTGGTTGCAAATTTCATCAAGTGTAAGGTAGTCTTCAGTTGTGACATCTTTATCTCGTTAGTATTTATTAAGCACCTGCTGGGGGCTGAGCACTGGAAATATCAATGGGAAAAAGGCAAACAAACGATGCAGCCATGAAGATGGCCTGGGATCACTGAGTGGGTGGGGAGGGTCCTGATTAGACAGTAGTCAGAGACAGTGGAGTGGAGAGTGAGCATCCCAGGCTGAGGAGACAGGCAGTGTGAGTGCCAGAGGCCAGAAAGAGCTGGGCAGGTGTGAGGACAGTAGTGACCAAGGTGCCCACAAAGTGGTCCAGGCTAGAGCCCTAGTGAAGCAATGGTTTTTCTAGCTTCAGTGTCCCTGACAGTTTCTCCTTTGTCTGTTAAATTTTGAGCCCTGGGGGCTCCTAAACTCATTTGGGGACTGTCACAGCTGGGACTGAGCATATGTTAAGGGCCCAGGATTTACAGTGTATGTGACTGACACTCCAGGTGGGGCATCAAAAGCTGGCACCCTGGTGGAGAGATGTTTTGAAGGCGTTACTTTTATTATTATACTTACTCATTTTGATGAGACAAGATCTCACTATGTAGCTCAGGCTGGCCTGAACTGGGAGCTCCCGCCTGTGTCCTGAGTGCTGGGATTACAGGTGTGCACCACCGTGCCTGGCTGGAGGAGATCACGCTTAAGCTCCACTTCCTAAAGCCCATTGTCCTTTCTTGCTGCAGTGCTACTACATTGGGGCCACAGATGATGCTGCCACCAAGATCATCAATGAGGTGTCAAAGCCCCTCGCTCACCACATCCCTGTGGAGAAGATCTGTGAGAAGCTGAAAAAGAAGGACAGCCAGATCTGCGAGCTCAAGTATGGTGAGTGTAGCCAGGCCTTATTTAACAAACACTGTGCACCTGCTGAGCTTACTTCTTAGATGGGCGAGGACAGTGATCTGCTGGAGCCATTGTGAGTGGGGCATATAGCCCATAGATGGTGTTCACTTCGGATGGAGACTGGAAAAATCTGCCGTCAAAATGGGTGGAAGTCAGAATAGGCCAGGTTGAGCAGGAGACGGGTCAGCAAACTTCAGAGGAGGTGGGGATTAGCCAAGAGGCCAGCTAATGGCAGCATCCCAGGCTGAGGATGTAGGCAGTATAAACACAGCCAGTGGCATGGCGGGTACCAGGTGGGCAGTCAGAAGGCCTTGCAGGTTGGTGAGGACTTTGGCTTTAGTCTGAGTGGAGCTGAAAGCATTAGAAGTCTTTTCAGCAGAGAAGCAATGTGATTGGACATGAGTTTAAGAGGCTTGTGGCTGGACCTCTGAAGGCCTGAAGCCCAAGAGTGACAGGAGCCTTAGCATGTCCCTGGCTAAGCCCATCTCCAGTTGCATATGGTCCCTGGGGCTGAGGATGCAGCTTGGTGGTGGAGCACTTACCTAGCATGTAAGGGGCCTTGGGTTCAACCCCCAGCGTCGCAAAACTGTAGCCCCAGTTGTCAGAAAGAAGCCTCTTCTGTAAAATGGGAACAATGCTGCTGGTTGAAGTGGGGTTGTCTGTTTTTCTGCGCTGCTAGGAGGTTGAACCCAGGGCCTTAAGCTTGCTACGCAAGTGCTGTACCACTGAGCTGCACCTCTAGCCCCTTTGAGGTAGGCTTTCTCTGGCCTTGAACTTGCAGTCCTCCACCTTAGCCTCCCGAAGGACTGGGTTTATAGGTGGGCACCACAGCACCCGGCGGTGGTGGTGTTTTTATTGTGACTTGAATATTCAAGGACCTTTGCCCACTGCCTCAAGGATGTCTTGTGTTCTGAGAATGATCCTGGTATGGGTCCCTCTAGGCATAAGGGGTCGTGGCTGGGAGTGGACACTAGAGAATCCATCTGCTCTGTCACCAGCCTGGAACTGTCCTTCCACACAGGCTCTGTGAAAGGCACTTGGGGGGTGGGAGCTGTGTTCCACCTGAGACCCAGGTGGCCCCTCACACTGCTCAACCTGTGGTGGACACAGGCAGTCTCCCCCAAGAAAGGGCCAGTTCCCACAGGGGACAGTGGATCCCGCACCTCTGCACCTGTCTGCAGGGGTCTTCTGTAAAGGAAGGAGGGCTGGCTGGCTGAAGGGATGGCTTGGCCACAGGGGGCTGCATTGGGGGCCGTGGCTGCTCCCACCCAGCTGCTTATTCTCCCTGCCCTCCCCGCAGACAAGCAGATTGACCTGAGCACAGTGGACCTGAAGAAGCTCCGCGTGAAAGAGCTGAAGAAGATCCTGGACGACTGGGGGGAGACGTGTAAAGGTTGTGCAGAGAAGTCCGACTACATCCGGAAGATAAACGAACTGATGCCTAAATACGCCCCCAAGGCAGCCAGTGCTCGGACTGACTTGTAGTCTGCCCAGAGGGGAAAGCAGCTTAGCTGTCTCTTCTCCAAACAGCCTTTTTGTAATTTATTTTTTAAGCGGGCTCCTGCCGATATCAGATGGGAAGCCTGGAGCTTTCTGGATGATTCTGGCTCTACGGTGTCCCCATCCGGGAATTCACTTCCTTGTGTTGCTGGTTTACTCTAGGACTTCAGAGTGTTTCTGGGATTTTTTTTATTAAAGGAAAAAAATTCTAGCTGTCTTTGGAGAGTTAAGTGAATGCTGAAGTAGGGCTTTACCTCATGATCCCACCAGTTATGCTTTCCAGTTCGCAAAGGGCCTTGGGTATATTCCCAGCTGCCCCTCAGCCCACCAGTGCTGAAAATACCAGGGCAGGACACTGGGGCCGGGGCCAGCTGATGTGTGTGGATTCTGCAGGGCTAGAGGGTGTCGGGCACCTCAGCCTGGGGAGGGGTTGGCTTGACACCCTGTCCCTCAGTCCAGCAGCAGGGAGGCTGCTAGGCTCCTGGGCACTGGGTGAGTCTGCAGCCTGTGGGACTTCAATGCATGTGCCAGTAGTGACGTTTCTGGAGCTGCTCTGCCAGACCGCTGGGTGCTTGCTCCTTGGGGTTTGCTGGCTAGGCCTAGCGTCCGTACCAAGCCTCGGTGTCCACTTGGATTTTTGCAAGCCTAGCAAGAGTCAGCGTATGTAAAGGAGCAGTGCCTTTGTTTCCCCTAGAGATTGTGGGGGTCCAGAGCTTGTGTGCAGTCTGGCTTTTAGCTTTTCCTATTGTCCTATTAGTTTCCTATTAGTTGTCCATGTGAGCTATGGCTCAACAGGGACACCTGCCGCCAAGAGACCAGGAAACGTCGCTGTCCCGGAGCTGGTCTTGCCTGGGTCACTTGTGTGGCTCTTAGATGTCCGGCTGTGAGGGGCCTCAGCCTGTCGCTACTGGGTAGAGGAAAGAGCCGGGGCCGCTGGGGGTCGTGGCGCCGGAAGCCCACCTCCATTGACGGCAGTCATGCTCCTCCCAGTTCCTCTCATCTGCATCCCCGCCAAGGTTTTCCTGGCCTTTCTAGAGTGGCCGCCAGTGAAGGTGAACGCAGAAGGGAGTGGGGACCAATAAGCCCGGGGGCCGGTGCAGGGCCGCCATCTGTCCAGAGGCCCCGGGGCTCGGTGCCCACGGAAGCGGCCGCTCCCGCTGCGAGCTGGCGGAAGGCAGCCGAGCCGGGGACCCCCGGGGCCGAAGGGAGCCCACCGCCAGCCTGCGGCAGCGTCAAAGCTAACGTGCCGAGCTGCCCGCCGCGTCCGTGATCACGTGGCCCGGCGCGGCCCGATGACGCAGCGGCGCCGCTCCCGCCCTGCCCACCGCAGTCACGTGGCGCGAGCGGCGCAGCCTGATAACGCGACGCCCAGCCCCTCGGCGCCGCTCCCGTCCCGCCCCGCCGCCACCGCCGCGCCGAGTCCTTTTGTCCAAGATGGCGGCGCCGGGGGCGCTGCCTCCTGGGCCGCCGCCGCCGCCGCCGCTGTGAAGCGCCCGGGGCCGCCCGCCCGCCGCGCCGGCGCCATGAAGCGGCAGAGCGAGCGCGACTCGAGCCCGGGAGGGCGTGGCTCGTCATCGTCCGCAAAGCGGCCGCGGGAGCGCGAACGGGAGGCGGAGGCGGGCGGGCGGCGAGCTGCGCACAAGGCCTCCAGCGGCGCCAAGCACCCGGTCCCCGCGCGAGCCCGGGACAAGCCCCGCGGCGGCGGCGGCGGCGGACATCGCGACGGCCGCGGGGCGGGGGACGCGAACCACCGCGTGAGCGGCGGGCGCTCCTCGGGCTCGGGCGCCGGTGGCGGGGGCCGCAGTGGCAAGGCCTCAGGGGACCCGGGCACCTCCGCCGCGTCGCCCCGGGCTTCGCCGCTGCCACCGCCCCCGCCGCCGCCCGGCGCCGAGCCCGCGGGCCCCGGCTCGGCGGCCGCGCCCGAGTACAAGACGCTGCTCATCAGCAGCCTGAGCCCCGCGCTGCCTGCCGAGCACCTCGAGGACCGGCTCTTCCACCAGTTCAAGCGCTTCGGCGAGATCAGCCTGCGCCTGTCGCACACGCCCGAGCTGGGCCGCGTGGCCTACGTGAACTTCCGGCACCCTCAGGACGCGCGCGAGGCCCGCCAGCACGCCCTGGCCCGCCAGCTGCTGCTCTACGACCGCCCGCTCAAGGTGGAGCCCGTGTACCTGCGCGGCGGCGGCGGCGGCGGCGGCGGCGGCGGCGGGAGCAGCCGGCGCAGCAGCAGCAGCAGTGCCGCAGCCTCCACGCCCCCGCCGGGGCCGCCCACGCCCGCCGACCCGCTCGGCTACCTGCCGCTGCACGGAGGCTACCAGTACAAGCAGCGCTCGCTGTCGCCGGTGGCCGCCCCGCCGCTGCGGGAGCCCCGCGCCCGGCACGCCGCCACCGCCTTCGCCCTGGACGCCGCTGCCGCCGCCGCCGCCGCCGCCGCCGCCGTGGGGCTGTCGCGGGAGCGGGCCCTGGACTACTACGGGCTGTACGATGACCGCGGGCGCCCCTACGGCTACCCCTCCGTGTGCGAGGAGGACCTGATGCCCGAGGACGACCAGCGGGCCACGCGCAACCTCTTCATCGGGAACCTGGACCACAGCGTGTCCGAGGTGGAGCTACGCCGCGCCTTCGAGAAGTACGGCATCATCGAGGAGGTGGTCATCAAGAGGCCAGCCCGTGGCCAGGGTGGCGCCTACGCATTCCTCAAGTTCCAGAACCTGGACATGGCCCACAGGGCCAAGGTGGCCATGTCGGGCCGTGTGATTGGTAGAAATCCCATCAAGATAGGCTACGGCAAGGCCAACCCCACCACGCGCCTCTGGGTGGGCGGCCTGGGCCCCAACACCTCCCTGGCAGCCCTGGCCCGGGAGTTCGATCGCTTTGGGAGCATTCGAACCATCGATCACGTGAAAGGAGACAGCTTTGCCTACATCCAGTATGAGAGTCTGGATGCGGCGCAGGCCGCCTGTGCGAAAATGCGAGGCTTCCCCTTGGGGGGCCCAGACCGTAGGCTCCGAGTGGATTTTGCCAAAGCGGAGGAGACTCGTTACCCCCAGCAGTACCAGCCTTCGCCCCTCCCTGTGCATTACGAGCTGCTCGCAGACGGATATACCCGGCACCGGAACCTGGAAGCTGACCTGAGGGTGCGGGATCGGACCCCCCCGCACCTTCTGTACTCAGACCGGGACCGGACCTTTTTGGAAGGGGACTGGGCCGGTCTCGGTAAAGGTTCTGACCGCAGAAACAGCCTGGAGGGCTATAGCCGGTCGGTGCGCAGTCGCAGTGGAGAGCGCTGGGGGGGAGATGGGGACCGGGGCCTGCCCAAGCCCTGGGATGAGAGGCGCAAGCGCAGGAGCCTTTCCAGTGACCGTGGGAGGACGACGCACTCCCCTTACGAGGAACGGAGCAGGACCAAGGGTGGGGGGCCGCAGTCAGAGCGAGGCTCAGACCGCACCCCTGAGCGTAGCCGAAAGGAGAATCACACGGGAGAAGGGACCAAGGAGTCGGGCAGCAACTCCCTCAGCAACAGCAGACACGGCGCCGAGGAGCGAGGCCACCACCACCACCACCACCACCACCACCACGAGGCTCTGGACTCTTCCCACGGGAAGAAGCCAAGAGAGAGTGAGCGCAATCACCGGACCTCGGAGGCCGAGCCCAAGGCTCTAGACGAGCCAAAACACGAGACCAAAAAACTAAAGACTCTTTCGGAGTACGCGCAGACACTGCAGCTGGGGTGGAATGGGCTTCTGGTGTTGAAAAACAGTTGCTTCCCAACATCTATGCATATCCTAGAGGGGGACCAGGGAGTCATCAGTGGCCTCCTCAAAGACCACACTTCTGGGAGCAAGCTGACCCAGCTGAAGATCGCCCAGCGCCTTCGACTGGACCAGCCCAAGCTAGATGAGGTCACACGACGCATCAAGCAGGGGAGCCCCAACGGCTACGCGGTGCTCCTAGCCATCCAGGCGGCCCACAGTGGGCCTGGTGCTGAGGGGATGCCCACGGTGGAGCCAGGCCTGCAGAGGAGGCTTCTCAGGAACCTGGTGTCCTACCTGAAACAGAAACAGGCTGCTGGCGTGATCAGCCTGCCAGTGGGTGGGTCCAAGGGCAGAGACAGCACAGGCATGCTCTATGCCTTCCCGCCCTGCGACTTCTCACAGCAGTACCTGCAGTCAGCGCTGAGGACACTGGGCAAGCTGGAGGAAGAACACATGGTGATAGTTATAGTAAGGGACACTGCCTAGCCCACACCCAGCCTTCCTAGCTCCACATCTGTGTCACAAAAGCAGTTATTTTGAAAGCTGATCCCTTCTCTACCCTACTCCCTTGGTTTGAATTCTCTGCTGAGTTCCTTTGATTCATTTGGTGGGTATCCTGTCCCCCATTAAATCTAAGTTCTTAGATTTGGGAAATTTTTCTTTTACAGCAAGAAGGGACTCCTGTTACATTTCGTTGACTTCTAGTGTACCAGAAGTGTCTGCTGTATTCTGTATTTTTTAATTTTTTGACTAACTGTATGGAAAGTTGTCAGTAAAACCTCTGTCAGAGGATGAATTTTTAACCTGATCAGAGTCCTGGTTTAATCACAGTTTTTCCTTAAAGAATGGAAGGCTCCCCCAGTGCATGTCCTATGTCGTGCTTCCAGCACCATTGCATCCAAAAGTCCTGCTGCCCTGGTGGCTCTTGGCTCTTCACGCTTGAGTCAGGACAGTTCTCACACTCGGTTTTGGTTGTAGCTGATGGCCAGTGGGCCTAGGGGCTGTGGGCCCTTCCGCACAAGCCTGAGCTGAGCCCATGCAGAGGAAGGTCTGTGCCAATAGCTCCTGCTGGTTTGGGGTTTTGTTTTCCCTGCCCTGAGTGCATCCGTCAGTTTGAGTTGTGGTAGATGGACAGAGTGCCCCATGGACGGCCTGTGCGGCAGCCAACAGTTTTTCAACAGACACAGTTTCATGTGGCAGAGGAGCAATGTTGCTGCCAATGGGTCTTCCCAGTCTGCCTCCCTTCTAGCCTTATTCAGCCCAGGGGTCTCCAGTGTCAGAGCTACCTCTGTGTCCCCAGGGGTCCTGGAGGCTGAATGCTGCCATAGAGGACCAGATGCAGCCTGCCTTGGTTAGTTCTTGAGCTTTACTGAGGTGTTCATGACTTGACCTTTGGTTGCTCAAGGATGATGATCCCCAGATGCAAGTACTTCCCAGAGCTGCAGGAGGGCTGTGGATCAGGACAATGCCCTTGATAAGTGATGGAAGAGTTTCTTCCTCTGATAGGAAGAAGTGGGGAACACTGAGAAATATTTGTTTCTTTGGGAAAATGAGGTCCCAGTCAATGAGGTATTGGGCAGGGGAGCCCACAACCCCTTGAGCCAAGCTGGGGGAGAGAGTGGGGAGGAGTCCCCCACTGGGAGGGGGAGACAGCCTGAGGGCTTCAGATTCTGCCTTCACCTGGCTCCTTGGTAGGTAGGCAGGTAGGTATGAAGGCTAATAGTCCTGGCCAGCACGTTCAGCAGCGGCAGGGACCAGCTAAGCAGTTGTCACCACAGAACACAGCCCACCTATCATTCTCAAGATGTTTGCATGGCAGCTTGGGTATTCTGGAGGGATTGTTGTCAGGCTGAGGAGGGTGGAAACCATGGTAAGAGAGGAGCTTCCAAATGTCCAGGGCCACAGCTGCTCCTGGCTGTGCCAGTGCCCCACCCTTTGAGGCAGCACCGTGGACAGCTGGCCTCTGGGGCACTCCCCATACACAGCATGGAGTCCATGGCTATGTGTAAGGGCACAGCTGTCTTTGAGACTCTAGAGGCTGACAGTGAGCAAGGAAGTGCTGCTCAGTGGGCCTTGCCTGGTGACCATGAGAGAATGAGCATGTTCACAACACCACGGTCATCCAAGCAAGTGTTCCATGTGGCTTTTGCTGTTCCTACATGAGCGGCAGGCCTGCGCAGGCCTTCCCAGTATCTGAGCAAGTCGATAGGGCACAGTCCCAGACAGGGGGGTGCCTCGTCTTGTTGAAGGCCCATTGCAGTTTTTCCTGCAGATCCTCAACAAATACTTCTGAGTCAGAGGACTGATGCGAGGACACCTGTGGGCCCCTTGTCTTCCTTCCTGAAGCAAGTCTCAGGACTCAGCTTTCCCACGCAGAAACAAGTAAAAGACACGTCCGCCTGTGCCTTGTCCTCCCTTCAGGGAAGGCACCATCTGGCCCCTACAGTAATGGCCCTTTTGGGGAAGAGCCATGCCCCATGGTGGCCTTCTGCCCTCCCTCCCTGGGCCTTCTCAACCACTTCCTTCCTTTGGCTCTTGAGACAGGTTCTGTGACCTCTCAGGCCTTGTTGGCACTGGAGAGGGTAGGTCAGGTGGTCAAGACCCTGATTCTTCCTGACACTGTCCCCAGTGAGGAAACTGCGAGTACCCAGGACCTCTACCTGGGGTCGGGTCCTATCTGAGATGCTGCTTGAAGGCAAAAAGCGTGAGGTGACAGAATTCTCCTCCGTGGTGGGGCACTACTGTTCTACTTGTTTCTTCCTAAGTGACTCAGGTTTGGGAAGAAGACAAATGCTTCTTTCGTCTCTTAGGGCACATTCCTGAGGGGGTGTTGTCAAGTCAACCAGAATCCTGCTTGGTGCCCTTCTCCACCCTGGAGACCTGGGGGCGCCCTGGAGGGCTCCTGGCAGATCACCTGCATTAGGTGCAGAATACAGTGCTTTCACTGCTGCTTGACTTGAAAGCTGTGCTCTTCTGTCACATTGGGTCCCAGCAGTCAGACTGCCCCACTGGCTAGTGTCAACTACCCATTTAAATCTGAGGCAGGAAGCCATGAAGAGCTGAGACCTCTGCTGTCCAGCAGTGTGTGATAAACTGTGTGTTGTTCCTGAGCCCGGCAAGCTAATTTACCTGCCCCAGGAGAGTTTTAGCCATCTTTGTGTTGCTTGTTTACTTAACCAAACGTGTCTCTTCTCCTCTCAGTAAAGGGAAAAAGTCTCTAGGTGTATAACACCTATGTAACAGAAACCAAGAAGCTGTCTTGTGGGCAAAAGCAAAGGAAGAGACTACTGTCTTCTATTTACTGTGGGAAGAAAGGGTGCAGAGTAAGCAGAAAGCTAGGAGACCTAGTAGTTTCTCTGGTGGCTACACAGTTTAGGCACAAATTTTAGATACCCCTGAACTAAACTATTTGCAAATCTAGCCTACAAGCCCCAACTGCCCCTCAACCGTCACAAACAGAGAACTGCTTGAGTCCCCTGTCACAGTCCCTTTCAGGACACAGTAAAGGCAGCCACAACCCCAACTACAGGGAGACCGAGAAGGCTTTCCTCTGCTTTGCCAGCTCATTCCTCCAAAACTTGTCAGGACCCCAGCCTTTGCCAGCTCCACCAAATCTGCACTTGAGCTGCCTTCTTGATCCCGACCGTGGGGGTGAAGACAGACCCGCAGTGGACGGTGCCCTGAACTCCTGTGCCCCTACGTTACCCTTAACACAAGCAGGTTCTGGAGAGCTGCAGGCTGGGCACAGGCTGAAGGAGCCACTGGCCTCCCTGGGGGCGGGACATGCTCTCCCCACCACCCGGCGTGGCTCCCTTAGAAGTCATCTTCGAGGTGGCCTGGAAGAGCTGCAAGGAAAGGGCCAACCCACTTTCGTAAAAGAGAATAGGGAAAGGCCATAAACAAAGACAGACTTGTAGTTTATTTTGTTTTGTTTTGTTTTTTTAAATAAATACACTTTACATTAAAGAAAAAGGCCTTTGATTTGTAATTTCCACATTGGGGAGAAAGGGAAGAAAAAAAGATTTTGAAAAACTGAATCACAAAGAAAAATAGAGGGAGTGAACTTATATCCTAAGTTCCCTCAACTCCACAAAACCAATATCCACAATGACCATGCTGCCCCCAAACCATAAGGTGAGTGAATTTAGGCATTTACTCAGCAAACAAGCAGCACCTTCCTCCCACCTCTGGCACAAAGGAAAACAAATGAACCTGACAGTGTATGAGGCAACGAAACAGGTTAAAAAATCATATATTATATTTATAATAAAATATTCTTAATCCTTATCAATTTAAGAAACCACGATTTTCCTTTTCATTTAAATATGTATGTAAAAATGCCTCTATATTGTTCTTTAGACATCATTTTCTTCCAAAGAAAATGAAGTGCAGGGACAGGAGACTGGTGGATATAAGTTCATACCCTCAGTTACAAATGCCTTTTGTGTTTTTTTTTTCTTTTTTAAGTTTTATAAAAAACTATTTCTTGTTCTTTAAGTAAAGAACATTATACAAAGAAAATATATTGTGTAATAACCCCAGAGACATGTTTGTTTGTTATTCCCTTGAGGAAAGATATGTCCATCCTAGGAGAAGGGGGAAGCAGAATAGGGCCTAATCCCTGTTGTCTTTTTTTTTGTGGTTGTTATTGTTTTTTAGAAGGACCCTCAGATTCCAGTGAGACTCTAAATCATAATCCTCTGATTGCAGGGCATGCAGTTCCTTAACAGACAGCCCTGGGAGAAAGGGAAGGGAAAGTGTTCTCAATTCATTTCACTCAGCGCCTCGCCTGCCAAGAATCTCCTCCAAGTGGGGATGGTAGCTTCTCACTCGTTCAGAGATAAGATGATGTCATCTTCCAAATCAGAGTTGTCTGAGCTGTCAGCTGAAAGGTAAGAGAAAGGAGAGAGGAGATTATGCACTAGGATTACAGGAAGCACCTATATTCTCATACACTTAAACCTGAGCAGAGTTAATTACCAGTTTCCAAAAGGAAGAAAACACATCAATTAACTCCTTGGAACTGGCTCTGCAGGCTACACCTGCTGCAGGCAACAACAATCACCCCTGGGACCTCTTGTTCTCTTATCTTCCAAAGGACCTGGACTTCTGAGAGGCTCTGCTTCCTGCTGGGGTGCAAAGGGATCAGGGTGAGAGGCCTCCACCCAAAGCACTGGGCTGCAAAGGGGCAGGACTGAGGGGCGCTCTGAGGCTCTGGCCCTGGGACCCCGGCATCCTCACAGGGATGGGAATAGCCTGGCCCTCCCTGAGGGACTACTAAGGCAGGCTGAAACTACACAAGAGATTTTTCCTTAAACTCCTCAGCCACTCCCTTCTCCCCTCCTTAGAAGACTGCACAAAGACCGAAGATAGTCATCCCAGGACTCTTTCCTGTCACCTTTGAATATAATCTGAAGGCAACCAACTCCCAGAAATGTACATGCCAGCTTGCAGCACTACTAGAGAAGCAGCAAATAAAGACAGGAGGCCAGCAGGGAGCACCTGTGATGCCCTCAAAGGTGACACTGTGACAAGGATCCTCTGCTTAAACATGGGCCTTCTTAGGGAATGAACACATTAACATTCTAGAAAGATCTACTGAGGGGTGAAGCTAGGTGGTAGCAAAAGGGACCCTCAAAGCTAGGTGTGGTAGCTTCTTGATAGGTGTTACTGAGTTGGGTGTGACTCATAGCAACCCTATGTACAACAGAACAAAACACCATGCCATGCCTGGCATTATGTCAGTGCTTCTGTGCTATTTATAGAATTTTCAATTGGTGTTGGTTTGGGATTGCTTCGGGAGTGGGCTGTCATGTCCTCCCATTTTTGCACTGCTGGGGATCTAACCCAGGTCCTCAGTGCAGAGCAGTGCTCTACCAACTGAGCTAAACCCCAGCCCAGGGTGTGGTGGCACACACCTACAATCCCAGCACTGGGGAGGCTGAGGCAGGAGGATCAAGAGTCTGAGGCCAGCCTGGACATATAGAGTAAGACCTTGTTCCAAAAACCCAAAACCAAACAAACAAGCCCCCTCAAAATGAAGCAGATACACCAAGCCTGTCTGATCAGAGAACAGTACCCAGCTCCTAAGGACTTTAATGTTTGCTAAGTGAAGGAAAAGAATGGCCTCAGTGGCCACTTTGATTACTCAACTGAAGCTATGAAATAATTTTAATCAGTTTCCCAGGAAAGGAAGCAGGCCAGACCCTGAGACTGAGCCCTGCAAACACTGGTATGCTCTGGAGTTTCTGTGCACAGAGGAGCACTCACATGTTACAAAGAAATCCCACATCAGCCTTTCCTAGGTGCCTGAAAGAATCACCTCAGGCAAGCTTAGGAAGAACGATGCATATTCCCAAATCATCTTCACTCACCATGAACGAAAAAAAAGAACCATGACAGTGATATGAAAAACCCTGAATAGATGGCGGGGAAAGCCAGTGTTCCTGCATCTAACTCGACACAAATGTGGCCCAACTCTTGGCAAGGGAATGAGGAAACATGACGGAGAGGTCAAATAATTATGCAGTACCCGACACCTGAACAAGGCACCCACCAGCAGCTTCTCTGCTGCAAAAACTCCAGGAGGAAGGGCCACAGGAAGGGCAGAGCCTCTTCTCCATAGCCACATGCAGCACTAAGACCCTGCACCTGGAGGTACCTGTAGCAACCCTCTGAAGAATCCTCCAGTGCTTGCACACTCAAGACAACAATGCCAGACCTACACGAGACCTGCTGACCATCAGCTGTACCGATATTAAGAGTTAAGGGTGTTAGGGGCTAGGGATGTGGCTCAATTTGTAGACCACTTGACTAGCATGCAGGAGGCCAAGGGTTCATTCCCCACACTGGGAAGTGAGGTGGTTACTGACATGCAGAAAGGCACAAAGACCCTGGCGTCAAGATGCTTTCCTTCCTAGGGCTAAGGTTCAGCCTCTGGAATCACTGCATCTCTGCAGGATCTCTAACCTATGCAGTTACATGGAGGCCCATGGTTGTGGTTTTCAATAATTTCTATGGCTTTCATCATATTCTAAAAGGGCTCAAACTGTGAAGAGCTACTGCTCTAGAGATCCATATTAGGTAAAATACTAGCAAACCAAGGGTGTCGACGTGGTCCGTCTGCTCCACTGAGCACTGCTGCGGATCTGCCACAAAACATACAAAAAAGCAACAGAGGAACCTTATAGATGCTGCCTCTGCAGCTCCACCTCCATTCTATAGTCCAAGCTGAAGTGCCCTCGGGTCATCATCTATTATATCATACATATTCACATCCAAGTTAAAGTAACAACATGCTCATAAATGACAGAACTAAAATTTCCCAGGTGATCTTGACCTTCAGAGAAGGAATTCCCTAAACAGCAGAAGGAGACAGTAATTGTACCAAATACAAATTAAGAGGCTTTGTATTCAAATTAAGATCGGAAAACCTGGAGCCACATATGCATGCCTGTAATTTCAGCAACGGTGAGGTGGAGACAGGAGAATCTCAAATTCAAAGCCAGCCTGGGCTACACAGTGAGATCTGGGAAGTGAGACCAAAAGCAAACTCAAGATCTAACAAGATGGCTAGGCTGCCCCACAGATCAAGGAAACCCAGCATCTGCTGGCAGACACAGTACTTGAGATTACAGCAGAACCAGCTGAGGGCAACACAATAACCACATGCTCTCACTGCTGGCTCCCATGATTCCGCCTTTCAAGGAGGGACTTTTAAACTTGAAATTTTTCTTCCAGAATAATACCCAATGGCAGCACCCAAAGTATTTTCATGACCAAAATTTATCTTCCTAATGCATTCAAGTTGGGAGAAATATGTTCAGAGATTTTCAAAGAGAAGCTGTCCCCAGCACTGCAGACCTGCACAGTTCTGCTTATGGACTCAGCATTGTTAAATGTACTCCTAATCCACCAGCAAATGATGTAGCAGAGCAGTGGAAGACCAGCGAAGCCGCAGCCCTAAAAACAAGATAGGAGAATGGACTAGACTCCTTGCCACGAGAATCTAAATTGATCTCATCAAGTGTGTATCACTTCTGTTCTGCCAAGACTTGTTCTTTCTTTGCATTTAATGGACATAGTCTTAAAAACATTACAGAAGGGAAAAGCCAAGCACATCAGCACATCTATCTGATTCTCTGTTGTGAATTAAGACCAGAGGCTGGAAGCACCATCTAGATTGTCAGAAAGTATCTAACAGCTACAGCTCTCCACTTCTATTCATTACCCCCATTATGGTTACAGCCCTGTGAATGAAGGCAGTTGTCGGAGTTAGAGTAGGGGTGGGAATGTTTTTACTGATTTTATTTTTTATGTTTTTATTTTTATTTTTGCGGTAGTGGGGGGTTGAACCCAGGGCCTCGCTCTTGCATGCTCTGCAAGTGCTGGGCCACTGAGCTGCACTCTCAGCCCAGTTTTTCACTTTTTGAGACAGGGTCTTGCTAAATTACACAGACTGCCACCGGTCTCGAACTTGTGATCCTCCTGCCTCCGCCTCCCAAATCGCTGGGATTACAGGCATGCGTCACCGCTCCTGGTTATTGATTTTTGATGGGGAGGTAGTTTTAACATTATGGTGACATTTCTCCTTTTTATGGTGATCTAACTTGCACTGGTTAAAAGCAGCTAACCACTTCTTCGGGCTGGGATTTAGCTCAGTTGGTAGAGTGCTGTGCTGCAGTCTCTGAGGTCCCAGTTCAATTCCCAGCACCACAAAAGTGGTAGAAGGATCTGGCAATCCACTCCCAAGGCAATCCCGACACAGTCAGCCACTGAAAACCCTATGGGGGTCGCTATGAGTCGGATACCGACTCGACGGCACCTAATAACAACCAGTTCTTCAGGATATGTTCTCTAGCCATGTCTAATTTTACTTAGTAACTTTATGGACAAGCTTGACTGAACCAAAACGGGAACATTAAACAAATATTACAAGCCAGGCATAGTGGCACATGGCTGTAATCCCAGCTCTCAGCAGTTTGGGGCAGGAGGATTGAAAGTTTGAGGCTAGCCTGGATTACACAGAGAGGCCTTGTCTCAAAAACCAAAGTACCATCACAGCCTTCACTAATACCACTGCAACTTTAGCTGTCAAGAGTAGAGTCTTTTCAAAAACAACCTATGACCACTCTATATAGCTTGTCTGGAAACTTCTGTGTTAGATTTTGGTAAAATATTTTTCTGTTGTTTTTTTAAAAGGGGAAGGGGAGCTGGGCATGGTGGCACATGTCTATAATCCCAGCCCTTGGGAGGCTACAGCAGGAGTATTATAAGTTCAAGGCCAGTCTGGGCTACATAGCAAGTTCCAGGCCAACCTGGGCAACATAACAAGATCCTGGCTCAAAAACAAAACAAAAGCAAACAAACCAGGAAACAAAGTGACACTCTTATGTTGGAGGCACCATTAAACAGCTGTCCTGCTGTTGGCTAACCCACCTGACTGCCTTACTACTAATAACTGACAAGAGGTGTAGAGCACTCCTAACATCTCACTACTCACATATGACAGAAAGGTTTGGTAAAACTTGCCCTATGTCGCTTGCTCCTTATCCTTACTCGGTTCTCTTCCCCTGGCTTGAGACTAATCAACTGAATCATCTCAACCTTTAAATATAGAAAATGGAAAATGTGATAAACAGCAGATGGGTAGATATAAGGCACCCTCTCCCTGCAAGAGCTTCCTCAAATACAACTTTGATAAAAGGACTGAGATTAAAAGTCTCTTTAGCCAGGCACAGTGGTGCACACCTGTAATCCCTGCAACCTGGGAGGCAGAGGCAGGAAGATCTCTAGTTCAAGGCCAGAGGCAGCCTGTGTAACTGTGTGAGACCCTGTCTCAAGATGAAAAAAAAAAAAAAAGTAACAAGTGGGCTGGGGGTGCAGCCCAGTGGTAAAGCGCTCGCAAAGCATGCATGAGGCCCTGGGTTCAACCCCCAAGTACTGCAAAAAAACGAAAAATAAGAGATCTCTCCTAAAGCAATCAGCCTCCAACTTTCAAAGGTAGAAGCACATATAAGATCTGTCCCAGAGAAAATGGACTCAAGTCACTACATGATAGCACTGTCATATGTGTGTGTGTTTCACAGATATAGATAAGAGTAATAACCTTTTACACACACACACACACACACACACACACACACACACACACACACACACTTTTCAATATGGAAATACATACTGTCATTCCACCTCTGTCCTCCCACCAAACACCAATCATTAAAAAAAAGCACCTTGGATGGAGTGGCTTGGCATTTTCTGGGCCTAGGTCATCACAACAAAATTTTCTGTAATGATGTAAATGTTCTGTATCTTTGCTGTTCAATATGGTGGCTACATGTGGCCACTGAGCATTTAAAATGCAGGCATGAAAATATCAAACTGAATTTTGAATTTAATTAAATTTAAGTAGCCTCATGTGCTTAGTGGCTACCATTATTAGACATGTTCCCTGCAGTAACTGCTAGGGTCACGGTTAGGTTAGCTCCATGAAAAACGGCTGGCTTTCGCAGGTAGTACTCCCCAGTCAGGGAGGGCAGCCCAGCTAAGGAAGAGGAGCACAGCTAGTTCAAGTCTGTTAAGTGCGTCCCAATCTCGTGGTGATGCTGGCATGGCATCCTGAGGCGTGTGCAAGTATGGCAGCAGTGCTAGGGGAATTTGAAGACTATCCATTGGTTGACTCAGGATTCATCAGCAAAAGATTTAACTTCAGAAACCTACTCATGGGAAAGGTCAAGAAAAACTGGAGTGTGTTCTTCAAAAATTGGAATAAGAAGGGGAACAGGAAGTGAACAAAACAGACACCAAAAAGAAACCTTTGTCCCTTGACCTTCAGTAGCCAAAAGTGGATAGCAAAGGGCTCCTCTATAAAAGCGCCTTAATTTCTCTGAAACTTTAGAAAGTACCAGTGCCCTGTGCAAGCTGCTTCTGACGGATTCGTTTGACCCTCAGAGGAGTGACGCTTGAGCCTTCCATTCTAAGGCTAATCCTCTGAAGCAGGAGTTGACAAACCACAACTCTACCACTTATCTTTGTAAATGGGAAGTATTATTAGAACACAGCTACAGCTGGATGGGGTAGCACACTCCTGGAATCCCAGCACTGAGGAGGCAGAAGCAGGAGAACTGCATGTTTGAGCCCAGCCTGGGGTACTTAGTTAAAGGCCATCCTGGGCTACATGGTGAGACGCTGCCTCAAAAAGACAAAAAGAAAAAAAGAAAAGAGAAAAGAAAAAAGAAAACTGCCGTAATCATTCATTTATCTTTTGTCTATTACTGCTTTCTAATCACAACAGTAGAGCTGAGTAGCTGTAACAGAAATCCTTTGGTCCACAAAGCAAAAACCATCGACTGTGTCCTGACTGAACAAGTTTGCCAACCTCCACTTAAAAGGTAAGAGACGACAGCCATTTGGTGTGGCTCCACAGTCTGATGGGAAAGCAGAGGATGAGTAATGTCAGTGTTTTTCCTCCAGGGACCAGAGGGGTGAACCAGCAGTTATGGGGCACAGAACCAGGCACAGCTGCTCTCTGGATTGGGCTGGCACAGGAGGGACCTTGCCCTGGAGGCCAAGGCTTAGCCCCGACTCTGCCCTATACTTACTGTCCCCCAGGATCAGCTCCACTTCCTCATCTGCATCAGAATCTTCGTCCTCCCCGTCCTCTCCCTCCTCTAGAAGGTTTGCTAGCTCCTCATCAGAGGGAGAGAAGTCATTGTCCCCATCCTCTCCTGCGTTCTCATTGTTGTCATCCTCCTCCAATTCCGCCTCCAGCAACTGGTCAGTGTCAAGTTCATCTAAATCATCAGTGTCATCATCATCTTCATCATCATCCTCTTCCTCCTGTTCTTCCTCTTCCTGGTAAGAAAGCATGAGGTCCATTAGGACAAACACAGAGGCTTAACCCATGTGGGCCACACGGTGATTCCTGCCCAAAGGGACAGAGTAGTAAACTACCAGTACAGCAGGTGGTCTCATAACAACAACAACAACAACAACAACAACAACACGGCAGGTGGTAATACAGATTAGCCCAGACTCTGAAGGCCAACCAGACTTGTCCGTGACATCTATGACAGGCACTCAGGTCCCCCAAGACACTTGAAGCACCTTTCAGTGAAGGATTACTGGTCACTACACAAAGGCATTCTGGTCATGTAGCCCTCATCCAAGGAAACAGACAACTTGCTACAGATAAGTCTTGGCCATCAATACTCCAGAAGCCCAAGGAGACTCTTTTTCCTCTCCTACATCAACCAAAGCAAACAAACGGAGTTGAGGCACTGGAACAAAAGCTTTTATCTGAAATCCAAAAAACCATGGTTTCACAAAATATAGAAAGAATACAACTTCTGAGCTGCCAACTAAGCCCTTCAAGCTCGTGACCTTGATCTTCTAACAGAATATGGGCAAAGCCCTAACAGTGGCATCAAAAGCATTCACCCTGAAAATTGCAACAAAATAGGTTTATAAGACAGAGCACTAGCTGGGCACATGTCTGTAATCCCAGCAGCTTGGGAGGTTGAGGCAGGAGAATCAAGAGTTTGAGGCTAGAGGCAGCCTGTATAACTTAGACCTTGTGTCAAAATAAAATATTAAAAAGGAATTGGAGGTGCAGTTCACTGGCTGAGCAGCATAGTACTTGCCTTGCATGTGTTAAGACCCTGGGTTCAATCCCTAGTACTGCACCACCACCACCAACAACAACAAAAAGCACTAAAAGGCACCCAACTTTCCCGTTAATGAGAACCCTCTCCCCAAAAATGTATGGAAAAACCATCTATCTTTCCATTCTGAAGATGACATCACAAAAGCAAGAAAATCAATGAAACATTTTTCTCTAAGTACCCTGGGCTTTGTAAATATCCTGCTATTCACTTAAAAAAATTAAACATCTTGTTGCCAAGCATGCTTAAGGCCATGGATTTGATCCTCAGCAACACCCCCCCCAAAGTTGTCAACTAGTCACCTGTGTTTACCTGCTGTAATATAAACCTGGCTCATTCAGCAGAGCATCTCTATCTCTAGGCCTGTGGTAATTCTGGAACCACCATTAGAGATTTTCTGATACGCTATCTGATGCAGTGATTCAGACTTTTCAATAATGCTGGAAGATATACAGGATGAAACTGATGGCTTTACGTATCCAGTAATCCTAATACTTGTCCAAGTATGTGACTATACCAGATTCTGTGTGTATGTGACTACACACTGAAACCACTACCCAAACAGCTCTGCCAAACATCTCCAGAGACATACAGGTGGATGGCTACTCACTCACCTGAGAGGAAAGGAGAATGCCTGGAGGCAGCAATGATAAATTTAAATATAGACAAACTCATACAAATATGTGAGAAAGGAGAGGGGGATCAAAATTCAGGGGAATTAATCCAAAGTGCTTGCCAGATTATAATTTTGGTCATTTCTTTTCCAGGCATATTTCATGGCCTTGACCAAAATTAGCTCTAACCATTAACAAAGGATCACAGTTAAAATTAAGTAAAGACTAGAGTATCTAGGACCCTGTCTCTCAAGCCTTTTATATTAAAATTTAAGATAGGACAACTTTCTCAGTCTTTTTGCAGAGGGACAGTGTGCTGTGCTGGGATGGAACCCAGGACCTTGTGCATGCCAGGCAAACATTCTATCACTGAGTTAGAACCCTAGTACAAGACACTCCAACTGTTAAAGGTCCACAACTGAGTGGGAATGTTAAGCTATTCAAACAAGCACTTGGATGGCCAGCAAATTCAGGAAGACAATTCTCTCTCATTTATAAAACATCAAGCATGGCTAATCCAGAACTGAAAATAAGTTCCTGAATCAAGAGGAATGCTAGCAAACAGGTCAGGCAGGGTCTAAACTTTGAAATACAGATACCAGTCCAAATTTTTCCAGCATCTGACAAACAAAACTTTTTACTTGTAGAATGCACACTTACTCATCCTGGAATGCCAGGTGGACATCTTGTGGGATAAAACAGGGGAGAGCAAATGAGGAAGAAGGGAGACCCCTGAATCTCAGGTGAACACATTGCTTTACTGTCTCTACTTTGCACTTAGTGACTAGTGGCAGCTTAACATGCATGTTGTCACGTATGGGCATGGTCATAAACTCATTTTCTAAATTTTAACTCTGAAATCTGGATGAAAGCAAAGGCTCACAAGATCTGTCCAAAATGCTATAGCTGAATTTAATTCTGGGGTTGAATTCAAAAGATTCTAGGAATCAATTATAGGAACAATATCTTCTGATCAAGTCCCCCTACTGAGAATCTAAAACCTCCAGCCGGGTGCAGTGGCACATGCCTGTAATCCCAGCAACTCAGAAGGCAGAGGCAGGAGGATTGCAGGTTTGAGGCCAGAGGAAGCCTGTGTAACTCAGTGAGACCCTGACTCAAGATATAAAATAAAAAATGAGCTGAGGTGCAGCTCAGTGGTAGAGTGCTTGCAAAGTATGTGGGAGGCCCCAGGTTCAACCCCCAAATACCACATAAATAAATAAACAAATAAACACCCTCCAGTTGGATCTAGAAATATTGTTTTTGGTTTTATTTTTCCAATTCTCTAAGTCATCTTTTAGGGCGCAAAACCAGAATTAGAGTAATCGAGGGCCAAATTCCCCAACAGAAAGAATTCCAACACTCTTCTCTCTTTGAATCCATCTTAAGCCAATTTCATGATTATCCAAAGCCCCAAAGCCGCAAAACCCCAATCCTGCAGATAACCAACCCACCCTCTCCTGTACAGATAGCAGATCAACCAGTACAAGCTCCCTCTTCTGGGCTCTGGTCCTAATTCAGACTTCGATCTTTCTCTGAGGAGGAAGCAAGCCTCCCACTCTGTGAAGCCATAACCACAGATGTACTCAGTGCACCCCCACCCTACCCACCCTCCCATTCTCCCCATGGCCTTCTCACACTCTGTGCCAATAGGTTCAGTTCCCCAAACATAACAGCTTCTCAGTCTACATAGGCTTCACATTCCTTCTGCCTATAGACTTCTGAAAAGGGCCACCAAGTCCTATTCCTGGCCTGCAGGTTCTCAGCTACATTGGCTCACACTTGCTTGTTCATTGTCTCTCTGCTCCACATGTGACAGTCTGGCTTCTGCCAACACCACTCCATAGTGGGGCAGTCAATGGTGTGCAACCTGGAGTCAGGCTGCCTCCACTGAACCCAAACTATTAGATGATAATCAACTTTGAGGCAATTTACTTACCTTCAGAGGACTCCTGCTAGGATTTAAGTGTTTTTCTTAAATGTATGCCTATGTGTGTATATAAGCTCTTTGGAAGTTCCTGGCACATACAAAATGTCCAACAATTGTTAAGTTTGTTTTCTTTTTACAGATACCAAAAGCCTCCAGGAACAATAAGAAGGCCTGAATGGCCACCCCTCGCACTCCTCCGCAGTGAATGACGCTGACCGATTCTGCCTCTAACCTGAGCTGCTGTTCTGATCCTGACTTGGTCCTTTCCAGTTCTCCTCCTCTAGGCAGAGGATTCCTGACTCATATTATTTCTGCCTTCATACATCCTCTTATTTGTAGACCCTGAACTCTTATTACACAGCTCTATCAGTACCACAGAAACTTAAAATGCCAAAATATTACAATTGAACTCAAACTACCTCTAACTTAGTACCTTTTCCACACTCCTCTCAGCTACCAGGTCAAAATCTCAAATGTGTCTTTTACTTGTCTGGCTTCACTTGCAGCTAACTTCTGTTTCTCACAAATCTGGGGTCTCTAGCAATCCCTCTGATCCACTCTCATTGCACTCAACTGCACTCCACCCACCAACTCCATATGGTCTAATCCTTCCATGATCAAAAACCCCCAAGGGCTCTGTGACACAACCTATGATGCTGAATTGCAACAGAGGCAATGACTACCTACTGAACACCTAGCAAATGCCAACCTCTCTGAATATCTCTCCCTCTCTCCCCCAGCCTCTCTCTCTATATATACATACACACACACACACACACATACATACATACGTATATCCCCCCCACCCCTGTACTGGGGGTCAAACCCAGGGCCTCACACTTGCATTTTCTGCAAGTGCTGGACCACTGAGCTGCATCCCCAGCCCTTTTTTTTTTTTTTTAACTTTTTGAGACAGGGTCTCGCTAAGTTAGCAGACTGCCTCTGGTCTTGAACTTGTAATCCTCCTGCCTCCGCCTCCCCAGCTGCTGGGATTACAGGTGTGCGCCACCATGCCTGGCGAATCTATACTTCTTATTAAATGGGGTGGTCTGATTAAATCAGTGGCTCTTATTCCGGGGTGACCATCAGAATTACCTGAGAAAACTTTTTCCAAAAGGTACACTGCCTACCTCCTGCACCCTTGGTGCAGGAGGATAGAGCCAGTCTTTCAAAATGAAGCTCACAAAAGTGGATTCTGGAAAGGTTCTCCAGGAATTGTGAAGTGTACCCCTAATTATGAATCACTGCCAAGAAGATAGCTGAAGAATCTTGCAGTTCTATAATTGTTGTTGTTGTTAGGTGCCGTCGAGTCGGTCATAGCGACCCTCGTAGGGTTTTCAATGGCTGTTTCAGGATTGCCTTGGGAGTGGATTGCCAGGCCCTTCTCCCATTTTTGCGGTGCTGGGAATTGAACTCAGGACCTCAGAGACTGCAGCGCAGCGCTCTACTAACTGAGCTGAATCCCAGCCCGCTCTATAATTCTACTTTTCTGTAATAATGTACCCTTGTCTACAGAATCCCTACGACAGAACTGCCATGGTAAATCCAGGTATTTCCACTGGTTGCCTCTGCTTTATCAAACTGTCTCTTGATCACAAGTTCGAGACCAGAGGCAGTCTGTGTAATTTAGTGAGAACCTGTCTCAGAAAAGTAAAAACATGGGCAGAGGGTGCAGCTCAGTGGTCCAGCACTTGCACAGCATACAAGCAATAGGCCCTGAGTTCAACCCCCAATACCGCAAAAAAAAAAAAAAAAAAAAAAAAAAAAAAAAAAAAAAAAAAAAAAAAAAAAAAAAAAAAAAGAACTTAAGCAGAATTTGATTTTAAATAAAATGTATTTAGTGTAGCATTTGTTTCTAGACCATTCAAAAATTCTTCTTGAATATGTATTTGTCAAGAGAAATAGCTTTTAGCTCATTTCCTTCCAAAATATAACCAATCTCTTAGAAAACCAAAAGTCTAGTCATACTTTGTTGTTATTAGGTGCAGTCGAATGGGGTCTGACTCATAGTGACCCTATGTACAACAGAACAAAACACTCCCTAACACTGCCATGCCTGACACTATGTCAGTGCTCTATTGCTATTAGGGTTTTCAATAGCTGATTGTTTTGGGAGTGGATTGCCATGTCCTTCTCACGCTTTTGCAGTGCTGGGGATCAAACACAGGGTCTCAGAGCATACAGAGCAACTGCTCGACCAACTGAGCTAAACCCCAGCCCAGTCATATTTTAAGAACAGTTAATCTAAAAACTAGGATAGCTTTAAAAATGTAATTTAAACCTGATCCTACTGTCTTGACACTTCAACATGTCATATTTTGCTGAATTTATTCTACTTCTTTAACAGTTGCTCCTGTTATTAACTATCCTTAAAAGCTACATGTTCGTTTCAGGGTCATAAATGCCTATTTTTCGCTCTTTACTGGCAGAATCTAATTCAAGTACATCTTAATTAAAAAAAAAAAAAAAGGAGGAACCTTTCAGGAGTCACCACATTCAGCTCTGGTCAGGGACGCAGCAGGTGTGGAATCAGTAAAGACTCTTACCATCCGCTTCTAGGCAGTGGAGAACACACAGGAAGCACAGCACACAGTGTGTCCCAGATTCCAAACAGAGTGGAAAAAAGAAAGCATTATTCCCTTGTTGAGTTTATTCTTTATAAATTTAAAGTTAGCTATAATTAGCTGAAATGGATAGGCTTTTCAAAATCTAGGAATAATGATCAATTACTAATTGTTGGTTTTATAATTTTCCTAAAAGCCAACAACAAAGTTGACTAAACTAATTTTTGACAACACAGACCCCAAGTTTTCAATGAATGAGCTCTTAACAGGTGACAGGCTCATCTGTGCTTTTCATGAAATGCCTAAAGACAGGCATACTAGCAGCCTCAGGAAACAAGTATGCATGGCTGTCAAACTGGATCTGCACATTTTCATTCACCAACATGGGGTACAGTTCATCCCCCTTGCTAATCTCCAAACTTACTTAAATTTAAAAGCAAAAGATAACTACTTTTACAATATATAAGTTATCTCTCAATAAAGCTCTTTAAACAAATAATCATGTTACATAGGTACTTTACACTGGACCATTTTAGCTGATGGCAGCTGACCACCCGTATTTCTGAGCTTATTTTGCTAAGGTGAAAAGGCAAATTGAAAGGTGTCAGTCACAGGTGTGCTTGCATCCCTAAGCCATATATGTCATAACTGGAACATCTGAGAAGACTAGAGAGGAGGTATCTAGACTAGGACAAAACTTTGAATAGCAAATGAATCATACGAATACAAAGTCTTTAGTTTTAAAATCAGGTGAAGCATATAAAGGAGAATGAGTTAAAAATAAATTCAAGCTGGCACACAAGGAGGCAGTGGGGAGAAATCCAACGGAGATAATAAACATAGCAAAACACCATTACAAGATTCTAGGAGGAATGTGTGATCAGTACAATTACAGCAAGGACTTACTTAGATATGGTATTATTCCCTCCAAAATATCTCTAAATCAAAAGTCAAAACACCAAGGGCTTGGGGTGAAAAGCAGTTCTCTAATGGATGTCCCTCAAATAAGAAATGTACTACCTGACCAATAAGAACTGTGTTGTTAGCATGCAGGGAAACATGAATAGATCCTGAGAAATCTGGAAGCCATGCTAACCTGCCCATGTCACATACCTATGCAGACACCTAGTCCCCTAAGAGCTAGAAGGCCTTCAGACTCTTCTACTGACTGGGCCCCACAGTCACTTGCTAGGGCCTTCCTGAGCCTTCCCATGTGGATCTTGGCTGCCCATGCTAAGGTAACCTCTGTTTTTCCTTCAGACTCAAAAAGTCAGAAATCCTTACCACCACCCTATCCTCTTTCTAGTATAATTCTCCCTTAACTACTCAAAAGGAAAGTTAAGCAGAACAACAGAAGGCAAATCAGTCTCCTCCCATCCCAAGCTTCCTAGAGAGGGTAGAGTAAAAGGAAGAGAACATGCAATTGTTCCTTTATGGCTTTCATAGTCAGCCACCTATCTCCAGTGCCTTTGCTTCTCTTACTACTCTATGTATCAAGAAGAATGAAGCAAACCCAGAGAATAGTCCTCCAGTTCCCAAAGAGCCTTGGGCAATCGTAACTTGACCTTCTCAAACACAGACGTCAGGCCTCACAGGGACCAGGTGATGATCCCCAGAGAAGACTGCTGTTCTCTGCTTTGTAAACTGCAAAGATGTGAGAGGGCCGGGAGCATAGTGTTGGCTAAGTAACTTAAACCTGGGGTTTGTTTCAGATTTACAGTTCAACATGTAACAGCCAAGAAGCCTGGCACAGAACCAATAGGTGGTAGTGATGAATAAACCCATGGGGGAAAGGAAGGTCTGCACCTACCTGTACGTTGCAATGTACAGACAGATGACTTGAGAACTGCATCTTCCATATCTACCCAAAGATAAACTACCTTTGATTTTATTTAATTTTACTTTTTTGAGGCAGGGTCTCGCTAGGTAGCCCAGGCTGGCCTTGAACTCATGATCTTCCTGCCTCAGCTCCCACATATTGGGGTTAGAGGTGTGTGCGCCACCTTGCCAGGCTATTAAATTACATCTTATTTCATGACAACTAACATGAAAAAGCATACGTATGAAGGGAAGAGGGTTTCTAAGTAGCAAACTAAAGCAAGAATAAGAGAACAGACACTATTAAGAAACTCACTCAAGGCAACCACATGAAGTTTAAAGGATCTATTTCCACTTAAAAACTCTGTCCCCAAGAAATACTAGCAACATGTGCAAGTTAAATAGTATACCACTCTAGTCTAGTGTGGTGGCACACCTCTGTAATCCCAGAATGTGGGAGACTAAGGCAGGGGGATGGTATGTGAGTTTGAGGCCAGCTTGGTCTATAAGGTGAGTTCTAGACCAGAGCCTGTCTCAAAAATATACCGAACAAAGCCAGACGCAGTGGTGTACACCTATAGTCCCAACAAGTTGGGAGGCAGAGGCTGAAGAATCACAAGCTCAAGGCCAGAGGCAGCCTGCATAACCTAGTGAGACCCTGTCCCAAAATAAAAAGTTAAAAATGGACTAGGGGTGCAGCTCAGTGGTAGAGCACTTGCAAAATATGCACAAGGCCCTGGGTTCAATGGGGGAGTGGAAGCAGGGAGGGAGATATGTGTGTACACCACTCTAGAAAACATTAAAATCCATGTCACAAATAAAATTTCACATACTCTGTGCCTTTTACCCATATCTCATTAACTCACATGAGCTTTAAACAATGCAGGCTCCTCTCACCCATGAAACCAAAGGACCCCTATGGGCTATACATGTGGAAAACATTAAAGCAAGGCTTTTCTACACTAGGAAATCCCTGCAGCATTTGGTGGTTTCAAATTCTAGAGCTTAACTGTCATTTATAATAAATGTGGTATTTAAAAAAACTAAGATACTACGGCTATAATTTTAAGTAAAGCACTTTCAAAAATAACATTCCTATGGACCCCACCAATGATCATGACAATCCTCACAATCCTCACCTCTTTGTGAGGGGAGAAGGAAACCAGAGCTGGGAAACTGTCCTTCCCTAAGAGGAAATCCCACAAAGAGAAGTGCCTCTGCATCAAGCAGCAACTCCACCCTGACAAAGTCTCTGTTCTGATTCCACGGTGATCACAAGCCCACCCCCCTACCTGTGACACAGTAACACACACACACACACACACACACACACACACACACACACACGATCTCCTTTCCTCTTTCAGCTCAGAAACCTGTATCTGGGGATTATGAATCTTCTTTGAGCACATTTAGCCCATTGGAACACACCACCCAAAACAGTAGAACCTAAGAAACACATGGGATTTTAGATGAGTGTTTTAGATTTCTGATCCAATATGTTTAATCTGAGTGAACTGCATGACCTTTGAGGTATAAGCGAATACAGTATTCAAAGAAGGACTTGATATACAGAACTATATGCCCATAATCTGCAAAGCCCAAGAGTGAAACAAACATCAAAATCTCAAACTAGCACAACAAAATGCCCTTGCTTAGTCAGTACTAAGCTATTAAAAAAAAAAAAAAGTGGGTCCTTAGCCCACATCATTAGACTTTCATCCAAAAAATATTCACGAAGTTATCATTTTCCAAATTTTTTGCTTTTGCCAAGCATGGTGGTGTACACCTGCGATCCCAACATCTTGGGTGGTTGAGGCAGGAGGATTACAAGTTCAGTCAACCTGGGCAACGTTGTCAGACTCCTTCTCAAAGTGAAAAAAAGGACTGGGGATGTTAGCTCAGTGGATGTTAGCTCAGTGGCTGGGGATGTTAGTTCATCTTGGCATGAGCAAGGCTCTGGGTATGATATCCAGTATGGGAAAAAAAGAAAAAAAGATAAAAGGTGGGTTGGGGGGAAGAGGGGGAGGATATAGCTCAGTGGTAGAGTCCTCACCTAGCATGCACAAGGCCCTGGATTCAATCCTCAGCACCAAAAAAGAAATCTTTGCTATGAAAATATTCTTTTAAATATTAAGTCTAGGCTACCTGTGAAAAATACTAACAGAAAATTATTCCATTATCCATAATCATTGAGCATGATTTACCAAAGAGCAGTGGTGGGATGAGGGCAAGAACTGTGGCAATGCAAACAGAAGGATGTATACTTCCTCTCATCCTGTGGCACCCCTCTCTCCTTACCCAGGACACCTTTGTGCCCTTACAGAGGACCCAAAGCACCAAGACTAAGCAATACTATGGTGGGAGGGGAAAAAAAATGAATTCAAGATCTGAGAAAAAAGACATTTTACTGGCTTTAATATCTGTAATAACATAAAGTCAAATGCTAGTCACTCAGTTTCAACTTTGTTTTGCCCAGCTGACAATACTCCCCTCAGAAGATTGGACAAAAGAATCTGCCCTGGAGAGAGCACTCTTGGAAAAGAGAATGTCGGGTGAGCCCAGCAGACAGGAAAAGGTCTGCTGACACTTTTAAGGTTTAAGATACTTCCAAACCAATTCTGATACCACACAAGCCAATACTTACCATAATAAAGCCACAAATTAAAATCCCCTGTGAAAAAGAAAAGGTAAGACCAGGGGACATGATGCTGTCTACTCATATTTTATGCATGTTTAATTTTTCAAAATCATCAAAATCTCTTTTCATTTCCACTGTTACTTTGAAAGTGGACTGTGTCAAGAAACTGAGAAAATGCACACCAAAACTTTATAAAATTAACCCATATCTACAATCCGTCTCTAACAGAGTAACATTTCTGTGCAATATGGTGGGAAGAGAGGGCTACTTATTTTGAACAGGACACTGATACCAAGGATAGAACAAGGAAATCTCTAAAATAAAGTCAGCAATTGCTAGGCTGCAAACTACCAATGGGACTCTTAGGGTCCTCAGGTACCAGTTAAAGTTTGTTTCGTTTTGTCCTTTGAGACAGGGCCTTGCCCTGCAGCCCAGGCTGGCCTGAACTGGCAATCCTCCTGCCTCAGCCTCCTGAGTACTGGGACTACAGGCATGTACCACCACACTTGGCTTGGTTAAAGTCTTATAATAACAAGATTCTGATTTTTTCTAATTTTAGGACAAATGACACACCTCCCAAATGTGGAAAGAGGTAGCAAAGGCTTTTTATTTTTCCTTTTTTTTTTTTTGGCTTTTTGAAGTAAGGTCTTACTGTGTAACCCAAGGGTGACCTTGAACTCACTATGTAGCCCAGGTTGGCCTTAAAGTCTCAATCCTCCTGCATCAGCCTCTGAGTGCTGGGATTACAAGCATCCACCACCATCCTCTGCTCAAAAGCCAATCTTAAAGATCCCCTCTAGCTAAAAGCATAAGAGTGTAACCTCCAGGAAGTTTTGCTAAGCACAAAGAAATCTCAAAAATCACTGACCTGGTCCTCCTCTTCATCCTCATCCTCTGCCAGACGCTGCCTGCCCACTTCATACAGCCTGCATACCGTGTCCATGTTCAGGGCATCCATGCTGCCTTGATTCTAGAATAAAGCACCCAGTCCACAAGCAGCAGTGAGTTTTCAGAAGGCCCACATCCATACCTTAGCTCTCACCTTGAACCTCTACCAGGCTTGCAATACCTAAAATTCCTAAGCTGACTGTGAAAATGCTACACCTAGGACACAGAGAGGGAAAGAAAGATGGGATGAGAAGGCTTGTGCAGTGAGAAAAAGTTTAAGCATAGGAGAGACCACCATCCCTGGAATAAACTAGTTTTCCTCTGGAAAAAGGTAAGTCTCCTCTGAGAAAGGTATGACAGTCCAAGTCCACAAAACAGGACTCTCTACACTCTCTTAGACTGGAATTGTCTTACTCTTTCTCTTGTACTATATAGCTTCCAAACACTATCAATTGAGTAGGCTATCAATAATCTATCATCAGGAACATTACTTACTTTGGAACACATCTGGTATCAGACAAAATGCCTGTAATATAACTTGAAAATGACCTTAAACACCAGGACAAAAGAGCAGAGTCTTTGCAGGTCCCCTTTACCTCAATGACAGCAAGATAACAGTCTTTGGTGTCTGTGCACAGGTCAAATATATTCCGCTTCACATCAATGGTTGCTGAAAAACAGAATATGACAAGACTCAAGACTGGATTATTACTGTGACCTTAAAACTTGTTTTTCCTCTGCAGGAATTCAAGGTGACTGTTCATAATATTTCCATAACTCCTCTTCTCGTCAGAGTTAGAATCCTTCCGGAAAGGAGAGGATCTTAAAAAGGGAACACCAAGCACTGCTTCTTTAATAGGGGCAGATATTCATTACACAGTTTGTACAAGCAGCTTTTGTTGAGGTTTTGAAGATAAGAACACGTTAATGTGCTTAAAATTTCCAGTAAGGTGGCCCTTCAGACTTGCTTTTTCTTCTGGAAAATAAATTCAGTAGTTCTCTTCCAAATAAGCACATACGTTTCCAATGCTCATGTTTAAGTTTTAAATGCTTTAATGAATATGAAAACTAAAGTTTATGTTAACAGAAATGAAGTATTTTATCTATTTTTTAATTTATTAGATTAAAAGCTGGGCACAGCATCTCACACCTATAATCCTACTGACTGAGGAGGCTAAGCCAGGAGGATCTCAAGTTTGAGGCCAGAGGAAGCCTGTATAATTTAGCAAGACCCTTTCTGAAGAGAGCAAATTTTTAAAAAGGGGGCTGGGGTACAGTTCAGTGGTAGAGCCCTTGCAAAGTATGTATGAGGTCCTAGGTTCAGCTTTCCAGTATTAAAAAAAAAAATTATTACATTAAGTAAAAGTTAGCCAACTTGTTTGCCCGAATACTTCTAAGGACATGTATATTGAAAGTGATGTCCTAACTGACGTGGAAGTTTGGGTACAGAAGCCACAGAAAGTTAAAGTCACCTGCAGTCTATTTTTTAATACTTAGGACTTGGCTTGTGTGACTGTGATGAGCCAGTGACAGACATCTGAGCATTTGGAAATAAACGCTCATTGCTGTTAGATTCATCTACAAAATAAAGACAGGTGATTCATTCTGCTCGGCTTCTCCATGCTCATCAGTGCACAGGTGGTCATGACTGAGTGCTCCTTGTTAGGATAGTGCAGAATGTTAATCACACAAGGGTTCCCTGATGGAACTGTGTGTATGTGAGTTTCACTTTTCAGGCTTGTAAAACAAAATATCCTTAAACCTATTCTCAAGATAAAGTAATTCAAAGTAAGAAATATATTGCTTTTTTTCCAGTATACAAATAATATGCTTACAGTTCCTGAGGCCTGTTACATATTTATTGAATGCTAATTGAGTACATACTTACTTTTCTCATCTCTTCAAGCTTTGAAGGCTTTGTAAGAGAAACCCATCTATGTCTTACATTGGAAATTATGAAAGCAATTTTTCTCCTAACACTGTTGGTTTCTTCATTCTCTCAGACTAAATAATAAAAAGCAAACCAAAGCAGTTGTCTTTAGGAAATACATGAATCAGGCACAATGAGTGCTTCATTAGTTTTCCTTAGCAGAACTTTCTTTTCGTCCTGAATTATTAGATTATTTCTCTTTCTTATGTCACATGTAAGTTTTTTTATATAGAATGGTTATATTTGGAAGTCTTTGGTGAATGGAAAGAAGTCTATATGATTATTGAGATGACTTATTTTTGAGAAATACTACAGCAATCCAGAAATAAATATTCTAGCCATTTCAAAGTACGCAGGACTCTTATTTCTGAAATAATAAAGATTCCACTGAGATGTCAAAAACAAAAACAGAACACCCAAGACATGAGAGCATAACCCATGTTTGCCCCTGCATGCTCACCTATAGGTTTGTAGTCAGTTGCATTAAATGTTCGGAAAGATGACCCAAAGGGGCTTTTCATCCTCTCTTCCATTAAGTCGTCTTCATCATCTGCCTGCAACATAGCTGGTTGGGAGAAGGGGAGTAGTGAGAATCTGCACTCCATTTACCAGTGCAGAAATGTTTAATGGCCAATCAAGATTTAAGTTTTCTTGCAAATATGTTTACCTCACATTTAGTTAGTTCCTCTCAAAGTATCCTCCTTGCATATTCAACCTATCATGGCAAATGATATCCTCAACCTCTCATCTAGCTCCCAATAAATGCTACAGCTGAAGGCTTATAATAGCCCAAGACAACAGATGCAAAGGGTTTTTAAATTTATAATGATATATGTGATCATGAAATAAAATTTCTTTCTACACAATATTTGTTATAAAAATTAGTTGCTTTATACCCTAAATCAACATTATTTTTACCTTCTCTCATTGCCAATTTATACTATGATTTTCTTTTATGTTCAACTTTCAACTCTTTTTCACAAGTGAGAGCTATTTCCAAAAATAAAGTGTGCAATCAGTGAGGGGACAAAGTAGGGGGAAAGAGAACAAAGTAAAAGGTTTATTACCTCCATACATCACTGTCCCCGTATGGTTGAACACCACACGACATTGATCCAGGGCAGGAACAGTGTGTAAAAGATGGAAAGTTCGAAGGTCCCACTAGGAAGGGAGTGGTCAAAGAAAACTATGTTCATTGGGTATGGTGGCGCACACCTACAATCCCAGCAACTCAGGAGGCAGTGGCAGGAGGATTGGAAGTCCAAGGCCACAGGCAGTCTTCGTAACTTAATGAGACACTGTCTCAAGATAAAATATAGAAAAGGGGTTGGGGTGCAGCTCAGTGGTAGAGCATTTGCAAAGTATGTCCAAATCCCTGGGTTCAACCCCCAGTACCGGAAAAACAAAAAACACAAAACTCCTTTATATAAAAATTGAATTGTCTTTTTTGTTTGTTTTGCCAGATGAGGATCATAGCCAGGGCTTTACACATGCTAGGCAACTACTCTACCAATGAGCTATATCCCCAGCCCACCAAAATTCTTATTTAACTTCATTGAAATATCCCTTTATTACCTTCTGCTAGGTATAGATACTTTAGAAGTCATTACATATTGACTGATGGCCCTGAAAGTATCGTCCATTAAATGCTATATGAGCTCCCATCCTCCCAGCAACAGTACTTCACTTTCCTCTGACATGTCCAGCAACTTATTTCTGTAAAGAAAAAGTCCTTCCAAAGACACACAGAAGTTAATTCAATACTTAATATACTTTTGCATAACAAACCAGATAAACAGAAAGTAAGACATGAGGGTAAAGGATACGATCTCAGTATTAATGATGACCTCCAGCCCATTTGGATGGAAAACACCACTGATGTTCATATTGAACTTGTCAAACTTGTGGATGGCCTGTGCAGAGCGGACATCCCAGAGGACACCATCATTTAACACAAGATCATCTGTAGGATTAAAGGTGGCACAGTTCCTCTTGTAGTTGTTGGCAAGATCTGGGTTAAACAGAGTCAACAGCTTGTTGCCAGTCTGAATATCATAAATCTTTAGAGAAGAAGGGGCGGGAAGAGAAAAATCAGACCAGTCCATCCATTGACAAATTTAAAAGAGAAAACAGTGTAAAATCTCTCTCCTCATGTTTTCCAAATCCCGCCAAAATTATTAAGGCCCTAACATCATAAAATAATTAGAAAGTAGGAAGATACCCATCCAAGCAAGGTTGAAATGTTTCGGTTCCCATTCAAGTTTGAAAGATCTCTTCCCCACAAATAATAAAACGAGAAGGGAGATTGTACTGGGGAATTATTTAAAAACATACAAACAAACCAAAACTTCTCTCCAAGAAACAGAAAATGTTTCTAAGATTAGAACTGAGAAATTTTCCACATAGAGCAATCAATAATTACACATAGGATATTACTTACTAAAGAAAAGTCATCAATGAAAAACTCTTTTCTCCTTAAAAATCTCCCAATATACATATTTTAGCCACCCCCATACTAAGTTTCCAAAGTCTGTAATGTGCAATCCATGCAGAGACCAGATCTTTCCCATCAGCTTGTAGACATGGTGTAATACATCCAATTTAGAAAAAAATAAATCCTCCTTTGATATAGAAACAAATAAGAAGACACAAAAGGAAACAAACAAATCCAGATCATGGGCCAAAACAACTACCCTGGTCTCTTCAAAAGTCAATGCCATGAAAACTGGAGAAACGGTTCTTGGCTTTAAAATATTAGTGAGACATAACAACCAAATGCAGTTATGTGAATCTTGGCTGGATGTTGATTAAAAAAAAAAGAAAAAAGAAAAAGAAACCAAATACATCAAGGACAACTGGAAAACTGAATATGGACTCGATATTAGATGGTATTCAGGAATTACTGTAATCTTATTGCCTACAGCCATATCCCACTGGTGTCTGATCTTGTCAGATCTCGGAAACTAGGCCTTGGATGGGAGACAGCCTTGGATGGGGGAACAGTGGGTACTACAGGCTTGGAAGAAGGACCCAGGAGCCCACTCTCAAAACAATCAGCCACTGAGCTATGAATAGCAGAAAAGCACTGACAGTAGTGCCGGGCATGGCATCAGAGTCAAGTAGGTTCTGTTGTACACAGGGTCGCTATGAGTTGGACCCAGCTTGACAGCACCTAACAACAACAACAACAATAATCACCTTAAATGTGGAGTGATTATGTAATAAAATATCTTTATGGTTAGGAGATATATGGTATAAGAATAAAATGTCATGATTATGTTTGCAACTTACTTTTCAAATGATTCAGAAAAACACATTTACACCCCAAAATGGTAAAATACTAAACTGACAATCTGGTAGGGATATATGTAATATTCTCTCAATTTTTCTAAGTGTTTTAACACTTTCAAATAAAAAGTTGAGGGGAAAATCTTCTCCAGTTTTACCACCCATATCCGCCCCAAGCTACTACCCTACTTCTCTGCTTCAGTTTTCAGCAAAAATACTTCAAAAGACTTATTTTTATACTCAATGTGTCCATTTTTCTCCTGTTTCATTAGGTTTCACCTCACCAGCATACAGAACTATTTGTTGACATGATTAACCATAACTTCTACGTTGTTAAAATCTCCTCTCAGTTAATCATCAATTGCTGACCCGCTGATCAATCCTTCCTTGAAATACAGTCTTCCATTGGCTTCTAGGGCATGCCTTTGTCCTGGATTTCCTTGAGCCTTACTCGCCACTCTCCCTGGTCTCCTGCCCAAGTTCCTCCTCATGTGCCCACTTTTGAATGCTGACACATGCAAGGGCTCTGTCCCATACCTCTTCTCTTCTCTAGCCCCCTTGTTCACATCCAGGTTCATGGCTCTAAATATAATCACAATGAAGATAACTCTCATAATTTAGCAGACCATTCTGATCTGCATATGCAGCTCACCATTCCCAACTGAATGTGTAACAGGATCGCACATTTCATGTGTCCAAACCCAAGCCCCAGGGATATCATTTCTCACTGCCTCTACTATGCCCATATGGGCCCAGCTGCATCTCTATTCTCACATGTTGGCTGGTACAACATCCTCCTACCTAGAAGGTCTATTCTTGTCTCTCTCACAAAAACCAGTCACACTAGGAATTTTACATCCAGCAAATGTATCCTCTAATCACCCTCCAGGGTCTTCATCTCAGAAGAAAAATCAAAGGTCCTAGCTGTAGGATATGGTCCCCTTACTGACCTTACCTCCTACCCTCACCTGTCTCTCCCTCCCTTTTCCCAAGCAAAGGCTTTTCCCTTCCATTTCCATTCCTTCTGCTATAGAACATACCCCACCCCACCCACCCCTTGCCAGGTGTAGTGGCTCACGCCTGTATCCCAATGACTAGGGAGGTAGAGGCAGGAGGACTGCAGGTTTAAGACCAGAGGCAGCCTGCATAACTTATGAGACCCTGTCTCAATTTGAAAAATAAAAAAGGGGCTGGGCTAAAGCTCAGTAGCAGAGTGCTAGTAAAGCAAGAGGCCAAAGGTTCAGCCCCCCAGTATCGTAAAAAAAAAAAAAAGAAAAAAGAAAACACTTCCCCTAGATACCTATGTGATAGTCACACTTCCTTCAGGGCTCTCCTAAAACATTACCCAATCAGTGATGCTGACTATAAAACAGAAGTCCCTCCATATCACCAACCAATAAGCATTTCCTACCTCTTTTCCTGCTTTCTTTCTTTTTTTTTTTTTTGTTTGCAGTACTGGGGGCTGAACCACGGGCCTTGGCATATTTTGCAAGCACTCTACTACTAAGCTGCAGCATCCCATCCCAACCCTTTGTTTCAAATAACTTTGACAGAAGGTCTAAGTTACACAGGCTGCCTCTAGCCTTGAACTTGCAATCTTCCAGCATCTACCTCCCAAGTCGCTGGGATTACAGGCATGTGCCACTGTGCCCAGCTTATCCTGCTTTCTTTTACTCTATAACACCACCTAATAAATTTCTTAATTTATTGTCTCGCCAGTGAGTCTCCATAAAGGCAAGGACTGACGTCATCTAAACATGGTGAAGAACTCAAAAAAATAATCTGCTCTTAGCTAGGTGTAGCAGAACACGTCTATAATCCCAGCACTCGGGAGGCTGAAGCAGGACCATCTCAAGTGTGAGGCTAGTAAGGGCTACACAGCGAGATTCTGTCAAAAAAAAAAAAAAAAAAAAAAAAAAGGGTCTGCTGTGCTAACAATGTTGCTGTTGTTAGGTGCTGTCGAGTCGGTATCCGACTCATAGCGACCCTCATAGGGTTTTCAATGACTGACTCTTTTGGGATTGCCTTGGGAGTGGATTGCCAGGCCCTTCTCCCATTTTTTGCGGTGCTGGGAATTGAACTCTGGACCTCACAGACTGCAGTGCAGTACTCTACCAACTGAGCTAAATCCCAGCCGGTGCTAACAATATTTTTTTCTAATTGCCCAATTAGGTTCATGTTCACCTATTTCACATTTCCCCCACATAATGTAGAGCTTAGAATTACTCTATTACACTTCTGAATACTAATTAGAAGGAAAACCAATGAGGTTAGTTTTTGTTTTTTGTTTTGTTTGAGGTACTAGGAATTGAACCCATGGCCTTAAGCATGATCAGCAAGTGCTCTACCAACAAGCTATATCCCCAGCCCTAGCCCAACGCCTGTCTCCTTTTAAAAAAAATTTATTTTGAGGCAGGGTCTCACTAAATTGCTCAGGCTGGCCTCAAACTTGCTGTCTTCCTGCCTCCATCTCCTAAGTAACTGGCATTATAGGCATGTGCCACCATATCCAGCTCAATAAGTAATTTTTACAGTTTCCAACAGGACTTAAGTCACCACATACCATCCAGGTTTCAATATGAACAAATGGGTAACAGCATAGAAGCAATGGACTCTTAAGTACTCACATGAGCGATGTCTCCTTTTGTGCCTATGACCCGATCCTGAGAGTGCTTACTGAACTCAACATAGTGATCTTCTGTGAAAGAATGCCTATGGACAGACAACAGAAGTACTGAAATGACAGAGCTTCGGGACATACTCTTTCAACCAACTGAAAACAAAGGTGATCCTCAGCTTTTTGCACAATCGTAACTGAAGATCCTTGGTTCCCCAAAAGGAAACAATTGTGCACTTAGATTAAAAGGAAAATGCCCTCCTCATCAGTCCATTCAAGCAGAACCCAAATAATTAGTGGGAATTCCTTGGTTAGAGAAGTGGCTAATACAGCATATGTGCATTTGAAATACCCCAGCAAATATGCAATTGTCACATAAGAACATAAGGAAATATGCAGATGTGTCATTTTGGGTTAGTGAAGAGTCTGCTGCATAACACGAATGTAAATACTTCGTAAGAATATCTAGGAATTAAGATAAAATTTTATTAAGCATGAGCCTCAGATGAGGAAAAAAGTTAGCAATAGCTCATATCATTCCTCTTTTCCTGAATAGCTGTAGTCTAAAAAAAAAAATCAAAGAGGGATATAAATTAGATAAATAAAATGCCAAACACAGAGACACGATACTGCAAAAGTAAATACATACTTCATATCAAATACTGATTTCATTCCCCAAAGTGCAGACAATGGCTGGCTCCAAGTAGCAGATGTCAACAGCAAGGACCCGTCCTAAAAGAAGAAGGAGACCCAACGTGGGTAATCATGTGTTTACATATATGCTGATGTTGCTAACTGGCTGTCATTAGCATTTTAAAATAACATGCATAATAGCACTTTTTGATTAAAGAGAAAACAAAAAACTCCCCAGAACTAAGAAGTACTCAGAAGCCACTAACATTTGAATACCTATACCTACAGTATTGCCTGCAGCCATAGCCCTGTGGCATCCGATCCCGTCAGATCTTGGAAGCTAGCAGGGATGGGCCTGGTTAGTACTTTGATGGGAGACCGCCTGGGAACACCAGGCTCTGTAGGTTTAGGAGACGGACTGGCCAACCCACTCCCAAAAATCAATCTGGCATTGAAAACCTTATGAACAGCAGAGAAGCACTGACAATAGTGTTTCGTCTGTTGTACGCAGGGTTGCTATGAGTTGGATACCGACTCGATGGCACCTAACAACAACAACAACAACCTATAGTATCCTGGAAAATAATTTAAGAGAACATCAAGTCTTCCTAAAATAGTGTTAAAAGAAAAACTTGGGAAAGATGTCAAAGATGGTTCCTCCCTTGATACCTGGCCATATTCCTCAGTTTCCCTCTGAAATGAGTCAACTTCAACAAAACTTTCTAGTTGAGGACTCTTCAAAAAGAAACCCCAGTGAAGGGTGACTCTCCATTATTTCAGTGCACTGGTCCTTACCCTGGAAGGTTCAAGGTGTGTGATGGCTGAGTTGTGACAGTTGTAGCTTGCCTCCTCCTGGCCGCTGAACACATTGTAGAGCTTCAGCTGCCCCGTGCAGGTCCCAAGCATCAGGAACCGCTCCCGTGCTGAGAATGCACAGCAAGTGAAACCACTCTCATCTTCATTGGCTTCCCGGAACACTGAAATAGGACGAAATCTAAGCAAAAAAATAAATACAAAGTGGGTATCCGAGACAAAGAATGTGCAGAGACTCTGAAAAAGCAAATTTTGCTATAAAGAATGAAAGAAAAAAAAAAGCACTGTTTCAAAAAGTGAGTTCTCAGGCATGATGTAGGGGCACACACCTGCACTCTCAGCACTTGGAAGGCTGAAGCAGGATGATTTGCGAGTTTGAGGTCAGCCTGGGGCTACACGGTTAAGACCTCATCTCAAAAAAAAAAAAAAAAAAAAAAAAAAAAAAAAAAAAAAAAAAAAAAAAAAAAAAAAAAAAAAAAAAAAAAAAAAAAAAAAAAAAAAAAAAAAAAAAAACAGGCCAGAAACAGTGGCTCATGCCTATAATCCCAGTGACTTGCTGGAGGATTGCAGATTCAAGGCCAGAGGCAGTCTGCACAACTTAGACCTTATCTCAAGATTAAAAAAAAAAAAGGGGGGGGCTGGGGGTGCAGCCCGTTGGTAAAGTACTTGAGAATATGTGCAAGGCCCTGAGTTCAACCCCAAAGTACTGCAAAATAAAAATAAAAACAAACAACAACAAAAATGAACTCTAGAGAGAGAGAGAGAACTGGACAAAGTGAGTTCTTTTGAAACATTACAATGATGCCAAAAAACACTAATTTTATTTTTTCTGGTACTGGGGGGTTGAATCCAGGGCTTTTAATATGCTAGGCAAGTACTCCACCATTGAGCTGCACCCCAGCCCCTTTTTAAATTTTTATTGTGAGATAGGGTCTTGCTAAGTTGCACAGGTTGCCTCTAGCCTCAAATTTGTGACCCTCCTGCTTCATCCTTCCAAGGTGCTGAGATAACAGGCATGCACCACGGCATCCAGTTTCACTTTAAAAGAGAGAGAAAGACTTCCAATTAAATATTTAAAACAAAAGTTCCTATGTTTAAAGTCTCCAATCCCACAACCTGTTGTTGTTGTTGGGTGCCGTCGAGTCGTGTCCGACTCATAGCGACCCCATAGGGTTTTCAATGGCAGATTGTTTCGGGATTGCCTTGGGAGTGGATTGCCATGTCTTTCTCCCATTTTTTGTGGTGCTGGGAATCGAACTCGGGAACTCAGAGACTGCAGAGCAGCGCTCTACCAACTGAGTTAAATCCCAGCCCCCCACAACCTGTAAGAGTTGCCAAAACTCAGAACGGAAGGTAACTTGGAAAAACAAAGTAAGTTTGGGAGCCTGATTATAGATGTGTTGTGGGTTCTAAAAACCATACTGGTTGTGATGATATCAATATACTTATCAATATACTTATCAATATACTGCTGACAATCACATAAGGAACCTGTGGTTGACACAAGGTAGCACACTTAAAACACTGTTCACGTATCACATGAAATGATAATTGGTGGTATTAAGGCCAAAGAATGGCCTTCTCAACTAATCACTTCATGCTGGTATTGCCCAAACACTTTGATTCAAATATAAGAATCATTCCCATTTCCAGGAGCCTCTCCTTACCTGCTAAAAATAAGGTGCCTATCAAAGCATCCACCATCTACCCCTCCATATTTTGGAAATGACGCCCTGCGGTTTAGCCTTGAGGTAAAGTTTATTGGCGCTTGCCGCCTCTGTTTTGGCTCAGGACACTGGTGAGGAGTAAAGAGAGAGAAAGGTGGGCAGGTGGCAACTGGGTTCTTGCAGCGAGCATGTTGCTCTCTAAGATACTCTGTGATGATACTGTCCAGCGTAGGAGGGGAAGGAAGATGTCTATCCAATTGCTTTTTTATGGCTGGGCTTTGACTGTAGGCGCCATGGTCCGACTTCTGCCGCAACACTCTGATTTTCCTGCCATTGCAGGGTGATGGCCTCTCTCGGATAAAACTGATCCTACCAATCAAAGGGGAGTTGCCTGCATAAGATGGACCAGGCAAAGCTAGTGAACTCTGGGCGGGTCGTGGCTGAGGATGGCCAGCAGGGGCAGAAGGGGCAGAGGCACCCACAGCAGCATGGCTGCCTAGTCGAGTTGCAATGCCATTGGCGATACGAGGGGTTCGGGGAAGAGAGACAGGAGAAGCAGCAGTAGTTACTGGGGTGAAGGCAGAAGAATGGGAGGCAGCAGTCATGGGCAGATCAGCCTCTTTTGTCAGCACAGTTGCTGTTTCTCCAAGCCCTTTAGAAATGAGATGGTTTCGTATCAACAGAAGCAGCTCTTTCTCAGGGAAGGAGATCCTTGACTGGGCAACAACATCTGCTTTCTGCAGTCGGGCCAGGGATACATCAGTGCCAATGAGAAGAGGCTTTCCTGAGACTCGCTCAATGAGCTCAGCAGCATACTTGCAGAATTTGACATGATCACTGCGCTTGTCCTGCAGCACAGGCTCCTTCATCAGCTGCTGGATCTGACAACTGCTGAAAAGGGGCAGTTTGCTGATGATCTGCCGAACAGTGCTACTTCGAGACAGGCCCACCAGGGCCTTGCAGGCCAGGGCCCGGATCTGGTCCGCATCTGTGATGGGCATCTTGACAGACAATAAAGACAGAAGCACCTTGATGCCATTATTGGACTGGACCACATTCCACATCTTGGCCAGGGTATGCTCACTGCTCTTGGGGGTCTGAGGCAGTTTTCTACGGGGAGTTCCAGAGATAAATTTGCCAATACTGGATATTCTATTATCCGGGCCACACACACAATTGATGATAATCTGAAGTGCTGACTTCTGAATTTCAGCATCATGGATGAAGAACTCACCCTCAGCCACTCCCAAAATAATGCTGATACCTACAAGGGGGAAAAAACATTATATTACTCTTCATAACACTAAAGGCTAATTTCAGTGGCCGCTCCAGATTCAAAATTTGGAGTCTATTCATATTGTTCTACTTAAAAATAAATAAATAAAGAAAGAAAGAAAGAAAGAAAGAAAGCAAGCAAGCAAGCAAGCAAGCAAGCAAGCAAGCAAGCACATGGCTGGGGATATAGCTCAGTGGTATAGCACTTGCCTAGATTGCTCCAGACCCTGTATTTGATCCTTAGCATTGCAAAACCACCAACAAAAAGGGGCCAGGCATAATGAAGCATGCCTATAATCCCAGATCCCAGTACTTGGGAGGCTGAGGCAGGAGGAAGCCACCCTAGAGTACATAGTGAGTTCAAGGGCAGCCTGGGGTATATACAGGACTTTGTCTCAATAAAACAAACAAAAAGAAACCCTCCTCACTTTTTTTTAAAAGTACAAGGGATTACTCGTATAAAATACAATGTCTCTTTATGATGCAGTATCTCATATGTCGTTATTAGAAAGGGGAATAATGTGAGTACTATGTGGAAATCACCAAGGTTTGGGTGCAATGTTTCCTAGGTAAGGAGAGGAAAAATAATGGGGATAAATTAAAACTTTCTGCAGGAAAGAAATCCTTCAATTCAGTTGCTACCATGGCAGGAAGAATCTTTTCCACTATACATTAAGAAAATTAAAAACACGACTGAACTTGGTGCTTTATCCCCAGAGTGGTGCACCCAAGGACCAAAAGCAAGTTTCTCCACATCACTTGCTCACCTCAACAGCATCCACATAACCCTGCTCTTAATAAGGTGTATCTGTAAAAGTCATTTTCCTTCCCTGTGTATATGTGATAGTTGCTACCCACTTTGAGCTGCCTGCTGATTACTAATTATGTTTAGTGTTCAGGTTACAAAGCTCCTTAAATCTTTTACTTTTGGCTATAACCCATTATTCCCATAAACCCTAATTTTAGTGCAAGACTCCACAGCATAAGGTTTTCAGAAGTGCACATATATTACCATACCAGAAATGCCTGAACCACAACACCGAGTTTATTAGCATGACTCTACTGCCTTCTATTCTAATATCTGAAAATCGAGTAACCATAACCACATTAGCAAAGTAAAATAAATTCACATTAAGTAACAACAAAACTGGCAAGGTGCAACCTACCTACAGTGGAAATGGTAGAGCCAGCCTCATCCAATACATCCACTGATTCTGCCAATTGGAGCTGGATTTTTGGCACCACAGTGAGAATAGCCAGGACATCCAAAGCAAAGCGCACAGTATCATTCCTAGACAGGAAGAAGAATCAAAAACAAATTACAACATAGCTACAAGAAACAGTAACAGTTCTAAAAGAGAGAGAGACACAACAGATCAGAATCACCATTTCTGTGGCTCTTTAAAAAAAGAAAGAAAAAAATTAGAAGAATCCTCAATGCTAGTGAAGATATATATTGGATACACTTTCTAGAAAGCATTATGAGACATGATTCTTAAAGTATTCATAACCTTTGGCCCAAGAATTTTAACTCTAGCAATTTGTCCTAAGAATGTAATGAGAAGTGCATAGCCAGGCTCCATGGCACATATCTATAATCCCAGCAATTTAGGAGCCTGAGGTAGGAGGATTGACAGTTTTGAAGCCAGAAGCAACCTATGTAGTTTGGTGTGACTCTGGATAATTGGTGTGACTCTGTATCACATTTTTAAAAGTTAAAAAGGTGCTAGGGGTGCAGCTCAGTGGTCGAGCACTAGCAAGTGCAAGGCTTTAGGCTTAACTCTCTAGTACTAGGGAAAAAAATCAGAAGTACAAACAAGTATTTAAACACAACCTGAGTATTCCTTATCTGAAATGCTAGGACCAAAATTGTTTCACATTTCAGTGTTTTTCAGATTTTAGAATACTTTAATAGACTTTACTGATTGAGAATTCCTAACCCGAAAATCCAAACAAAATCAAAAAAACACATTATAAACTGCTCTGCAGCCACTCACAATTACTTTAAAAAAACTCAAAAGACAAGGGAAAAACTCAAAATACAACATTAATGAAATAGAAAATATAGGACATAGAATTAAATATCTGACCAAGTACTATCAAGAAGGTAGAGAAACTACTGAGAGAATAACATGGTTAAAATCATTCTACAAGCAATTTGGCAACATCCAATAAAGGTTAAAATGCAGATACTCCCATACAACTCATGTTCCACACACCATATCCTCAGAAGAGACTCCATGGCACCTTTTAATTACTAAAAGACACTAAATGAAAATAGGAGAAAGCTCTAGTTTAGAAATACAACAGTTTAAATATTAAAGTTGCAAAAGATACACACAGGAAAATATTCGTGTAACTTAAACACATACAAAGCGATACTGTATTATTGCTTATGGACATACAGACATGTACAGCATAAAAACATAAACAGAAAGAATGAATTCCAAATTTAGAAGACTGATCACTCTGGGAAGGCAGGAAAAGGAAAGAAACTGAGGAAAAAGCAAACACATCAGCCTTGGTTGAAAATGAGTATAGATCAGATGTTATTCTCTCTACCTTTCTGCACTATGAAACATTTCATAAAAAACATGAATGAGATTGAATACTACAATCGGATTGTGCATGTTTACATACATTATGGAAAGAAGATGGTAGAAATTAACAGTGATTAAGAGTAATTTTCAGCTGGGCACAGTGGTCCATGCCTGCCTTTAATCCCAGCGACCTGGAAGGCAGAGGCAGGAGGACTGCAGGTTCAAGGCCAGAGGCAGCTTGTGTAACTTAGCAAGACCCTATCTCCAAAAATAAAAAAGGGGCTGGAGGTGCAGCTCAGTACCAGAGCACTTGCAAAGTATGCATGAGGCCCTGGGTTCAGTGCCCTAGTACCACCAAAAAAATAAAAAAATAAAAATAAAAATAATAAAATTAATTTTCAGGGGTTGGGGAGGTAGTTCAATGGTACAGCAGCACTTACCTAGCACTGATGTGATCACTAGCCTCATTAAAAAAATAAAAGTTATTTTCAAGGGCAGGGGAGAGTGATTTTCAGTCAGATATGGCTGTGCACACTTGTAATCCCAGCACTCAGGAGGCTAAAGCAGAAGGATTGCAAGTTCAAGGCCAACCTAGGTACACAGCAAATATGATGCCACCCTGAGCTACGCAAAAAGACTGTCTCAATACAAAACAAAACAAAACAAAACAAGAAGAGTAATTTTGTAATTTTCTTTTCTCTTAATAAGGATCTGTAAATTTTATACCAGAAATGAGCATTCATTCATTTTATTTTATTTTATTTTTTGCAGTATAGGGGGTTGAACCCAGGACCCTGAGTTTGCATGCTTTGCAAGTGTTGTACCACTGAGCTTCACCTCCAGCCCATTTTTTAACTTTTTGAGACACGGTTTCACTAAATTAAACAGATTGCCTCTGGCCTCAACTTGTGATCCTCTTGCCTCCACCTCCTGAGTCTCTGGGATTACAGGCGTGTGCCACCACAACCAGCACCATTAATCTTATTTTTAAAAATAAACTCTTTTAGCTGCAGGTATAACCCTGGGAACTTTTCTGTGGTGATGAGAATTAAACCCAGGACTTCATGCCTGCCAGGCAAGCACTCAATCACTAAGCTATAGCCCTATCTTCTTGGTAAACTTTGTAAATCAAGGATATTTTTTTTCAATAATCAAAATATAAATTACCATTCAAATAATGTATTACTACCCTTCGTAGATATATTCTGAACTTTTCTTTTAAGCAATTCAAGTAAATCTAATAAACTATTTCTTGACAATAACTAAAACAGTGGTTCTTGGGACTGGGTTATAGCTCAGTGGCAGAGGGCTTGCCTAGGGTGTCTTGAGACCTTGAGTTCTACCCAGAATACCACACACACACACACACAAAAAAAAAAAAAAAAAGAGATGCTGCCTGAGCATGATGGCACACATCTGTAATTCTGGCAAGAGGATTTGTCAGTTCAAGGCCAGATGTGGCCTGAATAACTTAGCAAGACCCTGTCTCAAAATAAAAAAATAAACAAAAAAAGGGGGGCTGGAGCTGCAGCTCAGTGGTGGAGCACTTGTCTGGCGTATACAAGGCTCTGGTTTCAACCCCCGCTATTGCAAAAAAAAAAAAAAAAAAAAATGCTGATTACCAACTTTATTACTATTCTCTCTTCAGACCCCACCTTTTCCAAATTATATAACAAGACATTTTTAAAAAGAAAATACAAAATACAGTTTTAATTCTTTCTTCCTTTTTTTTTTTTTTTTTTGAGACAGTCACATTTCTCTGGTCAGACTAGACTCAAACTCACAATCCTCCTGCCTCAGCCTCTTGAGTAGCTGGGACTACAGGTGTGCACCACTGTGCCCGGCCAATCTGAATTCTTTTTACATCATTTTTCACATCATTTTCCAACAAATCCCATTCAATTTCTTGATTCAGAGCCTTGTCCTCTTTTGCTGACTGCCTTTAATTGCATTGTGACAATCATTCGTGTGTTAAATCTGAAGGGCAAAAGGATAGTTTTATCTGAAAGTAAGACAAACACTATATATGGCTGTCAAACAGAAGCAAGACATTTAAAGTCCAAGTAATACAGCATAAGAGATCTCAACTCTAAAGTTAAGACATGTAAATCATGTGACTTCTCTTAGAGTACCAATGTTGACTCTTGACTATGGTGCACTGTTTACAATCACAAAGACTGTATATAGGAACCAGCACCCTATAAATTAAAAATCATATTTTCAAGCTGACTCTAGTTCATCAAATTCAAGTCTAAAATTTCAATCCAATTCAATAAAAGTTTAAGTGTATACTACATGCAAGCCAAACCAAAATCAACTTTAGCAAAAGAAAAAAGCAGGATCAATCATCATCTGAAACCTCTTTCTGGTCCCACCTTGCATAATAGGTCTTCCAATTGCAGGCAATAGAAATAAGCTGCAACAAGAGTTGCACACAAGAAAGTTTGAGGAAGACTTCAGCTGGTTCCCAATATAGCTGTGCTGGGCCATATTCTATCAAAAACTCCATCATTTCCACAATTTGCTCATGAGTATATGAACATGCCTATAAGGAGAGATATATATTATTATACTTTATACACACACACACACACACACACACACACACACACGCACACAGTTTGCAGTACTAGCAGTTTGAACCAATGGCTCTGCACATGCTAGGCAAGGGCTCCACCACTGAGTTGTATCTCTAGACGGTTTTTCATTTTGTATTTTGAGACAGGGTCTAACACTAAGTTGTGCACACTGTCTCTGCCCTTGAACTCACAATCCTCCTGCCCTCACCTCCCAAGTAATTGGAATTAGAGGCAAGTGCAACAGCACCTGGGTTATTACACATAACTCTTTGCATCTGCCTGCTTATCTTCTCAAGCATAGCTCATTGGCAAAGAGGTTTTAATAACAGCTTCCAAATTTCACAATTGTTGAGTCAACAGTCCACATGTGAGACAATGACTGAATAATGTTTAATCTTTTTTTTTTTAATAACCAGACCTGCAATACATTTTGTCCTCCAAGATAACTAATGGTCCCTTTGTGTATTTCCTTCATGGCTTAAGAAGAGAAAATAGCACCAGGGAATCAATATCTTCTCAGTTTGTCATTTCTAAAACAATACTGAACTTAGTACCAAAATATATAAAATAGGTACCAAAGTGGTGATGTTAGGTATCGTCGGTCACATCCAACTCATAGTGACCCTACATACAACAGAACGAAATACTCCCTGATATTTTGCCATGCACACAAAGTTTGAATCCAATGTTGCAGTCACTGTGTTTCTTATTTTGCAAGGTGCCACATCAACAACAGGAGGTCCCACAGGCATTACTTAATTGCTGTCGTTAAGGCTCACTCTCCTTTGAGGAGACAACTCTTCTCCAATTGTCTTTTGAATGCATTTCAGCCTTGGGGGCTCATTTTCCAGCAGTGTAATTGACAGTGTTTCTCTGCTATTCCTACAGTTTTCAATGGTCAATGGTTTTGAGGCCTATAGGTGTGCCACTGTGGCATACAATCTTGTCAGATCTTGGAAGCTAAGCAGGGTGGGGCATCGTTAGTACTTCAATGGGAGATCGCCTGGGAATAATGGGTGCTGTAGGCTTGGGAGAGGGACCCAGCAGCCCAGGGACCCAATGACAGATCCCAAAACAATCTGTCATTGAAAACCCTATGAATAGTAGAATAGCACTGACATAGTGCCAGGAATAGCACACTGTCAGGTAATGTTTCATTCTGTTATACATAGGATGGCTATGAGTCAGATCAGACTCAATGGTACCTAACAACAGCAGTGGTTCAAAGTGGGCTACTGGGTCCTTCTCCCTGCTCTGTCTTAATCTGGAAGCTCAGCTGAAGCCTGTCCAACATGGGTGTCCCTGCTGGTGTCTGAAAGGCTGATGGTATAGCTTTCAGCATCATAACAACACACAAGCCCGCACAGCATGACAAGCTGACAGACATCAAAATGATATAACGTAGAATTATAAATGCAGCCTTCCCAAAATGAAATTCTGCACAGGAAGCAAGACATCTAGTATTTTTCATAAAAGAAAATTCTTTTATACACACTTCAGTTCATCCTTCAGTTCTAATAGCCAAAAAAAGTAGAAATTTATAAGAAGGAACAAAATAAAAAAATAGTACTCGAAAACCCATTAATTAAAAAAATTACTTAAAAATAAACATATAATTCTGGTCCAGGTCAGATGGTGAGAATCTCAAGAAGGCAGATGTGATTGTTAATTTAATAAACAGAAGCCTAATTAAATAAAAAGAAAGGAAAAGGCCTTGAAATTCATCTATTACATGCACTATCAATTGTTCTGTTTTCATAAAGAGCAAGTAAAATTCAATAAGGTCTATCTTGCAAAGACTCCACTGATCTGAACATGAATTTCAAGCTGGAGATCCTACAGAGAGTGTTAGTAAGATTGTCCTCTTCTTTTACTTGTTTATTTTTTGTTTGGCTTTTTGAGATAAGGTCTTGCTATATAGGCTAGGCTGGCCTCAAATTTTTGACAATCTTGTTTCAGCCTCCCAGGTTCTGAGATTATAGTTGCACAAAACCACACCTGACAAGGTTGTTCCCTTTTAAATCTGTGGCCTAGACTAGGGAATGTAGTCAGGGATAGAGAGATTATCTAACATGCATGAGGCCCTGGGTTTGATGCCTAGCATTACATTTAAAAAGTGATAATAATAACAACTATAGCCTCTTACCTTGTATGGTGGTTGAGGATGAACAAGAATGCCACCCTCAGTCCTCTGAAGTGACTGCTTCACTTGTTCCAATTTAATGGCCAGATGAGCCTCAAAATATTTGCGCAAAGCCATGCAGGTATGTTTCCCAGTTTGGCGGCTAGCAAATATTTCATCATCACTCAGAAGTGCACCCTGATCTTCCAAATTTAGAATCTCCAAAGTACTGATCTATTAATAAACAGGTAAAAGATTGGGGCAAAAGAGGAAGAAAGAACAAGCAAAAAGATAACCAAAAAAGAAAAAGATTTTGGTATAAACATTTACGCTCAACAAGACTGACAAATATCTAAGTATACCTATGAATACAGCACATTAGTAGCAGCCACATGAGAGCAAAACCTTAAACCCATATCAAAAAATGGCACATCTTTTAACCATATTAAAAGATATACCAGGAGCCAGGCATGGCGGCATGTAATCCTAGCACCCAGGAATCAGAAAGTGGAGGAACACAAATTTAAGGTCAGCCTGGACTATACAGTGAGATTGTGTCTCAAAAAACACAAGAAAACAAAACAAAGCAATAAAAATTTTTAAAAAAGCATATAGCTATTGCTTTTAGGAAGATCAAGATTATCAACAGTTATTTCCCTGATAAGACTACTACATCCAAAGCTGGTCTACACAATGGTATAGTAAGAATTCTTAACAATTATACAGAGAATGATATCAAAACTCTAATCAGAAGCTTCCTCTCTTAAATAGGGTGCTGCTGAAGGACATCCAAAACAAGCAGGACTCCCTAATCCTCTCAAGAAAAGTCAATGAAAGAACCTCACCAAGTTCACTAGACGACGAAGACCATCATAGCGGTCAAAGAGCTCCAAGACAGCTCGGAATGAGAAGCAAATTGAGAAAAACATGGTAGCATGACAGCATCCTGAGGCATGAGAACACTCCATCAACCACAGAGTATAGTTTACCACATCAGACAAAACATTGTGAGGATGCATGCAAACCTGCAAAACACAAAAATAAAACATTTTTTTTTTAATTTTGGGCAAAGGAGTTTATACAGTGATGAAAAACCCACCAGCATAAATACACATCTTTACAAAATACAATCATCATTCTTACTCATTCTTAAAGTTTAAGTTATAACTGTTAACTTTTAGAATATAATACATTAAAAACCTAAAAACCTAAAAACTACTTAAATTTAGATAAATATTTAAATTCAACCTGTACTAACTGAGTGCCAACAAATATATCATTTAATGCTCCCAATGGCTCTAATAAATAGGTACAGGATTCCCACTTAACAGAGGAGGAAGAGGCTCAGAGAGGTTAAGAGGTGATAAAAGTGGCTAAGGCTACTGATCATAAGTTTACAAGTTTAGTATCCATTGACTCACTGATTCATTCACACACTTTTCTTTTTTCTTTCTTCTATTTGCAGAAGTAGGGGTTGAAGCCAGGGCCTTGTACAAGTGCTCTTCCACTGATCTGCATCCCCTCCCCCTTTTTAATTCTTATTTTCAGACAGGGTCTCACTAACTTGTGCAGGCTGCCTCTAGCCTTGAACCTGCAAACCTCTTGCCTCAATCTCCTTAGTAGCTGTGATTACAGGTATGCACTACCACATTCAGCTCATGTGCATTTTAATATCTGCTATAGGTTAGACAATGAATTGCAAATGAATTGGCACTCTTTTCTATAGCTTAGCTACAATCTGTACATACACAGATTGGTTTACTATTCTCAGAGTAGTACCAATCCTTGCATAATGTTGAAATCAAGAGGAGAAAAAGTTAAAATTATCTTAGTAAATAAGTAAAGACAGAGTTTAAGGAAAAACTATCAGTTTACTCTACCAAAAAATTCACACTACACAGAATATTAGAAAAATGATCCAGGTACAGAAATGACAAGACCAGTGGGGGTCATAGCACACACCTATAATCTAAGTGACTGCAGAGGCTGAGGCAGGAGGATCATGAGTTTGAGGCCAGAGGTAGCCTGTCAACTTATTAAGACCCTGTCTCAAAAGCGGGGGGTGGGGGAGGGGGTGGGGGGGTGTTAGAGGGTGCATACCTATAATCCCTGCACTAAAGAGGCTGAGGCAGGAAGACTGCATGTTTGAGGCTAGCCTAGGCTACACAGTAAGACCTTGCCAAAAAAAGTGTCTGAAGACTCTGGCAGTAGTTGTTGTGGTTAGGTGCCGTCGAGCCGGTATCCGACTCATAGCAACCCTCACAGGGTTTTCAATGGCTGTTTCGGGATTGCCTTGGGAGTGGATTACCAGGTCCTTCTCCCATTTTTGGGGTGCTGGGAATTGAACTGGGGACCTCAGAGACTGCAGCGCAGCGCTCTACCAACTGAGCTAAATCCCAGCCCTCTTTGGCAGCACTGAGGAGTTAAACCCAAGGCCTTGCACGCACAAGATAGGCAAGTGCTTTGCCACTGATCCACACCCCAGGCCCTTTTTATTATTATTTTTATTTGAGACAGGGTCTTGCTAAGTTGCACAGGCTGCCTGTGGCCTCAAGGTCAGGATCCTTAAGCCTCAGCCTCTCAAGTCACTGGGATTATAGGCGTAAGCCATGGCACCTGGCTTGAAGACTAATCTTAATGACAGAGAAATGGCAAAAACTAAATAAAGCTCCTAGAACTCCTATCCATCCTGCACTTTCAGAGCAGTCATAAAATTTCAGAATCTCCTCTAAACAATTTTCTATTTTTAGATTGGTTTGTGAGGACTGCACATTCACATTCCTTGCATCTTTCATTAGAATTCAGTCCTTCAACTATTCATTTTTTCTCAGCCAAAAGTTCTTCTGTGAATTACTCTTTTAAAGAGATTATCTCCACCCAATTTCATTCTCATATACCTGAACGGAACAACTTACTCTTTCCATAGCATCCTGGTTATAGGACAGGTAATACAAACACATGGATACACCAGTTGCAGCCATAGAAGGACGAGGAATTTCCAATAATTTCTGTACTCCACCATGTGCAACAAATTCTGTGGCAAATTTGTTATGGAGCAGGAGAGATGCTAGGTGCTAAACAATAAGGACACATGTTACCATGAAACAATATAAATATATCACAAAATTCCTTGACATATTAAGTTAAGCTTCTTAATACCAGAGTACACTAGGTAAAGCCAGGCAACACCTGTAATACCAGCGAGTTGGCAAGCTGAGGAAGGAGGATCACAAGTTTCAAGTCAGAGGTGGCCTGTCCAACTTAGTATAAGACCATGTCTCAAAATAAAAAATTTAAAAAGGGGGCTGGGGGATACAACTCAGTGGTAGAGCACTTGCCTAGCCAGCACAAGGCATTGAGTTCAACCCTCCATTACTGCAAAAAAAGAGTAATTAGACAACTACCCTCCCATAAAAGAAGAAAAGCCAATAATACTTAAGGGAAACAAAATAGGAGGAAGAGGAGGAGGAGGAGGGAGAGGGAAGAATGGAGGGAGGGAGGGAGGGACGGAAGGAGAGGGGAGGAAAGGAGGGAGAAAGTAATGAAAAGCAGGGAGGGAGGGAGGGAGGGAAAAGATACTCAAATGCTACTACATTCTTCTTTTCCCTCCTAACACCAAAGGTTTCTTTTGGGGGGAGGGTTTTGGAGGAACTAGGAATTTAACCCAGGGCCTTGTGCATGCTAAGCATGTACTCTACTGAGCTCAACCTCTAGCCCTCAAAAGGTTTTTATGAAAGTTAAAAGCAAGAAATAAAGCTGGGCCCAGCAGCACACACCTGTATTCCCAACGACTCAAGAGGCAGAGGCAGGAGAATCTCAAGTTCGAGGCCAGAGGCAGCCCATGTAACTTAGGGACCCTGTCTCAAAAAGTTAAAAATGGGCTAGGGGTACAGCTCAGTGGTAGGGCACTTGCAAAGCATGCACAAGAGCCCAGATTCAACCTCCTACTACCAAAAAAAGAAAGGAAAAAAAAAAAAAAAAGGTTTGTTTTTTGAAGGATTCAGAGTTTTAATAAGGCCCCTGCAGTCTTATTAAAAAACAAACAAATAAAAATAAAATAAAATAAACCAAGAGTAAGGCAGGCATTGTGGTACATGCCTGTAATCCCAACTACTTGGGAGGCTGAGGCAGGAGGATTCCAAAATCAAGACCAGCCATGGCAACTTTAACAAGACCCTGTCTCAAAATAAAATTTTTTTAAAAGGGCTGGGGGGTGTAGCTTGCCAGTAGAGTGTTTGCCTAGTGTGCACAAGGCCCTGGATATAATCCCCAGTACCTTACACAAACATGAAAAATATTGCTATCAGTAATGACATGTCTTAAAAAACATTTTATTAGTACATAGCTCCCCTAAAGGACTTTTACTTTCCCAATTTAATTATCTTAATATAATCAGCTCTGTGTTCTAAATGTGGCTCAGGCACTGACTCAATTAATGAAGCCCAGAACTTTGCCTCTTTTAATCCTCACTACATCCCTAAAGAACGCCTATAAAAGGTTCAGTTTCTCCTCAATTTTCTGTTTTAACCCTTTCTGTTTCTACTAGCTTCAACATCTGCCCTTCTCTTGAGTCTTCCTTTTGAACAAAATAATACATCCAGCTTTCTACAGTTTTTTTTTTTCTATAAAGATCTCTTTTCAGATTTTCCCCTCTGTTCATCCCCATTTTATTTTCCACATGACTATGTGTGGAAGTAGTTGAATGATGACACCCATTACATTTCCCCACACAAAAAACTATAAATACATGTCCCAATCCTTTTTTCCACTGCATCGTGTTCAGGAACAGGTGTTGTACCTGAAAGCAGTGCCTCTGGGCCACAAAAGACAAACTCTGAGCTACAGCTTCATTCCACTATTCAAAGTATAACCATGCATTCATGCTTTATACGCACATATGCAAAATACACCCCACATTATTCCAATTATACCTGACTTCCTCCAAACTTAGAATTTCTAAAACTTAAAATTTTCTCACTTGGATTCCACTTCAATATACTGTGAAATTATATGGTTGATGAGATAGTCACTGGCCACATGTGGCCAATTTAAAATTAATTAAAACTAAATAAAATTAAAAATTCAGTGCCTCAGAGGCACTAGCTACATTTCAAGTGCTGAAAAATTACATATGGCCGGCCAGCACCCACTGTATACCCACTGTACTGCACATCACAGATATAAAACATTTCTACCAGTAAAATACTCAGTCACCTAATATTTCTAAGAACTTTACCTTGAGTGCCTCAAATGTAAGCAGGACATCATTAGTCTGTTTCAGATCAATATAAAACATCATCAACTCCCGTGAGCCAAGTTGCATAAATATGGGAAGTAACTGAAATGAGGACCAAAAATAAGTCTTAAATTTTGGCTTTATTTTTCACACATTTCCAATATCATCCTATGAAGACAGAAGATTAAAGAAATGAGGCAGTCCCCTCTCAGGAAGAATATATATATGAATGCAATTTAATCAAACAGAACTTATCAGAGGACCATACCAGTTTGGGACAATGACCTTTCTGGAAAAATTTAAGAAAATGTCAGTGTATAAAGCGCTACTATAAAATATCCCAGAAATAAATACAGTAGTCCCAAAATGTGAATGGTACCCTTCCCAATAAACTTACCTCCTGATATTCTCCTAGAGGGGTCAAATATTGGAGAATGAGTCGCTGTTCAATAGCAGGAGTCAAAGGATAAAGGGTATAATTGGTGCCAATTACCCAGGGGGACATTTCTGACCAGCTGCTATTAGACAGCTCAACAAACACGCGGTCTGGGTCAGAAGATGAGAAACCCAACTTTTGCTTGGCCTTCCTAAAACTCTCTCTGTCACCCTGCTTCGCTGATTTGTTTTTCTTCAATCCTCCTTCCTCAGGTTTGGTTGCTGAGTTCACTCTACTACTGGTCTTGTGGCCTGAATCAAGATGAAACGAGAGCTCCATGTCTCCAGAAGCTTCTTCATGTTCCCCATCCACTACATCTACTGTGATGTCACCGTAGTCCATATCCACAGCTTCCTCATCCAAAGGCAAAAGAGGTTCAGAAGAGAGTTTCCGTGGGCTGGGACGCTTGCTTTCTTGCCGCAAAGCCACTTCCTGAAGCTGCAGCTCTCTCAGTCTTCGAAGTACTATTGCCACCTATCAGAAATATTGGGGTTTTTAAAGGGGGTTGCCTCTTCTGCATCTTAACTTATTAAACTTACTTAACTTACATAATTCTTATTCTTCTTTGTGTCTGTGTATGGTGCTGCGAATTGAACTTTTGGCCTCATATATGCCAGGGAAGTGTTCCACCACTAAGTTAGTCCTCTAAACTTTTTTTGTTTTTTGAGATGGGGTCTCACTGTGTCACTTAGGCTAGCCTGGAACTCACAATTCTGCCTTTGCCTCCAAACTGACAGAATTACAGGCATGTACCACTATGCCTTGCTAATTAATTAATTCTTATTTCCACTTAAAGAGAAATAGATACTCATATAGGTAGCCCAGTGCCTGGTAACAGTAAAGATTTGATGAATGTCTTGACTCAATGAAACATAATATGGCTAAAAGTCTCATTTCCCATAGAATTTTCCAGATAACCCAAACCAGAAGATCTGTACATAAAACACAATGTTCACAACTGATCCGTTCAGGTTAAGGTGAGCTAGACTATCATACATAAAGAGGCAGAAACTAAACTCATTGTGGGTTTTTTATTTGTTTTTTAAAAGTACATGGAGTTGAACCCAGGACCTCACACATTCTTTGCAAGTATTCTACCACTGGGTTGAACCCTTAACCTATTTTTTGAGTCAGGTTCTCACTAAGTTACACAAGCTTCCTCTGGCCTCGAACTCACAATTCTCCTGCCTCCACCTCCTGAGTTGCTGGTATTAAAGGCATGCACCACTGCACCTGCTTGATACTTTTGTTGTGTTTTTTTTAAGGTGCCTTTGAAAGTCAAGCATGAAGGACTAGAGATTCAGCTCAGTGGTAGAGCACTTGCCTACCATATGCAAGGCCCTGGGTACATTCCCTACCACCAAAAAAAAAAAAAAAAAAGAAAGAAAGAAACAAAAGGAAAATCAAACATGAAGGTGTGAAAAATTTTTATCTACTGTAAGTTATGTTGTTGTTGTTGTTGTTAGGTGCCGTTGAGTCGGTATCCGACTCATAGCGACCCTCATAGGGTTTTCAATGGCAGACTGTTTCGGGATTGCCTTGGGAGTGGATTGCCAGGCCCTTCTCCCATTTTTGCGGTGCTGGGAATAGAACTCGGGACCTCAGAGACTGCAGCGCAGCGCTCTACCAACTGAGCTAAATCCCAGCCCCACAGTAAGTTATAGTCTGTCAAATATGTTGTACATAACTACATAATCTACCTTTCAAGTCCATTTTTTTTTCTTTTAAGTACTTACTTTTTTGGCCAACCCTAAAAAGCAGTAGTTTTAAAAAGAGAGGTTGATTATTTCTGCAATTTTTAAATTGAATTACATTTTTAAAATGATTAGAATGGCAGATGAATTGGTGGGCCAGGCATCATGTCACGGTACACACCTGTAATCTGGGGGTGCAGCTCAGTGGTAGAGCTCTTGCCTGGCATGTGTGAAGCCCTGAGTTTAACCTCCCAAAAGTAGGAGGAAACACCAAAAAGGGGTAAAATGGGAATGTAATAAAATAAATATAATAAAATGTTAACAATCCATTTAATAGTTTGTACAAAGCTACTCTCTAAAATTCTTTCAACTTTGCTATATGTTTTAAATTTTTCATAACATAAAGGTTAGGGAATGAAAGAGGATGGGACACAGGGAATGGTATTGTTCCTTACTTGATACAAAATGTCATGATTCTCGACAAGATGAAAAACATTGTTTTTCAGTATTAAAAAAAAAGTAAAATCAAAATAAAATAAAAACTCTTATTATAAAGCCGACAACAAGGTTCATGACTGTAATACCAGCTACTTGGGAGGCTGAGGCAGGAGGGCCATGAGTTTGAGGCCAAAGGAAGCCCATGCAACTCACCAAGGCACTGTTTCAAAATTTAATTCAAAAGGGCTGGAGGGTGCTGGAGATGCAGCTCAGTGGTACAGTGATAGAGCACTTGTTTAACGTGTGAGGCCCTGGGTTTAACCCACAAACTGGGGGCGGGGTGGGGGGTGGAAACTTCTTATTATGGAAAGTAATCTTGAAACATGCTGGCGTACAAGATAATAAATATGACCTATCTATTCAGACTTAGCAACTTACAACAACAAATTCAGATTCAGATAACAAGAAAGAACGTGTAAGTACTCTGCCATTGCATACAACAATTCATTTTAAGACGGTCCTTACCAGCTGTGAATTTTCATCTCTGTAGTTGGCAGCAATATCTTGATTTTCCATAGCACCTCCTAACAGTCCAGTAGAATATGTCCTCAATGGCTGATCAGCCTCTCGGGCCCATTTGAAAAGATTCTCAACAATTCCTTCCTATAGTAAAGAAAACAGTACAATTCAGAAAAGACCCACTTTTGTAACTAAAAGTATAACCAAAGATTTTAGTCTCATGAGAAAGTAAGTTAATAAATATTTCAGTGCTATTCATACAAGTTAAAAATGCATCATCCAGACACGGTAGTGCATACTCATAATCCCAGCTCCTTCAGAGGCTAAGGCAAGAGTCTGAGATCAGCCTGGGCAGCATAGTGAGACTCTATCTCATTCATAAATAAATAAATAAATGTATATATTCTGTGCACGTGTGCAATAAAACCCTATTTTTTATTGGGAATTTTTAATGTACAACTTAATGTGTTTCATTCTGACATGCATTTCATTGTGACATTTCCATATATGTGTTTCATTGTACATCGCACATATAGCTTCCCCCTTACCCTCTTGTGCACCTCCTCCCCCTTCTCCCACCCAACAAAACCCTATTTAGCCATTAAAACTCAAGCTAAAACTCAAAATCACCAGAATTTAGTCCTATTTTAGATGTCAACTCCCAAAAGCTTTCATGATAAACAGGAGGGTATTTGAAATATGCTTCATAGAAGTTCATAAGGCAAGAAACATATTAATGCTCAGAATTCTCAATCAAGATTTAACCCCAAATACACCAAACATTTTGAATTAGCTTTTATTATGAAAAATAATGCATATAAACATGTGTATTCCAAAAAAGATAAAAATCAATTATGTTCTACCACACAGCTTAAGAACAAGCTTAAGAAATAGAAACCTTCTGCTGAGCACCATGATGCATGCCTGTAATCTCAGCTACTTGGGAAGCTCAAGGCCAGAGACCGCCTGTGCAACATAATGAGACTCTGTCTCAAAATAAAAAATGAGGGCTGCAAATGTAGCTCAGTGGTAGAGCACTTGCGTAGTATGTGTGAGGCCCTGGGTTCAGTCCTCAGCAACATAAAGGAAGGAAAGAAAGGCACAGTTGTTTTTGTTGGTAGGTGCCATCAATTTGGGTCTAACTCATACCAGCCCTATGTATAACAGCTCTGTGGTAGAGAGCTTGCAAAGTATGTGTGAAGCCCTGGGTTCAACTTCCTGGTACTACAAAATAATACATTAATTAATTAAAATAGAATAAAGGTACACAAGCTGCCTCTGGTCTTGAACTTGTGATCTTCCTGCCTTTACCTCCTGAGTCACTGGGATTACAAGCGTGCATCACCATGCCCAACTGGATTTCTTTATTTTCTATGGCGTATATTGCTGTCTGAATAAGAAAAAATTGTAACTATTTTAACAACAAAGATAAATCCAAAACATCACTATGCAATTAAAAACAAAACTATGACTTTTCCTTCTACCTTTTCTTGAAAGACAACAGCAGTTTCCAGCCCTGGCATGATGTCCAGTAGCAGTCTGCAAGCTGCAGTGTTTAATGGGGGCTCTCGGCTTGTCATCACATATGCATTCACCAGCTATAAAGGGGGCAAGAGGAAAGAGAGGAAAAGGAGACAGGTAGGAGAAAGGCGGATGGACATGATCAATGTACAATATATGCTTACATGGAAATATCACAGGTAATTCCATTAACTTGTAAAATTAATATGTGTTAATAATTATAATTTTTCTAAAAAAAGAAAGTACTATTTGTCTGAAATTCAATACAGTTAAATTAAAGAAGCTAATAATAATTAATATAGTTTCACCACTTTTTCTTGTTACTGTTTAGTAAGTGATTGTAATAACTATAATTGTTTTAAGACAAGATCTTGCCATGTCACCCAGATTGACCTTGAATTTGTCATATTCCTGCCTCAGCTTCCCAAGTGCTGGGATTACAGGTGTGAGCCACCATGTGCAGTTTATCATTTTCTTATATGAAAAAAGACTGTACCCAATAACTATTAACTAAGCCTTTAATTATTACAGTTATAATCTTGCTTAGTCAAAATGATACACATTTCTTCTGAAGATTTAAAAGCCAAGTCGCCTAAAACAACAACTCAGCAACCACAGAAATTAGGCTCAAAGAGTATCACAAAGAAATCACACCCCCTTACCCTTATATATACTTTTTCAGAAGCATAAAACATGGCAAGTGCTGAGAACAGTGGCGCATGCTTATAATCCCGTGACTTGGAAGGCAGAGGCAGGAGGATCGCAAGTTCGAGGCCAGAGGCAGCCTGCACAACTTAGTGACCCTGTCTTAAGATAAAATATTAAAAAATGGGCTAGGGTTGCAGCTCAGTGGTACAGCAATTGCAAAGTATGCATGAGGCCCTGGGTCCAAACCCCTCAGTACCACACACACACACACACACACACACACACACACACACAAAATAAAAACAACTTGAATTTTATAATAAGGTGTGTGTGTGTGTGTGTGTGTGTGTGTGTGTGAATAAAACTTTCCTCCTGGCATTCATCTGATTTTTACTGACTCTCCTACTACTATGTGGTAGTTACCACTACCATGTTCTATGCTGAGAACATAAAAGTAAACAGTCCCACCATCAAAAAGCTTACAACCCCAAAGAGATGACAGGAAAACAAATACTATTATGAGTACAGGATACTACAGAAGTCCTTTAACAGGCCACACAACCTGTGTAGAGGTTTAGAGGGGAAAGGATTTCAATACTGAATATAAAGGACAAGTAGCTAGTAGCTAAAAAGGAGTGGGAGGAAAAGAGGGCCAAAGGGCTGGACAGGAAGCTGGACAGAACAAAAGTGAAAGATTAGGTTTTTACAAAAACGAAAGAATTTAAAATTTTATATAAAACTAAGGAATTTAAAATTTATTCTGAGCGCAGTGGGAAACCATTATAGTGGTACCTTAGCACTAGGCACTCAATCACAATCTGTTCCAGATGTGCCAAACAATTTGAGTTCTAAGCATTCTTTTCCCATAAGAAATGATGTAAATGTATTTATTGGTTCTGGCACAATACTGAATGGCCAACTCAGTCACATGTATGCCCTTTACATGCTTAGCATTTTTTATTTCAATTGTTCTTGGTTGCAGACCAAAATATTTGAAGTTTGATTGCCCAGGTACCACTGTAATAGATTTTAAGCAAAAGGGTACCATGATCTCTTTTTTCCATTTTAGAAAGATTTGTGGGCTATAAAATAAAGAATGGATTACAATTACAAGAAGAAAAGACAAGAAGAAACTGTTTATGAGGCTATTGCAATAACCACGTCAGAGGCAGCAGTGGCTAATCTAAGGACTGGAAATGAGGAAAAAATAGTGGAGGGATTTGGGAAGTTTAAGTTGTTGTTAGGTGCCATCAAGGCCTCAGAGAGCACAGAGCAGCATTCTACCAATTGAGCTAAACCCTAGCGCAAATGAAGTTTAATTGAAGGGAACAATAAGACGTATTAAGTTCACTGAATGCGAGCTTAAAAAAAGAGTGAGCTTGGAAAATTAAAGAATACTTCCTAACTGGCTAAAGACGTCATTATTGAGATAGAGAATAAGAAAAACAGACTACAAAGCAAAGAGATGGAGAATTCCAGGTGCCCGTGGGGGATATCCAGGTGGGAATGTCTGGAAGGCATCTGGAAGTGATCTGAAGCTGAGAAGAAACACTAGAGAAACAGAATTAAATTTGGCAGGCAATACAATATAAATGATAATACCTTACACTTACCAAGCTTTCACTATGTGTCAGGCTCTGTGTCAAGCATTTTTTGTGATTAACTTCATTCAAGGATTACAAAAACGTTATCAGCTCCATTTTATAGAATAGGAAAATGAGGCTTAGAGAAAATTAAGCTTAAAGAGGTACAAGTCACTTCTTCAAAGATCAAACTGTCATTGAACAGTGGAGCTGGATTTAAACCCAAAACATGGTCCCCAAAGCCCACTCCACCTCCAAACAAAACTACTAACCGACACAATTTATTGAGCTCTCAGGAACTGTGGGCGGTTTTTTGTTTTTGTTTTTTCTCATTTACTCCTCACAACAGCCCTGAGTTAAGAGAAGCACGTTCCTTCCCACCTATATGCCCAATGCACATACCACTGTTTTAGTGCAGAATCATATAATGTACATCATACTTATTTTTCCATTTAGGAATCCCAAAGAACTCTTACATTCCCAAACTAAAACTATTATGCCCAAGAATGAGCACAGATGCCTTGGGAGCCCTTACCAATATTTGACTCAACAAAGTACAGCCCACAGAGAAAACAACTTGATCACAACAAGGACTCTGACAAGAAAGAAGCCAACAATTACTCTTATTTCAACTGAACCAATAAAAAAATCTAATCACTACACTCCCAACTTTGTCATGGATGATCTTAGGTAAAAACAAATTATTTATAAGAATATCAAATAAATAAAGGTAAAACATCTGCTCATGATAATCTCTGGAGAAGAGAAAGAAGAAAACCTACTGCATTCATGAAATCATCATTCTTGAAGAGTATTCTCAGCAAGTGGCCCAGCATACACTCTGGATCAGCTCGACCTACCAAAAGAAAAGGGAGGAACACACAGAAGAATAAGTAAGTCATACTAGTCAAGTAACTAAGACCTCCGGAGTGGCATTGGGTTGTAAGTTTTAGCAAAGTGCCATGGGAAATAGACAGAAACAAAGACAAGATGCTGCCAGGCACAGTGGCTCACACCTGCAATTCCAGGAACACAGGAGGTGGAGGCAGGAGGATCAGGAATTTGAGGCCAAAGGCAGTCCATGCAACTTAGTAAGACTCAGTCTCAAGATAAAATGTAAAAAAGAAACCAAGCATGGTGACTCATGCCTGCAATCCCAGCAACTCAGGAGATGGAGGTGGGAGGATTGCGGGTTCAAGGCCAGAGACAGGCTGCATATTAGAAAGACCTTGCCTCAGGCTAAAAAATTTAAAAAGGGGCACTAGGAGTACAGCTCAGTGGAAAAGTGCTTGCAAAAGTAGTGCAACACTGTGGGTTCAGCTCCCTAGTACCAAAAAAAAAAAAAAAAAAAAAAAAAAAAAGTTAAAAAGGAGCTGGGGATGCAGCTCAGTGATAGAGCACTTGCAAGTATGAGTGAGGGCCTGGGTTCAATCACCCAATACCACTACCAAAAAAAAAAAAAAAAAAAAAGTACATCATTCTCTGTCATTCTCTGTCCCTTCCTTCCTCATTATCACTTTATCCATTCCAAGGCAATGATGCTAAGCATGATGTCTCTCTTAATTCTTTTTCATAATCCCATGTATTAACTTGGCTTCTGACTTCATTCACTTTCATGTTTCTTTATGCCCTATTGCCTTACTGAAGACGGGGGCTAAAAAGAATATTCTAAAACTGTCTATGAACATCTAGAACATGAGCAGTAGGTAACATCACATAAACATCTAGACACTCAATTTGAAATGCCCTGCATACTCACATTTGAGAACAAAAGCATAAGAAATAGAAATAAACCCCAAAACATCCAGGTGGATAAATAACTTTCTTATTTTTATAATTCTTACTTATTCATGCTATGTCTCCACAAAGAATATTTCAGATTCCTCTCAAAAAAGGACTGCTTCTCGCTATAGACTTTATATGCAGTGCAGGCTCATACATGACTTAAGCTTTGGCCACTGGTAATCTGCCTTAGAGAAAACATAAAACAGCAAAATCTCAAGTCCCACATGATTCTGTATTACAGCAAATTCCACACCAAAGCAGGCCAGTTTGTCATAATAAATTAGCCCAAAACAAAACCAAATTAACAGAAGAAAGTATACTTGAGCTGTCAGGATACAGACATCAAGGAGTTTGTTTATAGGACTGGGGATGCAGCTCAGTGATAGAACACTTGCCTAGCACGCACAAAGCCCCAGGATCAACCCCCAACACCACAGGGGGGAAAAAGTCTATTTATTATTCAAGGCTCCAAGTGCCAACTTTCTATCTACAAAAGCAAGGCATGGAATATATTCTCAACTATATTTCTCAATGAGTAAAAGAATAGTTATTGTTAGATGCATGAAGGCAGAAGAAAACTTTTGGCTTAAAAAAGTCAGAAGAAGCTGGGCCTGGTGGTGCACACCTCTAATTCCAGGGACTTTGGAGGCAGAGGCAGGAGGATCCTGAGTTTGGTGACAGAGGCAGTCTGTGCAACTTAGCAAGACCCTGACTCAAAATAAAAAATGAAAAATGGGCTAGGAGTACAGCCCAGTGGTAGAGCACTTGCAAAGTATGTGTGAGGCCCTGGGTTCAATCTCAAGTACCACAATATAAATAAATAAATAAATAAATTAATTAATTAATTAAATAGAAGAGGCAACTCTTGTCTTTGTAAGCATACCAAACAAGCTAACTAAAATATATCTAACTTGTTGTTGTTGTTGTTGTTCGGTGCCGTCGAGAGGGTATCCGACTCATAGGAACCCCGTGCACAACAGACTTCTCTGCTGTTCTGCTGTTTGTAGGGTTTTCAATGGTGGATTTATTACTGGGAGTGGGTCTGTCTCCCAAGCCTACAGCACCTGGTGTTCCCAGGAGGTCTCCCATCTAAGAACTAACCAGGCCCGACCCTGCTTAGCTTCTGAGATCTGATGGGATCAGATGCCACAGGCCCACAGCTGCAGGCATATCTGACTTTGTCCCTTTGAATTATGTATGTTCTATTTGATCTATAAACACCACAAATATTTAATTTTTTCCAAGAGATTATTTTTTCCTCATTGCCCTACATTAAGAAATATTCTAACAAATAAGTCTTATAATTTGTCACAGAAGATGGTATTTCAAAATGTTGTTAGCAATTTTCTTTTGTAATTAAAAAAAAACAATGCTGGGCATTTTTTCACACATGTGATGACATGTGTGAAATTCCAGTGACTCAAGAGGCAGAGGCAGGAGGACCTTAAGTTTGAAGTCAGAGGCAGACTGTACAACTTAGTGAGACCCTGTTCCAAGTTTAAAAAAAAAAATTAAAAATCTTACCAGGATGTCGATCATCAAATGGATCTGGATCCCCTTTACGATATTCTTCAGTTTCTTTTTCAATCAATTCCGACATCCTAGCAAAGAAGGAAGAAGGGGTCAACTCTGATCATGCTACAAAATTATACACCAATAACTATAGCAGCCAAGATATAAAATCAAAGCAGAAAGTTAGGAAAATGATCTTTTCCTGATGAGCACAGAAATCTAAACAGTCATTTCATACAACAATTCCCACACTCAAATTAATTTTGCTCTAAACTCTGCCTCAAAAAATAGCACTACCACCACCTAGGAAGCCCAAAACCGAAAAGTCATCATTAAAATCTTCCTTTTCTCCTCATCCCCTACAGTAATTCCTGTTAGCTCTTCCTGTAAGATAACTCTTGACTCTGTTTCTCTGAATTTTGATCACTCCTACCCTTATCCAGACCATCATCAACTATCTGGACTACTTCCAATGCCTTTTTACTGATCTTGCTTCCTGCTTTTATGTATGACCTGATAGAATTCATTCTCCAACTTCCAATGACTTATCACAATACCTTGAATTATGTCCAAGTACTACCATGGCCGACAATTATCCGGCTTCTGTCAGCTTCCTAACGCCTTCTTCTACTCTACTACCTCTCTCATTAAGCTTCAGTCACGTGGCCTTTTCTGTCATTCAAAGAATCCAAGTTCGTTCCTACTTCAGTGCCTTTCTGTGTGCTGTTACCTTAGCCTATAATGTTCATGCCCAGTGTGAGCCTCCATCTCTGCCCCAAGTAACCAGATTACTACTGCCTGTTCCAGAATGTCACAGAAATGGATTAATATATACTCCTATTATGCCTGGGTTCTTTTACTGTCATGTTTTGAGAGTCACTGTGTGCATCAAATTGCTTTTTATTCATGCATTCCTTATGAAAACAAGAAAAATTACTTTTTAAGAACCCTAAGGAAGACATTTTACTCTATTATAATGACAATCAAATGTAAGCTATCATATCTTCCAACATTTAACATGTTCTGTCCTAAGTCAAACTTTTCTACCTACTTCAGTTACACAAAACCAAATTTCCCAGTCTTCAGGGTTAAATTCTCTAAGACTTTGTGGCTTACTCTAATCAATCTTTCAAAATATTTGTTTTCCTTTCCCTCTAAAATCTGAAAATTCTCTTTACCACAAATGGTGATCACCCAAACTATAGTTGAGATTACGTAAGATCTACTAGTATTCTCAGTTGAAGCTAAGCAATAACTCCAGGTGCAGAGGCACATGCCCATAGTTCCAGCAACTCGGGAGTATGAGGTAGGAATATCATGAGCTTGAGGCCAGAAGCAGCCTGTGTAATTTAGCAATACTCTGACTCAGAATAAAAAAATAAAATAAAATAAAAGGGCTGGGGGTGCAGCCCAGTGGCACAGTACTTGCAAATTATGTGTGAGGCACTGGGTTCAATTCCCAACTATTGCCCTCCTCCAAAAAAAGCTCAACATAGCACAGAAGTTAAAACATGAATTCGGCAACCAGATTGCCAGGGTTCAAATCAGAACTCTTCCATTAACTTTGTGTAACTTTGCACAAGTTGGTTAACCAATCTGTGCCTCATCTATAAAATGAGGATCATACTCCTTACTATAAAATTTCTCTACAGTTGAATTAAAACCTGACATGTGAGAGCTACATAAGTGTTAATTGTTATCACGAAGACTAGAAATCAAAAACAAACACAGAAAACAATTAATGTAGGGTTGATATTGACTGGGATGGGAAAAAGAGAGAGACTTCTGGAGATAGTACTCAAATTCTACAACTTGACTTAGGTGATGGTTTTATGGAAAAAAAAAAGAATCCATCAATCAATCTACTTTATAGTACATAATTACACCTCAAAAATTAAAAAACCCAAGTGTGGTAGTATATTCCTATAATCCCACCAATGAGAAGGCTGAGGCAGGCAGAACATGAATTTGAGGCCAGCTTAGGCTACATTTCCAGATCTTGTCTCCAAAAACAAAACAAACAAATTTTTAAAAATTAAAAAACAAAACATTAACAACAACAACAACAAAAACCCAGAATTCAGGTTAGGCTTACACAGCTTGGCCTAAACCCAGCCCTTTTGTGTGGGTGTTGTATATGTGTGTATGGTGTGCAGCAGACTGAACCCAGGGCCTCATACATGGTAGGCAAGCACTCTACCACTGAGATACACTCCCCAACTTTTATTGTTGTTGTTAGATACTGGCAAGTCGCGTCCAATTCACAGTGACCCTCATGGGGTTTTCAATGGCTGATTGTTTCAGGATTACTTTGGGAGTGGATTGCCATGTCCTTCTACCATTTTGCAGTGCTGGTAATTGAACCCAGGGCCTCAGAGAGCACAGAGAAGCACTCTACCAACTAAGCTAAATCCCAACCCCAGCCTTTTATTAGTCAAAGTCAAACAGAAAGTCAATTAAAGTTATAAATAGCCAACATTTGGGAAATTTTTCTCAGGAAAACTGTCAAAAAAATGGTAAAAGTAATGGTCAATAAAAGAGTAGGTGAGGCTGAAATTAAGAACAGGTGGCCATGATATTCATTTGCTCCCCACAGAATATACCACACCCAAACTGGCATCCAGTTGAGAGGGAAAAAAATAAAAATAAAAATCTGAAGGTACTTCAAACAACACTTGGTAACCCAAGCCACAATTTCAAGGATGGAGGGGAGGTGCTCTTGTCTAAAAGTAAGGTGGTACCCTGAATCTATCTGCTATTTCCTAAACTTTCTGCCTAACCATGAAGATCTTTTAAGATCTTCCTCCATACAACTTTATTTTCCAGTTCTACCTTACATTAATCTAATCCTCTACATACATATAATCTCAGTACTTGAGAGGCTGAGGCAGGAGGATCACAAGTGCCAGGCCAGATTTGAATACATAGCGAAACCTTGTCTCAAAGGGGAAAAAAAAATTCCTTTTCTTTGGAGAGGCCCTTTCCTCATTTGATGCCCTTTTCAGTCACTTTTCAGTTTTACTAGAAAACCATGTATCTCTGCTTTTTATCAAGCTCTATCATCTTTCAAGTGCTTTTTCCAAGAAGCCTTGACCATATCCTACACAAGAAATCTCACTGGAACTGGAATCAAAATGCAGGATTTGAACCTAAGCCTTCCACTCTCTGGTTATGCAGTCTTTTGCAAGTAGCTCTGTTGATGGCAGTCTTTTAACAATGTAGCCCTTAGTGATACTTTAGGTGTCAGATAAGAAAGGTGAGATTCAGAGAAGTACCTCTTACAGCTGACACACGAAGGTTCTCAAATATTTGAGTAAAACAAAAAAAACCTATGCCATTCAAGTTCTTTCTAGTCTCATAACCCTTACAATATTTATAAACAATACAGTGTAATTTAGCACATCACATACTATTTTGTACTGTTCTGCATTATTTCTTAGCTGTTAAGCCTAGTTGCTTCCCAGGTGGTTATCTTCTTGAGAACAGTGACCTTCTAGGTTTTGCATTGCTAAATATCATTGCAGAGTGAAAAGGATGAGGGTCAAATGTATGAAAATGTGAAATAACACTGAAAATGAGACAGTATTTTTAGTGTAAGAGCTTAATATGTTTTAAACAAGTAAATAAATCAATAGCTAACATTATCACCCTTATTAATGACTCTCTCACAGTTACATCAATAATACATGCTCATTACACAGTATTTACTTTCTTTAATTCATTCTGGTTTAATTTAAAATATCTCCTTTAATAATTTTAGTACTACCTGGTGGTTCACATCTATAATCTCTGTGATTCAGGAAGCTGAGGCAGGAGGATCACAAGTGTGAGGTCAGAGGCAGCCTATACAACTTGGCAAGGCCTTGTCTCAAAATAAAAAACAAAAAATGGACTAGGTGTGCAGCTCAACAGCAGAGCACTTGCAAAGCATGCATAAGGCCCTGTGTTCAATCCCCACAAGTACTGCTAAATTAAATAAATAAAAAGTTTTAGTGTTTAATTGTTCATAATCTTCAATCCCTCTACAAATTAAAATCTAGTTTCCACTAGCCAGCAATAATCCTATTAAAAAAAAAAACAACAACAACCAGGGCCAGGTGCCATGGCACATGCCCTATAATCCTAGTGACTGGGGAAATTGAGGCAGGAAGATGAAAAGTTCAAGGCCAAAGATAGCCTGTACCACTTAGGGGACCTTGTTTCAAACAAAAACAAAAACAAAAAACCCCTGTCTTTTCACATTTCCCCATGTATCAAAAGCAACTGGGAATAAAGTATTCCTCTTTAAACTTTCATAAAACTGTAGTTCCTTAGCGGGGCATGGTAATGCATGCCTATAATTCCTTTAAGATCCTGTCTCAAAAAAGAAAAAAAAGTTTTTCTCACAGCTATAATATTCAAGATTAGATGTAGATGTTAAAAATATCTATAGTCCAGTGACATTCTCCTCAGAAAACACATGCGCACTCCTCACCAAGCCTTTACTTTTTACTTTCTCTCCTTCGGCCAAAAACATTATATACCATACAGTTACGAATGTACCAGTCAGTGGGAAAGTCACTGAAGAGATGTAATAACAAGACATAGCTCAGGGCTGGGGATACAGCTCCATGGTAGAGCATTTACTTACTATATGCAAGGCCCTGGGTTCCATTCTAGCTCCATAAAAAAACAAACAAAAAGACATAGTTCCTGCCTTCAAGAAGTTTACAATTTAGTGAGGAGACACATGTAAGAAACATTTATACTACAACTCAGTAACAGTTACAATGAGGGAAAACTATAACATATATATGAATGATACAAGTGTTTTCAAAAAATAATAAATAAAAGGATGTTCAAACCTACCTACATAGTCAAAGTCAGGGAAGGTTTTACAGATAGGATTCTTGAACCACTTCTTCAAAGGACGGGAGCTTGCCAAGCACACATGCTACAGAAAGGCATTCAGGCCAAAGAACTAGCAAGTGTAAAGGCATGCAGAGGTTAGAAAATACAGTACCATTCCTTAATAGAGGATGACACATACTATGAGGCAGACAAGGAGGAAGGAGCCAAATTATAAACAGCCTCACAGACCACACTAAAAAGTTTATATTTTACTCTGCATGAAGGGAGCCACAGAAGAATTATGAGTAGAGGCAGGACAATCAGATCTGTGTATGGGCAAGATGACTCTTACAGCAAGGGGAGGGATGTGTTAGAAGAGGGTAACCTAGAGGCAGACGATATGACACAGTTTAAAGGGCCATTCAAGAGATGATTTGGTATCAGCTTAATGAAAGAAATGGTAGCAGCAATAGAGAGGAGGGAAAAGCACCAGAAATCCCCTGGGCTTGGTGACAGACTAGGTCAGAAGAAGAATATATGAGAGAGAATGGCTCTCAGGGTTGTTTTTTTTTTTTTTTTTTTTAAATAATTTTTAATGAAATTAATGGGTCTCATTATGACATTTCCAGGCATGCATTTCATTGTACATTGCTCATGCTCACTTCCCCCTTACCCTCTCATGACCTGCCTCCCCCAGGCTCTCAGTTTTTTAGTTTACACTCACTTAGTTTAAAACCAAGGCAGGAAGCCAGGTGTGGTGGTGCATGTCTATAATCTCAGCACTCGGGTGTAGCCAATGCAGGAGGATCAATGCCAAGTTCAAAGCTAACCTGGTCTACATCCCAAGTTCCAAAACAGCCTGGGCTACACAGCTAGACCCTGTCTCAAAAGAATTAAAATAAATAAATCAAACTAAAAAAAAAAGTAAGACAGAGGCCAGGTGGAGTGGCACACCTCTAATCCCAATTTGGGAGGTGGAGGCAAGAGAATCGCAAGTTCAAGGCCACAGGCAGCCTGTGCAACTTAGGGAGACCCTGTCTCAACATAAAAAACAAAAAAGAAACCAGGCGTGGTGGCACATGTGTAATCCCAGCACTCTGGAAGCTGCGGCAGGAAGATCAATGCAAGTTCAAGGCCAGCCGGGTCTAAATAGCAAGTTCCCAGACAGGCTGGGTTAATCAAACAAACAACAAAACTTAAAAAAGGAGTTGGGGGTGCAGCTCAGAGGAATTGCAAGGTACATACTCTTCTACTAACTCAGTATCAGTCACCAAGCCCTGGGAATTTCTGCTGCTTTTCCCTCCTCTCCATTGCCACTACCACTTCCTTCATTAGGTCCCAATCACATCTTGAATGGCCCTTTAGATAGCGTATTGTATCATTTGCCTCCTGGTACCAAAAAAAAAAGGGCAGGAAAAGGCAGGAAGTGTGAAAAGTATAAGTTGTAGATAAGAAGAGAGGTAGAGATGAAGATGATAAGCTTTATTTTAGATATGGTATGCTTCAGGTGTCTGCGGAAGAGCCAGGTAAAGAAAAAGAGGGTCTGAAATAGAAACAGAAATCTGAAAACCCAAAATAATGGTTGAAATTATGGACATGCTAAATCTGTCTCGGTAGAACATTTAGGGTAAGGGGTGTATGTCGGGGGAGGAGAACACCCTGGAATTAAGAGACACGCAGGAGGGCTGAGGACATAGCTCAGTGGCCTAGCACTTGCCTAGCAAAAAAAAAAAAAAAAAAAAAAAAAAAAAAAAAAAAAAAAAAAAAAAAAAAAAAAAAAAAAAAAAAAAAAAAAAAAAAAAAAAAGGCAAGAGATCCTGCAAAGAATGAGGACAAAGGCTTGAGATGAAAGATAAGAAATGAAACACTCAAATGAGGAAAAAACTGTATTGAGAATTCAGTCAAGGTAAAAACGTTACTATATTTTTCTCCATGTGAATTTTTGTTTCTTAAACGTAGTTGTTTTGTGTATGTGAAAAGAGGCTAATGCATAAATTGTGTATGAAAAACAGCCTTAATTACTCATACCTGGTAAGGATGGGTACCATGTCCTGCCCACTGCCATGTTCCTTTTCCCACTGCTCCAGCAGGGTAGTGAGCTCGGCTTTGGAGTCCACATGTACCGCTACTGTAGTCATGGCTTGGCCTAAGGAAGCCCAAAGAACAACAACAATAAGAAGAACAGTAAATGAACAGAGACAAATAAACCTGAAATATATCCCTTCTTCCCACAAAAGGAAGGGTGGAGCAGGTAGAAAAAGGATGAGCAACCAAGGGAAATAATTAAAAGAGTAAGGGAAATAACTCATGGACTCCTCAGACAATTTTACTTAGGGTATAGCAGGAAACCCTACATATTCATCAAATCAGGATGAACAAGTCCTTTCACCTCTCTCAACTTCAGTTTCCTCAACTGTCAGATGAAGGAAGGTGGTGGATCACAATGGTGGTTTTTTATTTTGTTTTTGAGACAAATCTTGCTACATAGCCTAGGCTGGCCTCGAACTCATGAGGCTCCTGCCTCAGCCTCTCAAGTGCCGGAATTATAGGCATGCTCCAACACAACCAACAAAATTATGTGTCTTAATCTTTCTAAGAACTCCTTTAAGAATAAGACAAGGCTATCATCCCTTTCTCTCATGAAAGGAGCATACACCTGGGCTGAGGATATAGCTCAGTGGTAGAGAACTTGCCTAGCATGCGTGAGGCCCTAGGTTCAATCCTCAGCACCACTGCTTTAAAAAAAAAAAAAAAAAAAGTGTGCATATCTAATACAACACAAACAATAAGCCCAAGACTGTATCTCTGAAATCCAAAACCTTGTTGTATTTTTTAAAACAAAATGTGGGAAGCACAACTCCCCAAAATCTTTTGCTCCCTGTTAGTCCCTGGGGGAAAGTTCTACAAAAGACAAACAATACATTCCTGGCAATTCTGAACAAAAGGACAGCAAGGGAAGTGGGTATCATTCCCAACATGAAAGTTGGGAAGAAATCCATAAACCCAGGTGTCTTTCAGGCTTCCCTAACCTTCCTCCCAGTTGATTTCATGGAAGGAAAGAAAGGCTGGAAAACACAAAGGTTGCTGAGTTGAGCAGTAAGCCCCAAAAGGCAGGGTACGGAGCGGACACAGGCTTTGGTGGAGCCAAATAAGACAACTACGTGACAGAGGTTCATAAAGGGTTCCAAAAGGAATAAATGAGACCCAAACATTAGGAAGTTTATAGGATCATCTTCTTTGCCAAAGCAGCCTTTAGGATCAAAACATCATATCCTGCCACATGAAGTATTTTTATAGAAACAGCAACCACTTTCCGAAAAGTTACACAGAAGACAGAGATTACTAGCTGTACTGGGATTATTAACTGTTCTAAATATATCTACCATAAAACCAAAAGAAATATATGTAAAAGAAGATACTGCCAGCTGGGCACCATGGCACACTCCTGTAATCTCAGTCACTACGTAGGCTGAGGTAGGAGGATCACAAGCTCAAGGCCAGAGGCAGCCTACATAATTTAGCAAGACTCAAGATAAAAATAAAAAAGGGGTTGGGGGAATGCAACCAAGAGGCAGAGTGCTTGCAAAGTATGAGCAAGGCCCTGGGCTCAATCTCCAAGTACCAGAGGGGGTGAAAAAGTTAAAAGGGGGCTGGAGGTGCAGCTCAGTAGTGAAGCTTTTGCCTAGCATACACAAAGCCCTGGATTCAACAAACTCAGTACTGCAAATGAAACAAAACAAAGCAAAAAACCCAACTCTCTAAAAGGTAAATTTCATTTGCCTTTAATAAATTACAGGTAATTCCAACAGTTAGCAGTGATTCATGTCACCTGGACTACCCATTAACTCCAAAAGAAAATATTCTAGCAAACTGAATCCAACTGCATATTGAGGGCTAGTAATATAGCTCCCTGACAGAGTACTTCCCCAGCATGCAGAAACCGCTGGGTTCAATAAAAGGAAAAAAGAAAAAGCACACTGAATACAGCAACATAGTAAGATTACATATCATGCCAGACATAGTGGCACTTGCCAGTGATCCTAGTACTTGGGAGGCTGATGCAGGAGGATGACAAGTTCAAGACCAACCTGGACTACATAGTGATACCCTGTCTCCCCCTCCCCCCAAAATTATACATCATGACCAACTGGGATTTATCACAGGATTGCAAAGATAGTTCAATGCATGAAAATCAATCTCCAGGTGTGGTAGAGCATGCTTGTAAATTCTAGAAAGGTGGAGGCAGGAGGATCAAGAGCTAGAGGCCAGCCTGCACTACATAGATCAAGGTTAGTATGGGCTACAGAATGAGGCCCTGTCTCAAAAAACCACCACCAAAAGAAAACCAGTTAGTATCATACACCACAAAAACAGAATGGAAGATGAAAAAGCCCATATTATTATCTTATTGATACAAGAAAAAAAAAAAAAAACCTGACAAAAATCTAGCACTTTTCTTGTGATTAAAAACAATAAACTAAAAACGTAACTTCCACCACATAATTATGAAAAACACACAACATTACAATCAATGGTGAAAGACTAAAAGCTTTCCCCCTAACGTGAGAAGATTTTGCCACTTCCATTAAACAGTGCATTGGAATTCTAGCCAGGGCAATTAGGAAGGAAAAGAAAGATAAGGCACCTAAGTTGGAGAAAAGAAGTAAAATGATCTTATTTGCAGGTAACATAATATACAGTAAATCCTTAAAAATATATAATTGAAAGAAAATACTTCTAATAAAGGTCAATTTAACGGCATTAAAACACTAAAACCTTAGAGTTTAACTTAGAAATATACAACTTTGGTATCACTTTCAAAGATTCCAATTAATCTACACCTGAAAATAATTATAATTTTGGGAATAACTATTTCCCCAGGAAATATATAAACTTCTAATAGACCAAAATGTAAATGCTAACTCACTTTATTACCAATGATAGACTACAGTAATGTAAAAAGTCATTTGGTTCTGCACTAGACAGTAAAGGTGTGCTTTTCAATTCACCACGTTTCTGGGTTTTTTGTGGGCTTTTCTGAGCTAGGATTGAATCAAGAGCCTTTAGGCTATGCCTCCAAACCTGCCAAGTGATATGCAGAAAATACAGCCTGTCCAATAATATTATAATGGCTACCTATGAGGGGGATATCCAGCACAGGACAAAAACTGACCTAAGTAATCGTTCTTTTGAATTTTCACAGCTTAAAAAAAAAAAAGAAAGAAAAAGAAAAGAAAAGAAAGAAAGAAACAAATGAGGAAATAGATTCAGAGAGGTCTCCAAGACCAAGAAATTGGTACATTATAGAAAAGAATGTAAGGATTCAAATCCCAATTCTGCTCACCTCCCTGAGAGATTATGGTTACTTCTCCAGATATTGATTTCAAAAAAAAGAAAAGAATAAAACTTTACTTTCCTTATCTATAAAACGGAAATAGTTGTTTTGAGGGACTAAGCGGTAGTACTGTCTATACAACAGAATATAGAAAAATCTTAAAATATCTACTCACACACATAGAATTTTCTTATACTACAGAAATGTGTGTCTAAGCATTTACGAGTCATGTGCCTACAACTTCAAATGATTCCACAAAATGATTCTACACAAAAAATAAATACACACTACACACAGAGCCCCCACGTATCAGCTTGTGCTATGGGGGCTTGTGTGCTGTGATGCTGAAAGCTACGCCATCCATATTTCAGGTACCAGTAGGGCAACCCATGGTGCACGGGTTTCAGTTGAGCTTCCAGACTAAGACAGACTAGGGAGAAGGACCTGGCAGCCCACTCCGGAAACAATTAGCCACTGAAAACCCTATGAATAGCAGAGAAGCACTGTCCAAGGTAGTGCTGGAAAATGAGCCCCACCCCAGGCTGGAAGGCACTCAAAAGACAACTGGGCAAGAGCTGCCTCCTCAAAGTAGAGCAGATCTTAATGATGAGAATGGAGTAAAGCCTTTGGGAACTCCAGTTGCTGATGTGGCATGATTGAGAATGAGAAGAAACACAGTGGCTGCTAAAATGGGTTCAAACATCAAAAAATGCATGTATATGGTACAGCATTGGGTAGTATTTCATTCTGTTGTATGTAAGGTGATAAGTCAGACCTGACTCAACAGCTCTAACAACACACATATAGAGAATATATGGCAAAGTAACAATTGTCAAAATTGAAAAGATAATCATGTTCACTTTACTATTCTTTCACCTTTTCTATTGAAAAGTTTGAAAGTTTTCATAATAAGAAGTTGGAGGGGCTGAGAAGTAGCTCAGTGGTAGAGTGAGCGTGAGCACAAAGCCCTGTATTTCATTCCTAACCCCCCCCACACACAAAGTTGGAAAAAGTTGAAAAGCTTTTTCTAATCTGGACCCTTTTTCTAATCTGGGCAAATTCTCAAACATACTGTCAAGTGAGGGAAAAAATGCAAAATTGTATGCATAATATGATACCTATTGTGAATTTAAGAAATGTTTGACAGCGCAACTTCATGAGTATATTGGAAAAATAGGGGAATATAACCCAGATAAGCATTTGAGTTTTACTACATATCAGCCATAAGGCTCCATAAACTTTATAGGTTGATGAAAGGGATGATGAAGTGATGTAAAGGATGCACAATGGAAAAAGCCAATGCTGTATTACTCTGTATCCCATCATCATTAACTAATAAAGGGGGGAAAGATCCAAAATGAAAAAAAAAAAAGAAAGAAAGAAAGAAAGAAAAGAAAACAAAGGTAGGTCTGCTCTACTCTGAGGAGGCAACTCTTGCCCAGTTGTCTTTTGAGTGCCTTCCAGCCTAGGGTGGGGCTGATTTTCCAGCACTACCTTGGACAGTGCTTCTCTGCTATCCATAGGGTTTTCAGTGGCTGTTTCCAGAATGGGTTGCCAGGTCCTTCTCCCTAGTCTGTCTTATTCTGGAAGCTAACCTGTGCACCATGGGTTGCCCTACTGGTACCTGAAATACAGGTGGCATAGCTTTCAGCAACACAACAATACACAAGCCCCCACAGCATAAGCTGAGAGATACACGAGGGCTCTGTGTGTTTGAGTATCCCCCTGGGATGAAACATTCCTTTAAAAATACACAAAAAATGGATAGTATCTATTATATTATGGCAAGTCTAAGAAAAAGGTTTTTCACTATCTTTTTTTTTAACCTCAAATCTATTTTCCCACTGTTTTATGATCTGTTGTATTTTTTAAATTAAACCATAAAATACGCCCTTTTTCCCTAATACACTATACTGAATGGTCTATTCAATAGAAACTATTCAAAAGCCTAAAGTAAAATCCATGTTAAACGCAGATCCCAGGCGGAAAGACAAGACAGAGAGAAAAGGACGGAGAGGTAAGACAGCTCTTTTAGGAAGGTTACAATCCTAAATCGTGTATCTATAAGCACTCTTCCTTATTTATAGGGTGTAATGGGACTGGGAATGTAGCTGAGAGGGTAGAGCATGTGCATTGCATGAGAGAGACCCTGGGCCAATCCCCACAACAAGGAACAAAAGGAAAATTCCAAGTTTACAGCTTCAAGTAAAAATGTACTCAATAATTATTACTAGGACATATGAGCTCATGTATAACTTTATTATTGTCCATGACTAGCTCCTTTACAAAAACAACACAACTGGTTATAAACCAACTCCTATCACTTCAACTTAACACGTGGTTGATTCTATCAGATTCTCTATTGAATTTAACAATTGAACAAGGACGGTAGAACAGTAAAACGCTGTGCTCAGCAAACAACCCAAGAAATGTTGAGCACATGATTTCCCTATAATCTCCAAATTCTCTATTACTTCCTTAACATCCAAATACATATCACAAGCCGGAAATGGGTAATGAAACCGCTATACACAAAACTCGGATCAAACAGAAATACACTAAACCAATTCTCAAAGCCAAAATATACACGTGTATATAAACCTTAAAGGCAAACTCCAGTAAAATGAAAAAAAGAAAACCCAGGATGGCGCTACCATTAAGAAAAACGTTTAGAACAGGAAGATGTCGCTCATATAAATGAAGACACGGAGGCTAATTAAAGGGCTTTCGCCGGAAAGGTAGGATAAGGAAAAACAAAGCAACGCGACGAGGACGAGTCATTTGATTCAAAGTGAACTACTAGGAAACTTGTTCCCCAAATGGAAAGCCAGAGGGCTGCCACTGCGGTGAGAAACAGACGGACAGCTTCCAGGGAGAGAAGTCTGGGCTAAGCAAACGTGTCTGACATTCCCACTGAAAATAACTAACCCACACTCCCCGCCCAGAAATAAGGCGGGCGACCCGAGGCTGGGTTCCCCCTAGCGTGCCCCGCACACCTCTCTCCGCTCCCAGCGCCACCGTAGGTGGGCGGGGCGCCCGGGGAGCTCCGCCCCCTTCGCCCGGTCCAAGACCCGGGCGAGCGCAGGGGGAGGCGGCACGAGGCCGAAGGCAGGCAGAGCCCGCCCAGGTGGCTGAGCCCGGAGGCGGAGACACCCGGTCCGGGAAGATGGAGCCCCCTGGCCCGCACAGCACGGAGGCGGGGAGGACGGCGCGGAAGGAGGGGACATGGGCGAGGAGCAGCGCCCCTCCTCCAGGTAGGGCCTGGCACACCCCTGACCCCCAGTCTGGGCGGAAGAGTTACTCGCGGGGAGCCTGCGGGAGGGACGCGGAGGCCCCGCCCCCAGGCAGGTACCGGGACGAAGAGCACTGTCAGGCGGCGGGCCCGGCCTCCTCGCCGGCCGGCGCGCCCCCTCCCCGCCGGAGGCCCGGGCAGGTGCCGCCCCTCCCCCAGCGCGGCGCCCCCTCTCCGCCCGGCCGGCCGCACGCCGCGCCTTCTCGCGCCCCTCCCGGAGCGCCGCCGCCCTCCCCGCGCCACTCACCTTCCCGAGCGGCTCGGCCGCCTCCCTCCCGACCCCGCCGGCGGCCGCCGTTCACACACACCGCCTCGGGTCCCGCACTCTCTCCCTCACTCACACACGGCGCGACCGCGGATCCAGGGCGGCCCACATATTATGCGTCACTCGCGTGCTACGTGCCGCGCGCTTGCGCGTGCCCGCGCGTCACCCTGGCGCGAGGAACGCGAGCGGGGACGAGAGGAGAACGCCCGGCGCCCGCGCAGGAAGATCGCGGCGTCCGAGGGATGCCTGGGAACTGAAGTTCCGCGCCTAGGGGCGGGTCCCGCGGTACTGATTGGCGCCCACGCCCCGTCGCCCGCGCGTTGGCTGCTGGGATTTGGGGTTTTCTGCGTGGAACGTGACCTGCTGGGTACTCATTGGCTGCTTCGGAAGTCGGAAGCAAAAAGTGAGGGACTCGATCCTCCGAAAACCGGGTTGTGACTGCCTGATGCTTCTCCGTACTTCTGCCTCTGTGTCAGCGGAGTTCTGTGGTAGTCTCCTACTTGACATATCAAGCCTAGAATATACCAGGATCAAAGACAGTATTTCCCACAAGCGTAGCAGAAATCCCATTACCCGTCAAACAGAAGTCACTGGTAAGACAAAGTCTGAGGAGCTGGGCGCAATGGTGCACGCCTGCAATCCTAGTCACTCGGGAGGTGGAGGCAAAAGGATCGAAAGTTTGACGCCAGAGGCAACCCGCATAACTTAGCGAGACCCTGTCCCAAGATAAAACATTAAATAGGGACTGAGGTGCAGCTCAGTGGTAGAGGGCTTGCAAAGGATGTGCAAAGCCATGAATTCAACTCTCTAGTACCATCCTCCCCCTAAAAATGACATAGTCTGAAGGACTCAACAAATACTTATCGCCAGGTATTATATGTGAGGCAGAGAAATGAAAAATCACAGTTCCATAGAATTTGGGGAAAGTGAGACCCAGGAGAATGAATGACTTGCCTAACATCACCAACTAATGAGCAGGAGAATCAGAAGACTCTGACTTTAACCCAAGGATCCTTGGTGGGGACATAAAGAATAAACCTAACTCCACAGTTGAAAAGAATCTCAACGAGACTCTACCCCACCCTCAAGGCTTGATGCAGCTCATTATCTTTCTTGGAGTCCTGGTCAAGTTTCTGTGTTTGTCTATGGAGTCTCCACTGCCAATATTTTGCATGATGAACCTAAGGCACAAGTGTGCTGCCACAATCAGATTCCACAGTGAGTAAAAGACCGAGATGCTGGATCTCTTGATTCCATTCCCCCACCAGATCTCATTGTCCTCCTTCCAGAAAGATCCTCCTCCTTCACTTAAATGTGTAATTTACAGCAGCAGCTGCTCAAGGCACCGATTCTAGAATTGGTGATGGCAGTGGCAACGACTTGTCACCTTTCTTCAATCCCTTCCCCTGCCATAACACTTAGCTCTCTTCTCTGTGCTTCTGGAACTTTGCCTATAGCAGTAATGGCCATTAGCATTTACTTTGACTTTAGAGAAGACTGGGCTCTGAGCCAAGTGTTTTACCCACATTCTTTTATATTAACCCTCACTGCCACCCTACAGGGTTGGTATGGCTAACCAACTTTATGTATGAGAAACACAGAGCTGGATCAAGAAACGGAACCCAGGTTTGTGGGTCCAGAGGCTGGGCTCATAATCTGCCTATACCTTTCCTCCAACACTGCTTCGGGCAACTTTCCTGCCATACCTCCCTGGGCCATGAACTCAAAATGCATTGGGATTGAGTTCTCTAGCCTTAGATATCTTCCCTTTTCTGTGGTCTAGCTATGTACACTGTAAGTCCGCCACTGTCTAGAGTCCTAGAGATAGAGCTCTTGTGGGAACCCAACTCTCAACTCACCAGAGCAGGAGTCACTGCCTCAGCTTGTCACCAGGTGGCACTGCTCCCCTTGGGAAACCCAGCTTGCAGCCCTGGGTTAGTGATGGGAGTAAGGGGCATCGAGGAGGGGTTTGGGAGGAGCCAGGAACCAGGAAACTAGGGAAGCAAAGCAAGAGATATATAGGGCCAGATATACCAGTGCATTGGGCGCCTGACCTTTCGCATCAAAACATCCACAAATACCATGCATAATCAGGCCCATCACTCAGCTTGGTTCTGGCACATCAGTTCTAAATCATTGGAAAGAAATTTCTTGGCCTCTTAGGTAGCATATCTCTGGACTCTGTCCTACCCTGCTTTACCTGTACCTCCCTCCCTTTGTGGTGTGCCAGAAAAAGAAGCCCCCAGGTGAAAGGAAGTGGAGCCATACTTGCAGGGCTCCCCTACAACAGTGAAAAGGCAAGAGGGGCCCAGCCTTGGTCCAGGACCAAGGGCTAGAGTCTTAGACACGTTCTACATGCCCACTCTTTGGCATAGGAAAATCCACAGCACCAACTCCTCTGGGCCTCAAGCTGTACATTCCTTTCCCCTCTTTCTCTCCCCTCTCTTCTATGACTCTGTCTCCCAGCACCTCCTTCTTGGCTTACCTGCCCCAGGTGCTCCCACCCGGGTGGCCCCCAACAACTGTGCCTTCTCCTGGAACTCTCTGAGACTGGGAAGCGACTCCCACATCCAGTCATGCTCTCCTGTTAACTGGACAAGACTACACTGTCACAGAAGCCACCAAGAGTAGGATCAGGGCTACCAGGCTCTGGAGATCCTAGCCTAGACAAAGAGGAAGTCTCAATCATTTACCAATTGGCCTCCCCACCTGGGGGCCCAAACAGTTCCCCAAAAAATGAGTAGGGAGAACACTACTCCATTCCCCAAGAGGTGTGCCAAGTGGACACTCCTATTTAATTATTCCATGTCCATCACCCTCATTTTACAGAGAACGAAACTGAGGTTCAAGAAAACAATAGTTTAAGCACCCACCTTGTTCAGTCAGTACAGCAGCTAAAGTCTCTAGGAGTCAGTCCCCACCCCTTGATCCCACAGACACTTCGTAGAGAGGCTGGAGGGAAATGAGGCAGCAACCTCCATTTCCACCCAGATCTCAGGTACCTGGTCCCCAGCCAAAGATAGGAGCCCTATGTATTAGACTACTTATACTAAAAAAAAAAATAAGTTTTATAGCTGGCCATGGTGGTACCTGCCTGTAATCCCAGCACTTGGGAGGCTGAAGCAGGAGGATGAACATGAGTTCAAAGCTAGCCTGGGCTACGTAGTACATTCCAGCTCAGCCTAGGCTACACAGGAGACCTTGTCTCAAAAAACAAAATAAATGAAAAAGGATTGTTTATCTGAAATTCAAATTAAACTGATCATCTTATATTTTATCTGGCAATTCCACCTCAGAGCCATTGCTCAGCCACAGACCCCAAGGGCTCCCTTCCTATGGCCCCCAGGGCCACACTTTAATCCATCTGAAAAATGATAAGAAGCAAAGCACACCCATAACTTCAGCACTCAGGAGGCAAAGGCAGAAGGATCACAAGTTTGATGACAGCCTGGGCTACACAGTTCCAGGACAGCCTGAGATACATAGACCCAGATTGAAAAAAAAAAATTAGAAGATTAAATAGGTCCAAGCAAGTGAAAACTGCCTTAGTCAAAAGCTGATGATCTGGGTGATATTGGGCTCAAATTCCCCTCTTCTGCTAGTCTCTAACTCCATCACCACTGGTCAGAGATGAGAAAATAGTTTCTGTTACTCTCTTGGGAAGAGTGTGGAGGCATGGATGGCTCTGTGATTGAGCCCAGCTTTGGAAGCAGACAGACCTGGGTCCCAATATTGATGTTCCCATTCACCAGCTGTGGGACCGTGGCCAAGTTACTCCAGTTCTCCTGAGCTTCAATTTTCCTGGCTGTAAACTGGGAATAGTATCTCATTTCCAGCACTGTTATGAGAATTAAATGGAAAGTGTTTGCTAGCATAGAGTAAATGCTAGCTAAGTGATCACTGTCCCTAGTTGGAGTTTTCTTGGTCTCTGGCTGTCCTTGTTGGAGTTCTTCAGGCCTGGTTGGTTTCTCTTTGCTCCTATGACTACCTGCTGGAAGAGCTCAAGCTCTCCACATTTAAATGAGAGGCAAGCTCCATAACAGAAAAGTCCTAGGCCACCCTTTCAGAAGCACAGGAAAGCTACTCTTGACCACTAGTCTATTCTTTCCCAGCAGACAACTGAAACCTGAGTGGGTCAGAGTGGAGGCCAGAGGATCTTCCCTAGGCTTCCTCACTGCTGAAAGGGCTACATCCAATCAAGGGTGATGGTAACCAAGTTCAAGGAAGGGAGGCCTTTGGATGTGAACCAGACACATCATACATTCTTCCCCAGACCAGCCCATTGATGCTACCTTCTTGCTGGGATGCAGCCTGCATTTGGAATCCTTTCCCAGAGCACACTTACCTCCTTTCCTGGGATTCACTGGCATAATGGTGGTGTTGTAATCAAAATAGAGACCAAAGGGAGTGGCCAGAGATAGTATACCATGGGCCACCTTCACAATGTTCATGCACAGCACAAAGTGGGAACTGTAGCATGAGGCAAACCAAACTCTGCCTTCCAGATCCCCCTCTAGCACCGCTCCTCCACCTGTCTGGTCCCCCAGTGAGGCTGCCAGTTACTCCTCCCCACTGACCCTGGGGGACCTGTCGTTTCCAGATGCCTAGCTCCAGGTACAGGCTGGAAGTTGGGGTACAGGTGCAGGGAAGGTTGGGGGCAACCATCCCTGTTTCTTTGGCTTCAGATTCCTCTGGGAGGAAACACCACTAGAGTATACATCAGGGAGACAGTCTGTACTGACCTTGTCTTCAAAGCTTCAAAAGCCCCTGAATTTTTGGTGACATTTATTTGTAACTACAAGACATTTCTAACAGATTCAAGGATCTGTGGCCTGACCAATTTGGAGGTACTCTGGGGACTGCTGGACAGGCCCTGAGGAAGACTTGGGTCAAGTAAAGCTTCCCACTCTATCAGTAATTTCACTTTGAAAGGACCTAGAAAAGAGTGGCTTTGTCTGATCGGAGGAGGCTGACCTGACCCCATAGATCACAGGCCCACCACCATGGTCACCTTTAGTAACCACCTCCTGTATCTCCACAAATCTGGCTGCCATGGGCCTGGCCCCCTGAGATGTTTCCAAGTGTAGCCTGGAATACCCACTTAGGCATAGAAGCCAAAGCCGTCAGGGTGTCCTGGGTCCTTACCGTAAGGAAGCTCTTTTTCATTCCTTTAGAGGTGGGGGTGTATCTCTATGAAAAACCACATGATGTTCCTCAGGGGAGCTCCCTCTGTCCAGCTCCTGCTTTACCAGGTCCAGACTGTCACAAGATAGATTTTTGTGAAGTCACAAAGCTGGCTGTCTCCCCACAGGATCAGGCATGTGGACTGACATACCTACTAGTCAGGGACTAGTAGACATGACATGTTGGGAGGGCGAACCTCAGGAACAGACTTTGGACTCTGGAGAGGAGAGTGGGGCCTGGAGGGCCTCGCTGAACTTGCCTCAGGTTGTAGTGGGTAAGAACTTGGGGATAAGGACCATTTCTCAGGTCTCAGTCATTGCCAAAAGGTTAGGACTGCTGAGACCTGGGACTGTGGCTTTTAGCTCTGGGCCTATCCCTTAAGGCCCCCTGGGGAGACCCTTGGCCTAACAGTACAAATAAGGGTCTTGATCACTGGTGCTTTGGGTGCTTGATGGAAAAGGGAGGTTAATCCCCTGAGCCAGGACCAGATTGTCCCCTCAACGTGCTCTGTCTGTGATCATCCATTTGTTCTGTCTGCTTCCTGGGAAAGCACATGCTGCTAAATCCTACTACATTGAAAGGCGACCCTGCTAACTTTGGGGTACTCTCACCTGTTGGATTGCTGAGAGGGAGAAAATGTCAGGGCTAGGCATGGTGGCACACACTTGAAATCCCACCACTCAAAATGGAGGTGGATTGCAAGTTCAAGGACAGCCTGGGCTACACAGTGAGTTCCAGACCAGCCTGAGACACATAGTGAGACCCTATCTCAACCCCCCCCCCACACACACACAAAAAATGTCAGGAGGAAAAACAAGAGTGCCCAGTGCCCACTCCCTCCAAAGTGTAGAGATTCCTACCTGTAAAGGAGCCAGCCCAGGGGAGAAAACAGGAGGGAAGAGAAAGTTCTGTTCTATAAAGTATAGAAAAGCTATCACTGCCTTGGAAGTTCACAGTTTGTATGTGGAGGATAGGGAGAGCCACTTGAAAGAAGCCTTGCTCTCAAATAAACAATCCAGGTGTGGTGGTGCACTCCTATAATCCCAGCACTTGGGAGGCAGAGGCAGGAGAATCGTGGATTCAAGCCCAACCTGGGCTACATAGAGGAGAGAAAAAAAAAAAAGAGCAAAAACAAATAGAAAAATCTGTGGGCTTTTTTTTTTTTTTTTTTGAGACAGGATCTTGCAGTGTAGCTCAGGCTGTCCTGGAACTTGTTCTGTAGATCAGGCTGGCCTTGAACTCACGTCCATCCGCCTGCCTCAGCCTTCTGAGTGCTAGGATTACAAATGTGTGTCACCATATCTGGCCAAATCTGTGTTTCAAGGTACAGTTCCTGAGCTCCTACTCTGTGCTTGGTCCCACATCCGGTGTACTTCATGCTTAGAAGGATGCCACACACAGTGGACATCACCAGCCATGCCCTCAAGGCCCCCCAGTCCAGGGACTGAGTGTCCATGTCCAGCTGCCTCCCTTAATAAGGAGACGGCTGAAGCTGGGGGTGCAGCTCAGTAGTAGGATGCTTGGCCGGCATGTGCAAGACCCTGGCTTCCATCCCCCAGCCCTGGACAAGGAGGAGGCGGTGGCAGCCTGGGGCAAGGCTGCCATTCCAGAGACTGGTGGGCAGCCTGGCGTCCAGGAGACCCGTATTGCAGTCTAGGGCCTTACCTTTCCCAGAACTCAAGAACAGACTGGAATATTGAGGACTTTCAGCAGTTGAGCTAAGGCAGCATCCCACTGCCCCTTGGGGTCTGCAGGTCTGGATCTTGGGGGTCATTCATTCTGTTGGGGAGTTGGAGGACATGGTGTGGCCGAGTCCCTCCCAATTCTGAGGAACTCTAGGATTCCAAGGAACTTACTTTGAAAAGCTTGAACAGCATAACTTCTAGAGCCTCCCAGATCTGGCCTGTTCTGCAGCTGGGACTATAAAGCACAGGCTTTATGAAAGATGAGAATAGGACACACAAAAAAAGTCACACTTGGGGCCACCTCAGTCCCACTCCCACCCCACAACCACTACCACTTCTCACATCTGGTTCCATGTCAGCTTATTTCCAACTACCAGCACATCCCCAGCCTACCTCTTATCTGGCCCTCTGCTCCCAAATTTGCTACTTTCTTGCAAGTTGTAAAACCAGCATCTGGGGCTTTGTGATCCAAAGCTCACATGAGGTTCTAAGACAGGTGCACAAGTCACCCCTCCATCGAACAGACCAGGGACAAGCAACTCTCTTTCTTTAGATAACATTCGTCTTTGTCTAACTCTCCTCTGAGAAGCCTGGAGACTCTCAGATTGTCTTTATCCTTTTTGGAATGCTGGGGACCTATCTGGTTTCATGGGTTGCCTGAAGATGCCAAAGTGGGGAACAAACTTTGCCCTCCTCATTTCTTCCCTTAGATGCAGATCAGAGGGGAGGCAGGCAAAGTGGGGTTCCCCAACCACAAGCAAGGCAGGTCTAGATTCCAGATCCTTTTGTTTCAAAGAATTTATGAAAAGCTTCCTGGCCTTAGCTCATATCAAGGAGGGGAACAAGTCAGGACGACAGAGTAATGGTGTCACGAGCCTTGTTACAGAGAAAGACAGCCACATGGTACCTAAGGGCAAAGGCTGCTCTGCGTTGTGGCTGGGGAGGCAAGAGAGAGAAGAGCAGACATTCCCCAGGGCCTGGTATGGTGAACAAACAGGACCATCACAACTCCCTTCAGTGAGTGCAGAGTTCTCAATGCAGAAACACAAATGCTAGGATTCAACCCACGATCAATTAAATCCAAATCTCGAGGGGTGGGCACAGGTATGAATGTGTTCCAAAGTTCCCCAGCTGACTGATACTCAAACAAGGCAGTGAAGCACTGGTCTAGAAGAGATTGACATGAAACATAATGTCCACGTGATAACCTTCACCCTGAGGCTGGACCTTGAGGCCTGAAATGTTAGAGACCAGATAAGCTGGACCTTTCAGCTCCCAAAGGCCACAGGTCCTCCTCTTCCCCATGGCAGCAAGTCCCATCCCTCAAGCACATGTTGTAGGGAAGGCAAGACAGAAGGCTTAGGGAACCAGCCTCTGGAAAGGGAAGAAGCATGCCCACACCGGTTTAAAATTTCTTTTTCCAGTATTGAGTATTAAATCCAGAACCTTGCATATGCTACACAAGCACTACCATTGAGCTGCATCCCCAGATGTATTTTTGTTATTTATTTATTTATTTATTTATTTATTTTTATTTAGCTTTCCAGGCTGGGCTGAAACTCACTATGTAGCCCAGGCTGGCCTTTAACTTATGATTCCTCTGCCTGAGCCTGCCAAGCAGCTGGGATTATAGTATGCCACCACACCTGAGTTTAGGATCTTGACTCTGTGGCTCACTAGCTATGTGGCTCTGGCAACCCTCTTGAGCGTCAATTCCACATCTGTAAAGTAGGAGTAATAAGGCCTGAGGGTCGTTGTAAGGAGGGCAACAAGGAGTGGCTCACAGGAAGTGCACCCCCAGCCCATTTTTGTTTATTTTATTTTATTTTATTTTGCACCACTTGGGGGTTGAACCCAGGTCCTCATCCATATTTTGCAAGCGCTCTCACACTGAGCTGCACCCCTGCCTTTTTGTTTGTTTTTGGTCTTGAGACAGGTCTCACAAAGTTACACAGCCTGCCTCTGGCCTCAAACCTGTGATCCTCCTTCTGCCTCCCCTCCCAAGATCCTGGGATAACAGGCGTGAGCCACAGTGTCCAGCACAGCGCCAGCTGGGATTTTAAATTATCTTTGGAGGATCTCATCTGAGATGCCTGACTGACCCTCAAGGCAGTGGGTGTGTTCAGCCAGTTAGGCCGCTTGGCCCCTTATAGGCTGTTTATCACCTGTCCACATTTTTTCCCCCTTTTTTATTGTCTTTTATTTTCTATTTTTAATTGAGATATAATATTTGTACACCTTTGTGGAGTACATTATGATAATTCAATACATTGTGTAATAATCAAGTTAGGGTAATAAGTATTGCTGTCTCTTCAAAAATTAATCTTTTTATATGCTGGGAATTTCATACTCTTCTAGACATTTTGAAATATATCATAGACTGTTTTAAGCAATAGTTACCCTACTGTGTTAAGGAAGACCTAGATGTAACTCCCTTACACTGTGTTTTCATGCCCCTTATTGAGCTTCTTTTTATCTTCCTTGCCGCTGCCCTTCCTAGTTTTTGTTGTTGTTGTTGTTGTTAGGTGCCCTCGAGTCGGTATCCGACTCATAGCGACCCTCATAGGGTTTTCAATGGCTGACTGTTTTGGGATTGCCTTGGGAGTGGATTGCCAGGTCCTTCTCCTATTTTTGCAGTGCTGGGAATTGGACTCGGGACCTCAGAGACTGCAGCGCAGCACTCTACCAACTGAGCTAAATCCCAGCCCACTCCTAGTTTTTAGTGACCACTAATTCCATTCTGTTCTTCTACATGGTTGATTTACTATTTTCCGCAGGTGAGTGGTGAGAACATGTGGTATTTATCTTTCTTTCTTTTTTTTATTGGAAATTTTTAATGTACACCTTAATGTGATTCATTCTGACATGCTTTTCACTGGGACATTTCCATATATGCATTTTGTTGCACATTATACATATAAGTTCCCCCTTAACCTCTTGTGCGCTTCTACCACCCCCCGTCCAACCCCCCATCAAAGACTTCTCTTCCATTTAATTGTCTTTTATGGTAATATTTTTCTATACATCCTTGGGTTCCAGTTCTGTTTAAGATAGAAACTTTTTCCGTAGTGAACTTTCTTTTTACATTGTCAGAACTATTACATGAATTTTCTAGACCATCTATAATAATACCATTCTTAGCTTTTTTCTTTTATTATGATCTGACTTTTCTATAAGATTTTTTCCTTCTTATAATTTTGATTCAGCTCCCACATATGAGTGAGAACATGTGGTGTTTCTTTTTCTGAGCTTGTGTTTGTTCACTTAAAATAATTTTCTCGAATTCCATCCATTTTGCTGCGAAAAGCATTATTTCATTTTTTTGATTGCTGAATAGTATTCTATTGTGTATATGTACCATAGTTTTCTTATCCATTCTTCTGTTGATGGGCACTTTAGTTGATTGCATATCCTTGCTATTGTAAAAAGTGCTTCATTGAACATGGAGATGCAGGTGTCTCTGATATGACGACACATCTCCCTTTGGGTAAATTCCCAATATTGTTATAGCTGGGTCATACAGTAGATAAATTTTTAGTTTTTTAAGATACCTCCATATTGATTTCCACAGTGGTTGGACCAATTTACAGCTCCACCAACAATGTAAGAGTGTTCCCTTTTCTCCACAACCTCGCCAGCATTTGTTGTTATTTGTTTTATTGATCTTGGCCATTCTTACTGGTGTAAGGTGAAATCTCAGAGTTGCTTTAATTTGCATTTCCCTAGTGGCTAAGGATATTGAGCATTTTTTCATGTGTTTCATGGCTTTATGGACCTCTTCATTTGAGAACAGTCTATTCAGTTCCTTTGCTCATTTGTGTATTGGGTTATTTCTTTTCTTGGGAATTTTTTCCTTGAGTTCTTTATAAATTCTGGTAATTAGACCTTTGTCTGATGTATGTTGTTGTTGTTAGGTGCCGTCAGAGTTGATCCGACTCATGGCGACCCTCATAGGGTTTTCAATGGCTGACTGTTTCAGGATTGCCTTGGGAGTGGGTTGCCACATCCTTCTCCCATTTTGCGGTGCTGGGAATTGAACTTGGGACCTCAGAGACTACAGAGCAGCGCTCTACCACCTGAGCTAAATCTCAGCCCTTGTCTGATGTATAGGATGCAAAAAATTTTTCCCATTCAGTGGGGGTTTCCTTGACTCTGTTAATTGTTTCTTTTGCCTTACAGAAGCTTTTTAATTTCATGTAATCCCATTTATCTATTCTTGTTGCAGTTTCTTGAGCAATTGGAGTCCTATTAAGGAAATACTTTCCTATGCCTATATGATTGAGTGTATTGCCTATCTTGTTTTCTATAAGTTTTAAAGTTTCTGGTTTTATGTTGAGATCTTTTTTCCATCTTAAGTTAACTCTCATGCATATTGAGAGATGCAGGCCGGTTTTCATTTTTCTGCATGCGGATGTCCATGTTTCCCAGCACCACTTATTGAAAAGGCTATCCTTTTTCCAGTTTACTTGCTTTGTTCCTTTGTTGAAAATAAGGTGGCTATAAGTGTGTTGAGATATTTCTGGGTCTTCTGTTCTGTTCCAGATGTCTTCAGGCCTATTTTTGTGCCAGTACCAAGCTGTTTTTGCTACCACTGCCCTATAATATAGCTTGAAGTCAGGGATTGTGATTCCACCTGCATTAGTTTTGCAGCTTAAGAGTGTTTTGGTTATACGTTGTCTTTTGTGGTTCCATATGAATTTTTGGATCAGTTTTTCTATTGCTGTAAAGTCAGTAGAATTTTAATGGGGATTGCATTAAATCTATAAATTGCTTTTGGTAGGATAGCCATTTTTACTATATTAATTCTCCCTATCCAGGAGCAGGGAAGGTCTTTCCATTTTTCAGTATCCTCTGCTATTTCTTTCTTTAATGTTTTGAAATTTTCCTTGTAGAGATCTGAAGGGTCTTTTGTGATGGCTAATTTTGTCAATTTGATTGGATTGAGAGAGACCCAGGGGATTAGTAAAGCACACCTCTTTGTGTGACTGGGAGGGTGCCTGCGGAGAGAATTAGATCCATGAGGGCTCCGGCCTAAATGGTTTAATCCATCAACGGATTCAAAATTTGAATAAATTACTTCCACCGAGGCGCAGAAAGGTGCATGTTGTCCTTGAGAGAAATGAGTGATGGGGACCTGTGGGTCAGACTGGCACGACCTACCCACTAGTCACAGCCCAGAGTGTCCTCTGCTTCACGCCACTCAGGGGTCAGCCCTCCATGTGCCTCATGGTCCAGCCACCCTCTGTCCCATGCCACCGAACCTGACCTCCAAAACACTGAAAGAATCATACTGAGAATCATAGCCCATAATTCCCTCCACGCACCACAACCCTCAATGACTCCCGGCTGCTGGTGACTTGGAAAGCTGGGAGAGGGACCTCTGTGGGGGCGATGGGGATCAGGACCCCCTGGCAGGAGAAGCCACCTTGCCACCTCAGAGCCCCTGTGAGTGTGAGGACAGGCGGACAGGAGGACGGGAGACCCACCCTGCTTTCCCTCTAGAACTGCCCCCCTTTTTCCTTGGTGCTCCTGTTCCCTTCTCCGACCCAGGGGTACCCAAGAGCCCTCCTCTCTCCCAATTCCAAGTGTGGCCCCCTCCTGAGTGGGGTGCATTTCCTCCCTTCCCTCTCCCCCTGGTTCTTCATACATCCCAGATACTCCCTAGATTTTCCTGGTTCCCCAAGGAAACATACTTCTTATCATCACTAAATAAATCAGAGGAAGGAAGGGGGGAATTTTTTGAATAGACAATTGGGAAGTGGTGGAACTGCAGATGGTGGGGCCTGGTTGAAGGAACAGGTCCCTGGGTGGCGTCCTTGGGGCTGTGTCTTGCCCTGGCCCGGTTCCTGAAAGACCTCTGCTCTGCTTCTGGCTGCAGTGAGTTGAACAACTCTGCCCTACTGCCTACCCAGCCATGATGGACAGAAACCTCGAGAAATGTGAGCTGAGGTAAATCTTTCCTCCCTTAGGTTCTCTGTCAGGTATTTTGCCACACCAACATGAAGTCCAACCATCATACCTTTGATGTGACTGATATAAAGAAGGTTAATGACCTTGGTGGCCAAGGGTGGTCACCTTGAGGCTGATGATTACATGAGGCCAGAGCTGGGCACCAGGGCATTGGCTTGTAATTCCAGTGACTCAGAAGGCCTAGGCAGGGGGGTTGCAAGTTGGAGGCCAGAGGCAGCCTGTGCGACTTAGTGAAGACCCTATGTCAAAAAAAAAGAACAAAAAAAACCAGTTAGGGGGCTGAGGGTACAGCTCAGTGGTGGAGCACTTGCCTAGCATCTGCAAAGCCCTGGGGTCAACCCCCTAGTTCTGAGGAAAATAGATAAATAAAATAAAAATGTTTTTGACAAAAGGAAAGAGGGGGGTGGGGGAGAGAGGCTGAGATTCTCTCACTGGTGTGGTGCCTCATGTCTGTAATCCCAGCATTAAGGAGGCTGAGGCAGAGGATCTCAAGTTTCAAGCCAGCATGAACAACATAGCAAAACCTTGTCTCAGAGAGAGAGCGGGGAGGGTGTGTGTGTGTGTGTGTGTGTGTGTGTGTGTGTGTGTGTGTGTTAGAGCCTCTCTATGTTGCCTGGTCTGGCCTCAAACTCCTGGACATAAATAATCCTCCTATCTCAGCCTCCAGAGACAGGTGTGCACCACTGTGCCTGGCTGGCTTTTTGTTTTATTGCCATCTGTGTCTCCTGATTCCCTCTCAGCTGCCACTCATAGGAGGGAGGTGGTGGAATCAGACCCCTCCTGCCCTTTATGTCAGTATGCTGAAGCATCATAGGCTTTGTTACTCGCTCAGCCACAGTGGTTAACTGGTGATACTGCAAGCCAGGCCTCAGGTGACAATTATTCATCCCTGCTGAGGGCCAGAATTCTCCACTCAGCCCAGACAGCTGACAGGCACTGAGGCACTTGTGTCAGGTCCTAAGCCTAGCTCTCCAGCACTCAAGCGGCTAAGGCAGGCAGGGGAATCATGAGTTTGGGGCCAGTCTGGGCTATATAGTGAGTCCCCCACCGGCCTGGATAATATAGTGAGCTCTACATCAGTTTAGGCTTCAAAGCAAGGAGGTGGAGGCAGGAGGATCATGAGTTCAAGTCCAGAGGAAGCCTGAGTAATTTAGTGAGACACTGTTTCAAGATAAAAAAATAAAGAAAGAAAGAAACGGTGTCTAGAGGTGCAGCTCAGTGATAGAACACTTGCAAAGTATGCCTGAGGCCCTGGGTTCAACCTCTAATTCCTGCAAAAAAAAAAAAAAAAAAAAAAAAAAAGTCAACAGTCCAACAAGGTCCAAGCATTATGCTCCAATTTAACAGATGCATAAGCTGAGCCTCTAGGGAGTTAACACATCCGAGACTACATAGCTCTGAGGACAGTTCAGACAGAGTCTCTGGTTTCCCCTCAGAAAAGAAGCAGGTGGGATGCATCCCCAGCCTGCACCCCAGGGACTGGACTCAAGGCACTCCTCTACGCAGCCACTCAGCAACCTCAGGAAGATGCCACCTTGGAGGACAGTACCTTCTTTCCAGAGGGGTGGAAGCAGCCTGGTGGCCTCCCCAGGGTCTGTAGGAAGCATCCTAGCCTCTCTCCAGGGTCCTGGGATTAGGGTTGCAGGAGCAGGGGGCCTAATTCCCTGCAAACACCAACAGGTTTCTCTCCCATCCCTCTGATCTGCCACCAGCTCCTCTAGCCACATACTCATTTTCCATTTTTTCAGCACTTTCTTTTTCTTTTGCAGTGCTGGAGATGGAACCCAGGATCTCACACATAATAGGCAAGTGCTCTACCGCTAAACAGTACCCCCAGCCCCTCCTTTTTGTTTTTTGGTAGTACTTGGGGGTTGAATTGAGGACCTTGCACACACTTTGCAAGTGCTCTACCACTGGGCTTTACCCCCAGCCCATTTTTAATTTTTGTTTTTATTTTGAGATAGGGTCTTGCTAAGTTATACAGGCTGCTTCTGGCCATGAACCTGTGATCCTCCTGCCTCTACCTCCTGAGTTGCTGGTATTACAGGTGTGCACCACTGTGTCCTGCCCCAGCCCTCCTTTTAAAAAAGACTTTAAAAAGTTTTTCTTGAAACTGGAACCCAAGGACATATAGAAAAATATTACCAAGTAAATGATAGAGAAGATTTAGATGGGGAGGGTGGGAGTGGGGGGGGAAGCATACAATAGGGTAAGGGGGAACCTATATGAATAATGTACATCAAAATGCATATATGGAAATATCACAATGAAAAGCATGTCAGAATGAATCACATTAAGGTGTACATTAAAAATTTCCAATAAAAAAAAGTTTTTCTTGAGACATGGTCTTGCTAAGTTGAGCAATCTGCCTCTGACTGTGAACTCAACGATCCTCCTGCCTCTGCCTCTTGAGTCACTGGGATTACAGGTGTGTGCCACAGTGCTTGCCTATTTTTTCAGGTTTTCTGGCTTGGTTCTCTTTCCATGTGTGTAATTTTTTGTACTACAGTTAAGCTCAGGACTTTGCCCATTCTTCCTCCTTGGCCTCCCCTTGTAGCCAGCTCATACCTCCTTTTGTAAACCCCTTGCCTGGCCCCTTCTTTAGGCCAGAAAAAGATGAGGAGGAAAGGGAAGTAGCTTAGAGATTCAGACCTTCAATCTGGGAAGGCTTAGTGCAGGTGGTGTGTGTGAGGGGCAGGCTGGAAAGGAGGAGACAGAAGTGGATGGAGGGAATGATGGCAGGAACCCAAACTGTAATTTTCTTCAATTTATTTGGAACTATGGGTGCATCTCTTTCCTGCTGGTCGTGCATTTGTTCATTCCTTCCTTTATTGAGCTCTATGTGCTGGGAAGGATACAGGGTCCTGCCATATGCTTATAGGTTCCTATGGGAGACAGCCACACCAACAGTGATGCAAAGTGATAAAGTCTGCAATGAATATGTCCTGGGACCCCAACACTGCCTAATAATGTAAGAGTATCCAGGACAGTTGATACATAGCTCTGTAAGGGTCAGTCTGGGCTGGGATTTAGCTCAGTTGGTAGAGCGCTGCGCTGCAGTCTCTGAGGTCCGGAGTTCAATTCCCAGCACCGCAAAAATGGGAGAAGGACCTGGCAATCCACTCCCAAGGCAATCCTAAAGCACTCAGCCATTGAAAACCCTATGAGGGTTGCTATGAGTTGGATACCGACTCAACGGCACCTAACAACAACAAGGGTCAGTCTATATTTTCTTTTGTTTGGGAGCCCCCAACTTTAGTTTAGACCACTACCATCTCCTGTCTAGACCATTGTAGAGTTTCCCCTCTTCTAAGTCTTCCATCTAGGTGCCCTCAGAACACATTTAAAATGCAAACTTATCTTCAACTTTCAATGTCCTGTGTAATGCTGGCCCTGGTCACATCTCCAGCCTCCTCTTTCTGTACCTTATTCATACAGATCCCATTTCTTGGCCTATCAGCTTCCATTGATAGTTCTATTCCCACAGGAGTTAAGGCTGTATTATAATTATGTTTGTGTGCCTGTCGTGCTCAGGAGCCTCAGGGACTATGTGGATTTTGTCTTGGTATAACAAATTCCCAGGGGCTGTTGAATGAAACTGAATCTCATGGCACACAGGTGGCCAGTGGTGACCCTAATATTCTCTGCAATATGTGCTCATTGAACCTAATCCTGTACAAGACTTTGGGGCTGCTGTAGTTGACCAACCTGGTTCCAGACATGATTCCACTAAGAATGAGATGCTATAACCAAGAAAATTGCAAAAGTGCAGGTGAGTCCTAGGCATACCAGCCAACCTTACATCAAGGTTAGACCTTGTTCTCTCCAGAAGAAGATGGTAGAATTGACTTGAAAGTGTGAAGGTATTGGATAAGTTTTCTTTGAACTAAATAAACGTGTATGTACATTTAATACTTTTAACCATTTTTCCTGTTTCTTCTCCATCACTGTAAGCATGCTATTTCCATTCTACTATCCCTGAGGAGGAACCTTTCATTGCTTGGAGGGAGTTATAGACCCTGCTAAACATTCTAGTCTCTGTCTAGACCTCAGAGTCCATAAATTGGGACCTTTCCTTCTCCTCAGAAAAGCAGGTGTGTATTGTGCACCTACTATGCAGAAGGCTTCCTCCTCCTCCCTTATTGGAATCTGCTTTCAGAAAGGCAACAGAAAAGTTGGGTGTCTGGATGCACGCCTGTAATCCCAGCACTTGGGAGGCTGAGGCATGAGGATGAATGCAATTTTCAGTCCAGTGTGGGCTACGTAGTGAGTTCTGGGCCAGCTTGGGCTGCATAGAGAGACCCTATCTCAAAAATAAGTAAATAAATAAATAAATAAATAACCAAAACAAACAAAAGCAGCAGAATAGTATTTACTGAAGTAAGTAAATGCACCTACTTTCTCACTGTGTAACATACTACCTTTTTTTGTAAGCTGAGATAAAATCCACATAACATAAAATTAACCATTTTAAGTGAGCCACGTGGAGCTGGGGTGTAGTTCGGTGTATAGCACTTGCATAGCATGCATAAGGTCCTGGGTTTGGTCCCCACTACCATAAAACTTTTTTTAAAAAGGCATTAATTCCCTATTTCTCTCTTCCTCCAGCCTGTGGCAGCCACTATTCTACTTTCTGTTTCTATGTAGTCAGTCAACTCACTTAGCATGTCCTCAGGGTTGATCCATCTGTAGTACATGTCAAGTTTTCCTTCTATTTACAGGCTGAGTAATAGTCCATGGTGTGTACATCCCACCTTTTGTTTACCCATGTATTTGTCAATGGACACAGTTGCTTTCACGTTTTGGCTATTGCAAATGGTGCTGCTAGGAACATAGGTGTACTGCTTTTACTTTTTTTGGCTATATATCCAGAATTGGAATCATGCTAATGCTATATTTAATTTTTTTTGAGGAACTGCCATACTATTTTCTGCAGTAGAAGTGTGGCTGATGTTGGCAGAACTGAGTTAACTCTGATGGAACAAGAAGGCAAAACAAGGGAAAGGAAGAGGATTTTCCAGTTGTGAGTTCATGGTGCTCAAGAAAGCCTAGTGCTAGTTTCTTCTCTTTTCCTCCCTCCTCCTCCTCCTCCTCCTCCTCTTCTTCTTCTTCTTCTTCTTCTTCTTCTTCTTCTTCTTCTTCTTCTTCTTTTTTGGAGACAGGGTCTCATTATGTAACCCAGGCTGGCCTTAAACTGGGGATCCTCCTGCCTCTGCCTCCTGAGTGGTGGGATTACAGGCATGTACCACTGTGCCTAGTTTAGTTCTAGTTTTTGCAGTGCTAGGGATTGAACCCAAGGCCTTTTGTGTGCTAGGCAAGTGCTCTACCAATGGTTCACATCCCTAACCCAGTCCTAGTTTTTGATTAATTTAAAAACTGTTGGTGACTAGATGCTGTGGCTCACACCTGTAATCCCAGTGACTTGGGAGCCTGAAGCAGGAGGATCACGAATTTGAGACCAGAGGCAGCCTGCACAATTTAGCGACATCCTGTATCTGAAAAAGAGGGGAAGGGATGGAAGTGCAGTTCAGTGGGAGCATGTACCTAGCATGTGTTAGGTTCTGGGCTTCAACCTGCCAGTACTATGCACACACACACAAAGTCTTTTGTGAGTCTTGCTTAAACCCAACAAGAAGTTTGCAGATCTTTCAACCTCACTTGAAGATAGATCTAGGCCATATGTGTAAATCACTTTAGAGATTTCTCTCAATAGGGTCCATTTTCATACCAGTAAGGTTGGGTATAACATGAACTCCAGTGGTGGTTGTGATTGCATAGCATCATCTAAGTAGTCAGGGAAGCTCCAGAAGTTCAGGGAAGCTGCGATGTTGCAGAAGAATGCAGGAGGCAATAGACCCCCCTGCTTTCATCACCACAGGAGCCATCTTGGCCTTTGTTACTCCAACCTCAGTGACAGGGAAAAAGACAAGTGTGGCTATCTTTGATGATGGGGTGGATAAACAACAGGAGTCCTTCCTCAAGTCTCTGGCCAGCCTTGTCAGGTTCAGTCTCTTCCCTTTGGTCCTCTTCAGGGGTCTCACCTGAACCTGTTTCAACTCTTGAGGCCAAATCTGCTATAAGTGTTACTGAGGAGTCCCAGATACCCGGTCAGCTAGGGAAAATGTAAGATTTTGGGCAAGGAGGGATCAAGAGGGCTGATGTGACTTCATGGCGCTGAGAGAAGTAAATCAGTTTTTTTTTTTTTTCAGCACTGGGGAGTTGATCATGGGGCCTCGTTCTACTGCTAAATTTCACCCTTGGCCCCCCCTTTTAATTTAATCAATTTATTTTAAAATTTTGAGACAGGGTCTTGCTGAGTTGCACAAACTGCCTCTGGCCTCCATCATGTGATCAACCTGCCTCAGCCTCCTGGGTTGCTGGGATTACAGGGCTGTGTTTGGCTGTAAATCAGCTGTTGAGGAATACTTTGTCCATTAAGAGCCTAATGAAGTGGGTAGAATAGAGCGTTTCCTGAGAAGTTGAACATACTGCTTTCTAACCCATGAGTCTGCTGTTTCCAGAAGGATACCAAATGCCTTTGGTCAGGCAGGGCCCTTTTGTTTCTTCCAGAAGATAATATGAATAGTGATTCAGATGTGTATCTGTGTGACACAGTGATAAATTTCATTCAGGTGCAAGTGGCTGATATCAGAGCATTTCAGGAAAGTCACTGGAAAGAAGGGAGAACAGTATCCAGGCAAAATTTTCTGACCCTCAGAACCCAAAGGGATAAGTGAGGATGGAAAAATTGAGCTCCAGATGTGGAAGTTGTAATACTTTTTTGGAGCACTTTCTGCAGATCTAAATTCCCACTGATAGTTTGGGAAAGCACACATATTTTTATAACCCAATTTGCTCTGAAAATAGTCATGTCTAGTACCTAGAAGTATGAAGGCTCAGAAGAATAGAGAGGTGGGGATAAAAAGGGGAAAAAATTTTTTTTGTGGTTCTTGGAGGTTGATCTCAGGGTCTCACACATACTTTGTAAGTGCTCTATCACTAGGCTGCACCCCTAGCCCAGTTTATTACTTTTTTATTTGGAGACAGGGTCTTGCTGAATTATGTAGACTGTCTTTAGCCTCCAACTTGAGGTCCTCCTGCCTCAGCTTTCTGAGTTGGGATTAGAGGCGTGCATCTCCGCATGGCTAAATTTTTGTATTCCTGGTTTCATGAGCCTGCAGCCATAGCACCCTGGCATTTGACCCCACCTGATCTCGGAAGCTAAGCAGGGTTGGCCTGGTTCATCCTTTGATGGGAGACCACCTGGGAATACCCGGTGCTGCAGGCTAGGGAGAAGGACCTGGCAATTCACTTCCAAAACAATCCATCATTGAAAACCCTATGAATAGCAGAAAAGCATGGACATTAGTCTTGGGCATGGCACAGTATTGGGAAGTGTTACATTCTGTTGTACATAGGGTTACTATGAGTCGTACCCAACTCGACAGCACCTAACAACAAAAACAATTTCATGAGGAAAACAAAATCTTCAAAAATAGATCTACTTACATTTTTTTTTTATCGTTTCACCAATATTCACCTTTTGGGAAAAGGAGAAAGAGGCTGGGGATATAGTTGAGAGAGCTTACGATATACCCTCATAGGTAACCAGAGGCTACATAGCAGTAATCCCCAACTTGAGGGAAGAAATCCTGCATCCTTAACCTCTTCTTGAGTGTCAGTGATCAAGAAAGCCCCTTTTGGCATCTGCTTCTGTTCCAGGTAATTCTAATGATAGCTTCAGCAAAGAGAAAATGGGGCAGCAGGTTGGGAAAAGGAAAGAATTATACGGTACACATCAATTTCAGGGGCTCTTGAGGGTTGAGAACCACCTCTGTTGCCGGCTACAGTAGTAGTAGTGTCACTGGTGGCACAGGAGGGAGGTACAGCTTAGCTGGCTGGCTGCCTAGCCTGAGGAGTTCCCCTAGTTGGGCCCAACACTCAGGTTGAGCCGGCTTTATCACAGAAAAGAATTTCAGGACAAGTCAGAGAGGGTAAAGCAAGGTTGTAGAGTTTATTAAGTCCACACTTTAGGATACATTTGAGCCTTCAGAGAGAGAGAGGCATCCAAAACATGGACATAGGCTTCCCAGGAAAGCCAAAAGGAAAAGCCCTTGGGCACGTGGTCTCTCCAGTTTTTTTTAACCTAGGGCATGCCCCACATAATGTCAACCCTGGGCACCCAACTATGGTGCTCAATGTGACATGAGCCTCAAGCGCTTAGAAAGGCCCCTGTCATGGGCTAGGTAGGTGCCAGTAAGATCAAAATAAGTTCCATTGTTTAGGTTTAAGAAAAAAGTTATGAGAGAGTTCCCTGGGCATGTCTCAAAGCAGCACAGAATTAGAGAGGGGAAGGCAAAACTTAAAAGTTATGTACATTTTTGACTCCAAGGATGACTTATTGCTATCTTAACTTTTTTATTGAAGATGTCTCTCAGAAATAATATCTCTGTGCAGGCAGTGCTCACAGCAGTCTTCTTGGTAGTTGTGCCGAAGTTCTTGACTCTCAGCTGTGCGATTCAAGTCAGATCCTGGGGTGAAAGCTCTGTCCCTTTCCATGTACCCCAAACTTCTCTATTTTTCTATCCTGCCCCAGCAGCATTGGCAACACCAACAATGACCCAATGTATCTAAGCCCTAGGAGCTCGCATCATCTCACCATTGCCTGTAAGCCTCTAAGGTCGTTCCTGAGGAATAAAAGGAACCGAGGCTCAGTTGCCCTAGTGATCGTTGTGTCTCGTTCGTGGCTGACGAATGCAAACCCATTCGATCGGACCCGCCATTCCCAGGCAGATTCTGTGCCGCCTTCAGCCCTGAAATGGTCCTCCATGGTAGACAAGCAGTTCCATCCAGAATCGCCGCACTGTACTGAACGCGCAGTGGAAGAACGGTCTCCGGGGCCCTCGCAGCGGAACTTGCCTGTCAGCGGCGCGTGTTTCCGTCCGGGTGCCGGGCGTGCGGACTGGGGGAGGGGGACGCTTTTTAGCCCGGACCGCGAGCTCAGGTTGAGAGCGCCGCCGCCGGAGGAGACCGACGCTCGGCTAGAGCCTGCCCACGGCGTCCAGGCCTGGCTGCCTGCTTCCCGCCTCCCTCGCTGCCCCGGCCGCCGCAGACACCGTCCAGGCCGGCGCGGCTGAACGCGAGGTCCCTCGGCTCTGCCCGGTCCGGTGCGGCCCGGATCCGTGGCACGGGAGGTGAGAGCCGGTGCCGGCCCCCGGCTCCCGGCCGAGGCTGCCGGGACCCGCAACAATGGGGGCGGAGTGGAGGCGCGGCCCGGGCCCCCGCCGTGCGGCGGCCTGGGCCTTGGGGACGCTGGGTCCGACCTGGGAGACTCCACTGGTTGGAGGCGTGGCGGGGGGTCTTGGCCTTTGGCGGGGGGCTCGGCGACTTGGCATTTGGGGATCTCTCGGAGTCAGGGAAGGGAGTTACAGAGGCACCGAGACTTAACTAGAGTGGCTGTGCGCTCTTGGCGCTTGGTATTGCGCCCCAGAGGCTGGCCACAGCGGGTAGATGGAGGGGGGAGGGGGTGTGCTTAGAATTTTAGGGGTCTCTGTGTGCCTGGTCCCTAAGGAGCACAGGGATGCGTCTCCATGCCCCTTCTCGAGATCTGGAAATTTGTTAGTCTGAGGGCGGGCTCAGGGAGAAAAGGCATTGAAGAATTTAGCTTCTCTGAGGTAACTGGTGACTAGTTCCTGGAAAGGCAGGAGATGAGCTGGGCGCAGAAGAGTTGAAGCAAGAGCTGGATCCTTCGAGGGCCAGAGGCTCCCGTGCTGAAGAGTGGTTCAGGCACAGAATTTACCACAGGAGTGAGTAGTGACGCACAATGAGTAGCGTTATGTGCCTTGGGTTGGGTTGAGGCCGGGAGCTGCTGAGGTTGGAGAATCAGCTTTATGTAGGTTATGGTGACGGCAGCCTGGGAGATGAAGAAGGGATCTTTGCAGAGTGGGCCTCCTAAATGACCTCTTACTGGGGGAGAGTGGGTGACTCAGATCTGTTAGAATTCCTGCCGCTTGCTGGCAGATGTAGCTGACTATATTGGTGTGTGGTCTTTGACGTGAATGAAGCTGAAAGGGGCAAGTAGGTGGCTTGGTGAATTTGTTCCTGGGTAGTGGACAATGTGGACCTTTTCTTACTCCTGGTCAGAATGGTGGGAGTTATCGACAGTGTTTTAAGGAATTTTATTGTCATATTTGAACCCAAAGCTTTCCTCTATTCATTAATTTTCTTTCCTTCTTTGTTTTTGAATTGTGACTCATACTTTCTTGTCAGCACTGTGGCTATTGTTTGTAATGATAGACAAACTTAGACACTATAATATATGTAAATCCTAGGGCTTTTCTTGCCAGTTCTTATAAATTTAAACTAATTGGAAAGATTGTTTTCACCATTGTTTAATGTGTGCAACTCTAGACAGGGATTGAAAACTTTACCAGTTTATGTTGTTAAAAGCTCTTTGGATCCCTAAATCCGTGAAATTTCATTTTCTCCTCCTGCCATGAAGTGATTACATTGAATCTGTTAAACCTTAGTGACTGAGATTTCAGCATCCCCAATAACTCTCATGGACATTATCTTCCCTGGAAGTGTTACTCTTCCTTTAGTGAATTTGGTCTGTACACTGTGTTGTCCTGAGAGAGTGAATGTTATTAAAAGGCAGTGTGCAAACTCCAACTCTCAGGCTTGCCTCTGTGTACCAGAGCTCCATATGTATTAGTCAGACAAAAGATGGTGTGTTTTCTGTAGATAAGACACTAAAGGGAAACCTACCTGAAGAAAACCAGTATCAGAGTGATTGCACCTTCTGGATTTATCTAGAGTTTATTTAGGAGGTACTGTCAGATTGGAGTCTAGTATAAATTTTCAGGTTAGATGTGAGGTAATTCTTTTTGCACTTGTACTGATCTAATTATTCTGGGATTTTTTTTTTCTTTAAGCTTAAAATTATTTCTCTTCAAAAGTTTTCTCTCTTAAAACTTTTCTATCTTAAGTCATTTTCTTTTCTTTTCTTTCCTTTTTTCTTTCTTTCTTTCGTTCCTTTCTTTCTTTCTTTGTAGTACTTGGGAGTTGAACCCAAGGCCTCACATACTTTGTGTGCTTTGCAAGTGCTCATTTTGTAACTTTTAATTTTTGAGTTAGGGTCTCACGAAGTTACATAGGCTGCCACTTGCCTTGATCTAGAAATCTTTTTTCCTCCACCTCCCAAATTGCTGGGATTACAGGCATGCAACCACCACACCCAGCTTCAGTCCTTCAGTCTTTCATAAACTGTTATCTGTTGCTTTATGCTAGGCAATATGCTAGGCACTTCTACAAGGGTGATATTTTTGACATTTTAATAGTGCTTGTTCAGTGTTCAGAGATAGAAAGCTTTTGATCAGTAAAGCTGTTGGTTAAAGTTTTTATAGTATATCAATTTTGAGTAATGACAATTCCTTATTTTCATGTTTCCATGCCAAGAACAACAACAACAACAACAACAAACCTTAGCTTTAACTGCTCACATTGGTATGAGATTGGTTTTATATTATTTAAAAGTACTTGTTAAATTAAGTACTCCTACAGAAAAACCAGCCTGCAGCCCTACCATGGTGGTGTCTGATCTCATCAGATCTTGCAAGCTAAGCAGGGTTGGGCCTGGTTAGTACTTGGATGGGAGACCTTCTGGGAACATTGGGTGCTGTAGGCTTGGGAGAAGGACCAGGCAACCCACTCCTAGAAAACAATCAGCCATTGAAAACCCTATGAATAGCAGAGAAGCACTAACAATAGTGTTTTGCCTGTTGTACATAGGGTCACTATGAGTTGGACACCTACTCGATGGTACCTGACAGTAACAACCTAGAAAAACCACAGGACAAAACATTTTGTTTCCACAGTGGCTTCCTGAGCAGTGATGTACAAATACTGTATGTGTTCAGATTCCCCAGGAAGCCATCATACTCTCCTTCCCACTGTGATTTTGAGAGCATGAAGCATTGCTTACTCTCTCTCTGTCTGGTTCACTGTATGTAGGCTGCAAGTGTCTGCCGATCTCTTGGAGTGCTGTCCTTTGTAACAGCAGGAATAAGATTGAGGTAAATTGTAGTCTGTTTGAAGTTGCTTGTCTCTTAATTTTTACTGCAGAAAATATAGTATAAACCTGAGTGTTTTTTCTATTAGTTGTTAACCTTTATCCTGAGCTAGTAAAGAATTCTTTTCTTTGCTCTCCTCTTTCTCTGTGTATGTATCTTGACAAAAAGTAAGTCAAGAAATACAATCCATGCACTTAGATCATAAATAAGTTCTTTGAAATAGCTCTCATTTTTCATCTGGAATATTCATTTGGTCAAAGAAAATAAGAACTGGTTAATGTGTTGCATCGGAGGCAAGGTGATTACTTGAAGAAGTATTTTTGGCTAGTCAAATGGCTCGATTTCAGAAGATTTTGGAAAGGCGGCTTAAACGTTTTTATATCTTTAGAAAAATTCTGAGAGTTGCCTAGTACAATGGGAAAAGCATAATCTTTGGAGTCATCCCACTTTTGCTTTCTGCTTTTTTTTCTTTCTTTTCTTTTTTTTTGAGCCTAGGCTGGCCTTGAACTCTCCATCCTCTTCCCTCAGCCTCCTGATTCCTAGGATTAGATGATGTACTCTCATGCCTGTCATTTCTTTTTCTTAACTTCTCTGAGCTTTTGTTTTGTTTTGTTTGCATCTGTAAAATGTGGCTAATACAACCTTTTTCGGGCTGGGATTTAGCTCAGTTGGTAGGGCGCTGCGCTGCAGTCTCTGAGGTCCCGAGCTTGATTCCCAGCACCGCAAAAATGGGAGAAGGGCCTGGCAATCCACTCCCAAGGCAATCCCAAAACAGCCATTGAAAACCCTATGAGGGTCACTATGAGTCGGATACTGACTCGACGGCACCTAACAAGAACAACAACAACAACCTTTTTCATAGTTGTAGTGATAACTGTAGATGAGAGCCTACTGCTTTGTGGGTGGCCAGTGCTGGTTGTCAGTAAAAATTAGTGTGTATTGCTATTCAGGGGCCACTATTCTCAGTAGTATTAGTAGGAGATGTGTAGTTTGGTACTGAGTAAGGATGAAGGGCTCAGTTTCCTTGTCTGGTCAGGAAGGTAGCTGTGCAATATGCATTTGCTGGCACTCAGGTTGGGGAATTGGCTAGGTAGCCTTTATCTAGTACTGGTAAGTAGGAGTCTACACTATAAGGGCCAAGGTCATTCCTGGCAGTTTCTGTGGAGAAGGCAGGAGGTTAACTGTTTTGGCATATCTTTGTTTGGGAATAGTGGACATTCTCATTGACAGAGCACTTGAGTGTGACAGGCAGCACTGTGTTCTGTGTGGTCCCTGATCAGGATATTTCTCTAATTTTTTCTCTGCATCAGTGACCTGGCTGTGGTCTTTTTGCCTGGAAGGTTCCAGATGCTGGAGAGATTTGTCATCTTTCTCTAATTGGGGCTACTTTGATAGAATCTAGCAGTCTGTTTAGACATGTTGATGAACAGAAGGTTCACACAGGCTTTGTTATAGAATTGTCCTGTTTTATTTTTTCCCTATGAAAGGAAAAAAATACTCCCACTAATATTCAAGAGGAAAATTAAGTAGTGATCAGAAATGATTTGGAATAATTGACTCTAAATTCCTTGCAGTCCTGCCCTAGTCACATCTCTGCTCCATTCAGGGTGGTCTTTATTTCCAGTGCATGCGCACACCTACACACAAGCAGTGTACAATGATACACATATGGAAATGTCACTCACCAAGTTGTACACTAAAAAATTACCAATAAAAAAGAAAAATTTAAGAAAAAAGAGAGAAGAGTAAATAATGTTCCTCTGGACTCGAAATACTATGAACATCTAAACCTTCACATATCTGTGCTTTAGCATCTCACAGAAAGCTTTGTGACCTAGCCTCTCCCATATCTTTTAGTTTCTCCTCTGCCATAATTCTTATGACACTCTAGGCTCACTTTTAAAGGCATAAATAGTTTTGAGGCTGGCTGGTAGACTTTTTGGAGGCCTAGCTGAACTCATTGTCTCCATATTCAGCAAATAAGATTATTCGACCAAACTCTAATCAAGAATTTGAGTTCAGTGACTATGAAACTATCTGTACCAGCTCTCTGCTCAGCCTAATACTGTACTAATATTGCAACTGATATATTCCTGGACACAATGGTGCAGAGCTATAATCCCAGGAGCTCAGGAGGTGTAGGGAGGAGGATCACAAGTTTGAGGCCAGAGGCAGCTTTTGTAATTTAGTGAGACTCTGTTTCAAAGTAAAAAGAAGGGGGCTGGGGATGCAGCTCAGTGGTAGAGGGCTTGCAAAATATGCATGAAGCCCAGAGTTCAACTCCCCCGGTAGTGCCCACCTCAAAAAGAAAGAAACTGATACATTAACACAGTGAACTCCTTGAAGGTCCCACCATGCTCAGGCTATTTCTTTTTCTTTTTTTTCTTTTTTATTGGAAAATTTTAATGTAAAACTTAATGGGTTTCATTATGACATGTATTTCATTGTGACATTTCCAAATATGCATTTCATTGTACATTGCTCACATAACTTCCCCCTTATCCTCTCATGCCCCTCCTCCCCGTCCCTAACCCCCCCACCAATGATCTTTCTACTTGTATGTCTTTTTGTGAGAATACTTATCTGTATACATGCGTCCTGATTTTGATTTAAGTCCAAACATTCTTTTATAGTGATCTACCTTTTTACATTCTCAGCAGTATTACATGAGTGATCTAGTCCGCTTACATTATTGCCAGCCTCTGTTGTTATTACTATTATTATGATTACTATTATTTTATTTTAGCTATTCTTGTAGTTTTTTTTCTATCTTCCCCTTTCTTTTTCTTTTTCTTTTTTTTTTTTTTGCGGTACTGGGGGTTGAACCCAGGGCCTCGTGCCTGCATGCTCTGCAAGTGCTGGACCACTGAGCTGCACCTCAACCCATTTTTTTTTTTTACTTTTTGAGACAGGGTCTCGCTAAGCTATGCAGACTGCCTCTGGTCTCCAACTTGCGATCCTCCCGCCTCTGCCTCCTTCCCGAGCCGCTGGGATTACAGGTGTGTGCCACCACGCCCGGCCCTTCCCCTTTATTTTTCTACTGGCCTTGAACTCTCCATCCTCTTTCCTCAGCCTCCTGATTCCTAGGATTACATGATGTACTTAATTACATGATGTACTAATAAAGTTGTGCTGTTTACATTGAGGTTAACCTCTCCCCCCTTCCTCCCTCCTTATTAACCCTCCTCCCCCTCCCATCTTCTCCCATTGTCGCTTGCCTTTGCTAGATCCCTCCCTCTTTCTTTCCACTCCTTAAATTGCCCCTTCTATGCTAAGTTTAATTGAGCTTTTTATTATGTTTCAATTTATATATACCTTCTTTTAAGTTTGATTCAGCTCCCACATATGAGTGAGAACATATAGTATTTCTCTTTTTGGGCTTGTGTTCGTTCATATAAGATGGTTTTCTCCAATTCCATCCATTTTGTTGCAAATGACATTATTTCATTTTTTTAATTGCTGAGTAGTATTCCATTGTGTGTATGCACCATCCCATGATCTTTTTTATCCATTCTTCTGTTGATGGGCACTTTGGTTGATTCCATATCCTTGCTATTGTGAAAAGTGCTGCATTGAATATGGAGATGCAGGTGTTTCTGTGGTATGATGACTCATCTCCCTTTGGATATCTTCCCAATAGTGGTATAACTGGGTCATATGGCAGATTTGTTTTTAGTTTTCTGAGGTACATCCATATTGATTTCCAAAGTGACAGAACCAATTTACAGCCCCACCAGCAGTGTAAGAGGGTTCCCTTTTCTCCATGACTTCACAGCATTTGTTATTTGTTTTATAGATCTTGGCCATTCTTATTGGAGTAAGGTGGAATCTCAGAGGTGTTTTGATTTGCATTTCCCTAATGGCTAGGGATATTGAGCATTTTTTTTCATGTATTTCATGGCCTTCTGAACTTCTTCATTTGAGAACTATCTGTTCAGTTCCTTTGCCCACTTGTGTATTGAGTTATTTATTGTCTTGGGAATTGCTTTCTTGAGTTCTTTGTAAGTTCTGGAAATTAGTCCTCTGTCCCATGCATAGGATGTGAAGATTTTCTCCCATTCAGTGGGGACTTCGTTGACTGTTGATTGTTTCCTTTGCTGTACAGAAGCTTTTTAATTTCATGTAACCCCATTTACCTATTCTTGTTGCAATTTCCTGAGTGATTGGAGTCTTATTAAGGAAATACTTTCCTATGCCTATATCTTGGAGTGCATTGCCTATCTTTTCTTCTAGTAATTTTAAAGTTTCTGGTTTTATATTGAGGTCTTTTATCCATTTCTAGTTAACTTTTGTGCATATTGAGAGGTGCAGGTCTGTTTTTATTTTTCTGCAAGCAGATATCTAAGTTTCCCTGCACCATTTGTTGAAAAGGCTATCCTTTCTCCAATTTACCTGCTTTGCTCCTTTGTTGAAAATCAGGTGGCTATAGATGTGTTCGTGTATCTCTGGATCTTCTGTTCTGTTCCACTGGTCTTCAGGCCTGTTTTTGTGCCAGTACCAAGCTGTTTTTGCTACGACAGCCCTATAGTATAGTTTAAAGCCAGGGATTGTGATCCCACCTACACTAGTTTTGCAGCTTAAGAGTGTTTTGGCTATACATAGTCTTTTGTGTTTCCATATGAATTTTTGGATCATTTTTTCTATTTCTGTAAAGTCTGTCATTGGAATTTTAATGGGGATTGCATTAAATCTGTAGATTACTTTTGGTAGGATAACCATTTTTACAATATTGATTCTCCTGATCCATGAGCAGGGGAGGTCCTTCCACCTTTTGGTATCCTCTGTGATTTCTTTTGTTACTGTTTTGTAATTTTCCTTGTAGCGATCTGCAGGATCTTTGGTTAGATTGATTCCAAGGTATTTAAGTTTCTGGTGGGCTATAATGAAAGGGATTGCAGCTGTAATTTCCTTCTCTTTCTGCTCACAGTTGGTATAAAGGAAGGCTACTGATTTTTGAGTGTTAATTTTGTATCCTGCCACTTTGCTAAGGGAATTAATTAGGTCTAAAAGTTTTCTAGAGGAGATTTTGGGGTCCTTTAGTAAAGTATCATGTCATCCGCAGATAAGGATAATTTGACCTCTTCTTTGCCTATCTGTATCCCTTTGTTTCTTTCCTCTAGCCTAATTGTCCTGGCTAAAACTTCAATCACAATATTAAATAAGATTGGAGAGAGTGGACATTCTTGTCTTATTCCAGATCTTAGAGGAAATGGTTTCAGTTTTTCTTCATTTAATATGATGTTGGCTATAGGTCTGTCATAGATGCCCTTTATGATGTTAAGGTATTTTCCTGTTATGACTATCTTCTCCAGGGTTTTTATTGCTCAGGCTATTTCTTCTGCTAGCTTTTCTCCCGAGTTCAGGCACTACCTGCTGCCCTCCCCCACCCCTTTTTAAAATTCCTTCTCATTCTTTTTCTCCCTCTACCCCCCACTCAGTTGTTATTTTATTTTTATACCCCCTTCTCTTAATGTAAGCCCCCTTGGATCCATCCAGCTCAACTGAATGCCTCTCCTTTGCATGCATTGCAGTTTGTGCGTACTTCCCTCATAGTTACACTGGACTGTTCAGTCTTGGTATTTGTGTGTGTGTGTGTGTGTGTTTTCCATTCCTAGATTGTGACCTATTCCAGGGCAGGGCTTTGTCTTATTTATCTTTAGTTCCCAGTACCTAGCCATTTCTGACTACTTGTCACATGTTTGTTGAGTGAACAAATAAATGACCTCTGCTTATGAAACAATCAGAAATCATTCCATGTGTGAAGTGATGAGGGTTCTGATGGTTGCATCTGATCTGTACCCAAGTGGTACCTCTGCCTTTGTATTTCCATGTTGCTAAACACAACACTTTGCTGTGAAAATGTGGTGCTTACTCCATATGCTCATGGTTTTTTTTTTTTTTTTTTGCAGGGGGGCAGACAGGATCTTATGATGTAGCCCAGGCTGTCCTTGAACTTGTGATTCTCCTGCCTCAGTCTCCCAAGTGGTAGGATTACAGGAGTACACACCAGGTGAAGTCCATGGTTTTGAGGCTGCTTTGATCTCACAGAAATTTCCTATTGGAGTGAATGTGGCCATTCTTCATTGGTCTTGTCTAGATCTTTCATTTGCCATTTACTGCTCTGAGCACTTTACCTTATGTATGAAGAAGTGACTAATCACTTTGGGCTACCAGGTCTAGACAAGTACTCCCAAGCTGCCACCTGTCTGTCTAGGAATGGGAAATGGATTTAACAGTAGGACATTGTGACTTTTGCTAGCTTATAGGCTTTTGGGAGGCCTGGCTGCAGGCATTGTCCCCATATTCAGGAAATAAGATTATTTGACCAAATGTTATTCAGGAATTTGAATTCAGTGACTATGAAACTATTTATACCTGTTCTCTGCTCAGCCTAATACTATACTGTTATGCAAACTCATACATTAATTCTTTGTCAGGAGGCTGTATGTTCTGAGTTATTACCTAAAAGGTACTGGATTATGCCAATTCAGTCAGTTTCTTGGTTCTTAGTGATAAAATAATAAAGAATACTATCTAAATTAATTTGATTTAATTTTCATGGTTAATCAGACCATGTAGAAACCCTTCTGAAAGCAGGATGTTAGGTATCTTATTGAAGCCTTCATAATGCATTTATTTTCATGAGAGAGATAAACAGCAGACTAGAGAAAAGATAAACAGAAACAGTAACTGTAGTTAAGTTAAAACTGAGGCAAGGTATAAGGCACTTTAAATTTGGAAGCAGCTGTTAAATTGAAGCAGTGTTGGAGATGTTGAGAAGTTGTTATAATACAGGTTGGAAGCAATAAAACATGGGAAATTTCAGCCAGCACAGACACGTTGAAGGTGCTAACACTTACTAATGATTTTATAGCAGCCTTAATGAATAATTATATTAAGCATATTATTTATTACATTACTATGATGGGTATACAACAATAGCAACATGATAGGTATCACTTATATATGTATGTGTTATATTTTTAAAAAGATGTTTTAGTCATTTACTTTACTTCATCCCCTCAGTAACCTTGTGAGGCAGATAGTTTTATTTTACAGATGAAGAAACAAATCCAAAAAGGTGAAGTGCATAAAGCCAGCCAAAAGAAGAGCTTCAGAAGTTCCTGCATCACCCTCCTAAATACTGGAATTACAGCTGCCAATACAATTCTTTATTTTTTCTTCAGTACTGGAGGAGTTGAACCCAGAGCGCATGCTAGGAAGGTGCTGTACAACTGAGTTACCCCCAGAACCCTTTTTTAATTTTGATTCTTTAACTTGTGACATGACTTTGCTATGTTATACAGGCTGCCTTTGGCCTTGAGCTCGTAATCCTCCTCCTTCAGGCTCCTGAGTCTTTGAGATTACAAAGTATGCCACGTTGCCTGGCCTAGCACAATTCTCTGTACAAGGCATTTTGCAATAAATACTTATCTAATGAGTGAACTAAAGAAGACTTTGATTTCAGTAAGAACATTTACGAAAATGTTTTTAAATCCATTTGTCTTAAGGATATGATGGTTCCCTAATCAGGAATGGGGAAGGCCTGGTTTAGGAAGTGGTACCAGTGGTACTAACTGAGGTGCTAATTCCTTGATCTCTGTATTTGAGGAATCCTTTTTTCCTGCCTTGTCTCAGAATTGGGAAATTTTCTAACTCTTGTTGTTGTTGTTGTTGTTGTTAGGTGCCGTCAAGTCCAGTCCGACTCATAGCGACCCTATGTACAGCAGATCGAAACACTTGCCGATTCTGTGCCAGGCAAACGATCTTATTGATGTTTAAGCCCATTGTTGCAGACACTGTGTCAATCCATCTGGTGGAGGGTGTTCCTCTTTTGCATTGACCTGCCACTCTCCCAAACATGATGTCCTTCTCTAGGGATTGATCTCTCCAGACTACATGTCCTAAATATGTAAGACAGTCTGGCCATTCTTGCTTCCAGGGAGCACTCTGGTTGCACTTCTTCTAGGATAGATTTGTTGTTTCTTTTGGCAGTCCATGGTATATTCAATAGACGTCTCCAGCACCACAATTCAAAAGCATCAATTCTTTTTCTGTCTCTCTTGTTCAATGTCCAGCTTTCACAACCATATGATGCCACTGAAAATACAATGGCATGAGTCAGACGCACCTTCGTCTTCAGTGTGACATCTTTGCTTTTCAGTACTCTAAAGAGATCTTTTGCCACGGCTTTTCCTACAGCAATGCATCTTTTGCTTTCTTGACTGCTGCTTCCATGGGTGTTGATTATAGAGGCAAGCAAAGCAAAATCTTGGACAGCCTCAATCTTTTCTCCATTTATTGTGAAGTTGCGTGCTGACCCAGTCATAAGGATTTTTGTTTCATTGATGTTTAGTCGTAACCCGTATTGAAGGCTATGATCTTTGATCTTCATCAGTAAATGTTTTAAATCTTCTTCGCTTTCAGCAAGCAGAGTAGTGTCATCTGCATAACGCAGGTTGTTAATAAGTCTTCCTCCAATCTTAATGCCGTGTTCTTCCTCATAAAGTCCAGCTTCTCGGATTATTTGCTCAGCATATAAATTGAAGAGATAGGGTGAAAGTATACAGCCCTGACGCACACCTTTCTCAACTTTAAACCAGGCTGTGTTTCCTTGTTCTATTCGAACAACTGCCTCCTGGTTCATGTACAGATTTCTCATGAGCACAATTAGGTGTTCTGGTATTCCCATTTTCCGAAGTGTTACCCATAATTTTTTATGATCCACGCAATCAAATGCTTTTGCGTAGTCAATAAAACATAGATAAACATCTTTCTGATATTCTCTGCTTTCAGCTAATATCCACCTGACATCAGCAATGATGTCCCTGCTTCCCCGCCCTCTTCTGAATCCCACTTGATTTTCCCGTAATTCCCTGTCTATATACTGCTGCAGTCGCTTCTGAATGATCTTTAGTAGAATTTTGCTGGTGTGCGATATTAATGATATTGTCCGATAGTTTGCACGTTCAGTTGGATCCCCTTTTATGGGAATAGGCACAAATATGGATCTCTCCCAGTCAGTTGACCAAGTAGCTGTTTTCCAAATCTGTTGGCATAAACATGTTAACACCTCCAGTGATGCATCTGTTTATTGAAACATCTCTATTGGTATCCCATCAATTCCTGAAGCCTTGTGTTTCGCCAGTTCTTTCAAGGCAGCTTCTACTTTGTCCTTCAACACCATGGGTTCCTCTTCATATGCAACCTCTTGGAATGGTTGGTCATCTACCAATTCTTTCTTGTATAATGACTCTGTGTGTTCTTCCCACCTTCTTTTGATGTTTCCTGCATCATTTAATATTTTCCCTGTAGAATCTTTCACCACTGCCACTCGAGGCTTGAATTTTTTCTTCACTTCCTTAAGCTTGAGATACACAGAGCACGTTCTTCCCTTTTGATTTTCTGCCTCCAGCTCCTTGCACATGTTATTATAATATTTATTTTTGTCTTCTTGAGCTGCCTTCTGAAATCTTCTGTTTAGTTCCTTAACTTCATCATGTCTTCCTTTTGCTTTAGCTGCTAGATGTTTGAGGGCAAGGTCCAGTGTCTCTTTTGACATGTAATTTGGTCTTTTCTTTTTTTCTTGTCTTTTTAAGAACTTTTTGCTTCCTTCTTGAATGATATCTTTTATGTCATGCCACAACTCTTCTGGTCTCCTGTCATTTGTGTCTAATGCATTAAACCTATTTTGAGGTGGTCTCTGAACTCAGCTGGGATATACTCAAGGTTATACGTGGCTCTCGTATACTTGTTCTAATTTTCTTCAGCTTCAGTTTGAACTTGCATATGAGAAGTTGATGGTCTGATCCACAGTCAGCACCTGGTCTCGTTTTGACATTTTGTATAGAGCTTTTCCATCGTCTCTTTCCACATATGTAGACCATTTGATTCCTGTATGTTCCATCTGGTGAAGTCCATGTGTATAGTCTCCATTTATGATGTTGAAAAAATGTATTTGTAATGAAAAGGTAATTGGTCTGACAAAATTCTATCATGCGATCTCCAGCTTCCTTTCTGTCGCCAAGACCATATTTTCCAACTGCCGAGCCTTCTTCTTTGTTTCCAACCTTTGCATTCCAGTCACCAGTGATTATCAGTATGTCTTGATTGCATGTTTGATCTATTTCAGATTGCAGAAGCTGATAGAAGTCTTCCCTTTCTTCATTTGTGGCCTTAGTGGTGGGTGCATAAATTTGAATAATAGTCATATTAACTGGCCTTCCTTGTAGGTGTACGGATATTATTCTATCACTGACAACACTGTATTTCATGACAGATCTGGAAATGTCTTTTTTGATGATGAATACAACCCATTTCTCTTTAGTTTATCATTCCCAGCATAGTAGACCATATGACTGTCTGACTCAAAATGGCCCATGCCGGTCCATTTTAACTCACTGATGCCTAGAATGTCAATGTTTATGTGCTCCATTTCTCTTTTAACGATTTCTAATTTTCCTAGACTCATACTACGTACATTCCATGTTCCAACTATTAATGGATGTTTACAGTTGTTTCTCCGCATTTTGAGTTGTGCCACCTCAGCAAATGGAAGTCCCTGGGGCTTTACTCCATTTCCATAATCACGGTAGACTCTACTTTGAGGAGGCAACTCTTCCCCAGTAGTCTTTTGAGTGCCTTCCAACCTGGGGGGCTCATTTTCCAGCACTATATCAGACAGTGTTTCTTTGCTCTTCATAGGGTTTTCAATGGCTAGTTGTTTCAGGAGTGGCTTGCCAGGTCCTACTCCCTAGTCTGTGTTAGTCTGGAAGCTCAGCTGAAAACCTGTCCACCATGGGTAACCTTGCTCATGTCCGAGGTTACAGTGGAAGAGTTCTCATCCTCATCGCAACACGCAAGCCCCCACAGTGCGGCAAACTGACAGACGTGTGGGGGTTCTAACTCTTAGACAGCGTTATTTAACTGTTCTGAAGCATAGCTGGTAAAACTGTTGTCAAGGAATAGCAAAAGGTAATTTTCAACATTTGTTGAAAGCTGATTTACTATGTGCTGGGCATTGTGCTAAGTACTTTATTTTACACTTGCTTTAGAACATAATCTTATGAGATATATATGATTATCATTCTTATTTTATAAATGAAGGAACTGAGATTTAGAGAAACTAAGTAACTCGTTCAATGTCCCATACATAGAAATTGGCAATGCTGGGATTCTGACTCAGGCCATCTTATCCCAGAGTTTGTACTCTTGATTAGTGTATTGCCTTCCTGTGCAAAACATCTACTGTGAATTAGCATTTTTTGTTACTGTTGTTGTTTTGTTTTTGTTTCTGTATTTTTGAGACAAGGTCTTAGTGTGTGGCCCAGAGTACCTGGAACTCATCATCCCTCTGTCTGAGACCTCATGCTCTGCCCCCAGTTTGCTCTTTTATATATTGATTTTCTAGCACCTAACCCTTTTTAAACTGGGATTTAGCTCAGTTTGTAGAGCACCGCTCTGCAGTCTCTGAGGTCCTGAGTTTGATTCCCAGCACCCCAATAATGGGAGAAGGACGTGGCAACCCACTCCCAAGGCAATCCGAAAACAATCTGCCATTGAAAACCCTATGAGGGTCGCTATGAGTCGGACACGACTCGATGGCACCTAACAACAATAACAACAGCCCTTTTAAAATAACTTTTATGGCATTCTTAACATTTTTCCATTATATTAGCCGTTGTCTGGCATAATGGCACAGGTTGCATGGCATGGTAATCCCAGCACTTGGGAGACAGAGGGACAAGAGGATCTATGTGAGTTTGAGGCTAACGTGGTCTACATACAGAATTCCAGGCCAGCCTGGGCTACACAGTAAAACCCTGTCTCAAAAAGCCCAAAACCAAACCAAAAGAAAAACAAAGAAGCCATAGCTGTCTCTTTATTCTTTGTAAATTCTGGTGGAGGGTAATTCTGGTGACTGTTACAGTCATTCACACTTTGAACCTCAGGGTCATATTTCATTCATCTCTTTCCTTTATGTGCTCTGTTCTTTCTGGTTCCTTTGCTTTCCCCTTAAGCAAGGCCGTCCTGGTCTTGCCTTGGATTTGACAACTGATTTTTTCTACCTGTATTCTCTTACCCCTCCCCTGCCCTGCCAGACAAGATCTATGCTATGTAGCCTGGGCCAACTTCTAACTAGTAATCCTCCTGCCTCAGTCTGTGAGTGCTGAGGTTACAGGGATTACAGGGGTGTGCCACCACACCCAGCTCTGTTCTCTTATCTCTTTCTCCTCACTTTCTCCTTCCGCCTCCTGCTGCCTCCTCCTTCATCATTACACAGGTTTATTAACATAAGCAAGAGTCTTTATTTAATGCCTGGGAGCCACATTAGACCCAGAGTGCTTGGTGGGCACTGAAGGCACAGGAAGGTCCAGCCCAGTAGTACCTGAGTCGCCCTCCGGATAGCTTGCTACACTCTCTGCAGGTTAATATTCCACAGCTATGGTTGGAGGCTGACTACTGGAACTCATCAGGTTTTATCCCTGGACAGCCCCTGGTGCTTTTCCTTGAGTAGATCTTACAATAGCTGGTGCAGGGCTTAGGGAACCTTTTTGGATCTAGTTTAATTCTCTCCCTTTTCCCTTTTCTTCATGGAAGTCCTTAGGAACTCCACCTTTGTTTTATCTGTGCTTTGTATTACTATCAATTACTCTAACTTTTGGGGGGGGTCCTTTTCTCCCCAAAATGACCTATGGAGTGAAAAAGGCTGAAAGAAACTAAAAATGTATGTATTACCTATCAGTTGAGACAATAAGAATCGTGATAAGATGATGCTTTCTGCACCTGCCAAACTATCAAAATGGCCGTGATGCTTTGCCACAATAATTAACAAATGTGACACCAGTCTGAGGTTGAATAGACAATCATCAGACAGGTGTCCTTATAAAAGTACTTTGTATATGAGATTATGAGGGCTTCTGTGAACATTTGTGGTCTTTCATAGTCTTCTGATCGTTATTGTCAGGCAATCATGTGTAATCTTATGGCTATATTTATTTGTACAGAATGGATACAGGTGATGCCATTTTGATTTCATTGAGTCTGGAGTTCCTGTAGTGCTGCTCATATCCATTTAAAGAAACCACTATTTTTCCCTTTTAATTGTCCATGTATGATTTTTCCTATACTTCCATAGTAGCGTATTTGTTTTTGGTATGCTTCCCTGCTAGACATTTAAGACTGAGTGGATCTTTTCCTTTTTGCCTTTAAAGTCATCCAAGGCTCCTCATGGGTTACTTTGAGGGTCTCAGGAGGAGCCTTTTGGCTCCTTGTGTCTTTTCTCACTACTAGTTGTGCTGTCTGCTCTGACAGCCTGTCCTTGGGAGACGGGAGAGTTCCTCAGCTCTTTCTCTGGACACAGACTGTTACAGGGCTCCTCCTTTCTTGCACTGTGAACACTGGTTAGAACCCAACCTCTGGGGTCTCTGTGACCTCACTAATAGAGAGGACAGGTGACTTACCAGAATTGTAGGGCCATCTTCCAGAGGACCATGTCAACACTGCATGCTTGACTGACCGTGGTGGGCAAGGACCAAAGTATTGGTTGTCCTCTTAGTCTTTTGGTCCTCCTTAGCTTCGGTTTCCAAGTCCTGGTTGTTGAACACTCAGAAGGCCAGTTCTGCCAGTCTTGAAGTGGTAGTAGTGGGTTTTCATTCTAGCTTTTGGAAATTCTTTGCATGTCAGGGGCATTTTGAGATATAGAGAAATACCTTTGGGGCATCCTCACACGGAGCAGGGGAAGAGGCAGAGCCTTATCCCATGTAAATAATACACATACATAAGCACACATGTAGACATAGCATATAATACATATACTTCCATACATAAAAATAGACAAAAACCCAAAGATTGGGTAACTTTCATTGAGATCCATCATTTGCCAGGTTTTATTTTTTAATTAAAAAATTTTTTTTGAGACAAGTTCTTCTTGCTGTATCCTCACGTAGCAGATAGAGAGGTCATCTCTCATGTGTCTCTTCTAAGGGCAATAATCGCTTCCTGTGCAGGTTCTAGCTTCATGATCTAATTGCCCCACTTCCAAATAGTATCACATTAGAGATAAGAGGTTCAGTGTAAGAATTTGGAGGGTGAAAGTCCATAGCAGTCACTATTGTTGGGAGCTAGGGGTTTGTATTTTTAATAAGCTCCTCAGATTCTGATGCCTGGACAGATGTAGAAAACATCAGGCAGCCTTCAACTGCCTTTTGAATCCCTGCCCTATATGCTACCCTTCTCTGTAGTTCTACTGAACTCTCCCATCTAGTGTACATGACATTTCTATAGCATTTGACCCTTTGATCAAAGCCACCTTGCTAATGTCTTTCGTGATATACTGTCCTATCTGATTCTTTCCTTCCCTCTTTGACTTTCTATGCAGACTCTTTTCTACCCCTCCAGGGTTAGCCCATCCCTGGCTACCCTTCTGCCACTACACATATTCCCTTAGTATCTTCCGTATTTGAGAGTCCAGGTACCTGAATATGATGAAAACACCCACAGCTGAAAATGGATCTCAGTCCATTTTCTAGCTGCTTTTGTCACATCACTGTTGACGACACTGTTACCTACCCCACTGTTCAAGTTGGAAACCTGGGCCACAGATAAAGAGTTTGGACTCTGGAATTAGAAGTCTAGATTAGGATTAAATTCTACCACTTGCTAGCTGGATTCACTTAATTTCTTTAAACTTTAGTTTCCTTATCTGTGGAATGAGGATAATATTACCCTCCTTATGGTATTCATGTGAAGAGTCAGTGAGAAAATGGAGATAAAACACTTGGGGGCTCAGGGTGTAGCTCAGTGGTGGAGCATGCATGAGGCCCCCAGCAAGGCAAAGTAAAAAAAAAGCTGAATACACTTGGAAATTTGGTGAATATTGATGGAACGCTAGCTATGTGTCAGATGCATGGAAGCTGGGAGAGTGTGACAAACAAGACTGCCCTCATGGGATTCCATGTGGCTATTGAGGTCTTGTTGGGTTTACCTCCTTAGTCTCTACCATTTCTTCTTTTCTCCTTTTTCACTGCCATCATTGTAGCTCATGGTCTCATCACCTCTTGTCCAGACTGTTACAGCAGCTGGCTCCCTAATCTCCTTGCCTTCACACAGGCACCAGAATTTCTTTTTAAACTGAGGATTCAGATGGTGGCACTTTCATGTTTGAAATCCTTCAGTGACTCCTAATTGGATCAGATGGGTTGTGGGGAAGATTTTGTGGAGGCAGATAAGGAGCCCACTTCAGAGTTTAGTAGGGCTCAGTGGTATAATTAGTGTGTCTGCTACACAGGTGAAGACAGGAAAGTGGTGCTAAGCGCCACATATTTGCCAGTCGTGTTTAAGACAAAGTTCAGATTCCTTAGAAAGTCCTCGGGACAGTGTGGGATCAAGATCTGGCCTGTCTGCTTGTCGTCCCTTGCAGTTTCCTCATTTACTCCTCCTCTGACCCCCAGCCCCATGGAACTGTACTTTCTGCATGTCACTCCCTCTCCTTGAATGACTCCATCCTTCTCTGCTTAAGGAAAGCTCTGTTTGTCATTTATCACTCAGGTCTGTTGCCTCCTCTGGGAAGGCTTTAGCAGCCTTTCCAGGCAAAGTCAGTAACTTCTCTGTCCTGTGGAAGCTCAGTGTTTCTCTCTCTCTACCTTCCTTCCCTTCCACCTGCCTTCTTTCACTCCCTCTGTGTTTTCCCTTCCATCCCCCCATCCTTCCTTTCTGAAATATAATTCATATGACACAAAATTCATCATTTAAAAGTGTTCAGTGGTTTTTAGTACATTGACAAGGTAGTCAACCGTCTTCACTAATTCTAGAACATTTCATTACTACAAAAACAAACCCATACCGCTTAAGCAGTCACTTCCAAGTCCCTTCCCTCATCTCCTGGTAACCAGTAAACTTTCTGTCTTCCTGGATTTGCCTATTATGAACATTTTGTATAAATAGGGGTCATCCAATATGTGGTCTTTTGTGAGTGGTTCATTTCATTCAGTGCAAAGTTTTCAAGGTTCCTCCATGTTGTAACATGTATCAGTAAGTTTTTTTTTTTTTTTTTCCAGTACTTAGGGGGTTGACTCAGGGTCTCACACATGCTAGGCAAATGCTGTACCATTAAGCTGCACCCTCAACCATATTTTTATTTTTCTTATTTTGAGACAGGGCCTTGCTAAGTTGCACAGGCTCCCTTTAGCCTTGAAATTGAGGTCTTCCTCAGCCTTCCAGGTCTGGGATTTAGCTCAGTTGGTAGAGCACCACACTGCACTCTCTGAGGACCCAGCACCACAAAAACGGGAGAAGGATGAAGCAATCCACTCCCGAAAGAATCCTGAAACAATTAGACATTGAAAACCCTGTAAGGGTCGCTATGAGTCAGACCCAACTCGACAACAACAGTCAGCCTCCCAAGTGGCTGGGATTAACAGGTGTGTGCCACGGTCTCTGGCTTCATCCCTTTTCACTGCTGGCTCATATTCTATTCTTTATATATACTACATTTTACTTGTCAGTTGATAGAAGCACCTTAGTCCTTGGTATTTTTGTTGTCCTTGTCGGATTGCTCATGGTCCATATTTACATATCCGTGTCAGTTGACTGGACCATTCCTAGAGGCCTCCAATCATTGCTCTGAGACCTGCCACCCTCTCACTGTATATTTTCAGTGCTAATCAGTACTGAATACACTTGGAAATTTCCAAGTACTAACCACTTGGAAATAGTAGCTGCTTAATATTTATATTGCGGGGCTAGGCTTTAGCTCAGTTGGTAGAATGCTTGCTCTGTACTTTGTGAGGCCCTGGGTTTGAACCCCAGCACTGCAAAAATGCAAGAAGGACCCGGCAGCTCACTCCAAAACAGTCAGCCATTGAAAACCCTATGAATAGCAGTGAAGCACTGACATAGTGCCGGGCATGGCACAGTGTCAGATAGTGTTTTGTTCTGTTGTACATAGGGTCGCTATGAGTTGGATCTTACTCGACGGCACCTAATAACAACAAGAACAACAACAATATTTATATTGATGAGTCATTTTATTTCCCTTTCCAGAAAACCTGACAGTTTCTGTCTGTTCAGCACTTCTCAGATCCAATCCTTGATCCCATGTTAAATTTACTCTCTCCCCTTCTCACTTGTCTAATTCTGTCCTGCTTAGTGGTTGTCTCAAAGTCGGCCTCCTTCAGGAAGACTTCCTGCAGTGCCCACACCTCAGATTCTATTGCTTCCTTCTCTGAACTGTGGTGCACTTGAGGTCTCTGTCATTCATTAGGTACTTTCATTATCTTTAACAAGATTGGCATTAAATCCATTAACACCAAGACTCCCTTTTTGTACCCCTAGTACAAAGGTGCTCTAACTATACAATGGAATCACATCTAACATTTAACTTTACTTGAACTCAGCATATACTTGTCAAAAAAAAAAAAAAGTGAGGGAGACAGAGAAACAGAAACAATTTAAATAGCAGTGTAGTCTTTATTCACCATTTCATTTCACTTAACCAGTGAGTTCTCACAGGTGATGGATGCAGTTTGTTCTACATAGTTAATAGAACTGACAAAATCTATAAATGTAAGGAATTCTTGACCACCAGCAGAAGAGAAGCTGTTTACATGGCCAGGTGAGTGGATGTTGGTGTATTGGTTAGTAGTCTATAGGAAAAATAAAAGAATAACCGAGGGCTATAAAGAATTATTGATTTACTAAGACTTATTAGAAATGAGAAAAGTAAGGATGAATAGGGACAGCCCGCAAGCTGGGATCTTCATAAACTGCTGCCCTGGCCAAAGCAGCAAAACAACATAAAGGGTTTACTTACTGAATATTAAATTATTTTAGAATTACTCTCTGAATATATATGTAGAGAAATACATATATAAAACTATGCTGTGTTTGGGCAATTCAAAAGGCTTTTCAAGGGTGACTTCAGTTAACCATGGGTGACCTTTTTTCATGTGTTCACTGTAAGCTCTTGTGTGAGCACTGGCTAAGAGGGGCCCTGCAGGAGATGCCCAGTGAACCTTTCTTGATAGTGTGAGAGCTCGCCCTGGGTGGTCACTGGATGTGGATATGGATAGGGGTGGTCATACCCTAAAAAATAGATGATGCTGCCAAGGGTGGAGAAGCCAAGCTAGATTGTAGCCAGGGAGGATTTGTTCACTGATGGCTTGATTTTACACAGAAAGAATACATGTATAAAGATAAAATGCCAGTTTTCTAGTTAAGAAGTCATTTACTTATTATAAAACAAAAGAATAAAGAAGATAATGGTAACTTTTTTGGCAAAACTACCAACCAGAGATAAAAATGGCTAACCTTTTGATGCATTTCCTTCTCTTTTTTTTCCTACTCATATGTAACTACTTGCACTAGTATAAATTTAATTTTTAAGTTGGGATCTAAATATTAACACTTTGTATTTTTTATTTAACATATTATGAAAAATGGTCTTAAATCTTCCTGAAATTTATATTATTGTTGTTAGGTGCTGTCGAGTTGGTGTCTGACTCATAATGACCCTGTATACAAGAGACGGAACATGCTTATCAGAGCTTCTCTGCTATTCATAGGGTTTTCAATGGCTGATTGTTTTTTGGGAGTGGGTTGCTGGGTCCTTCTCTCAAGCCTACAGCACCTGGTGTTCCCAGGTGGTCTCCCCTCCAAGTACTAACCAGGCTCGACCCTACCTAGCTTCCGAGATCTGATGGGATTGGACAACACAGTGGTACGGCTGCAGGCATCTATATTATATAGTCAGATTTTTTTTTTTTTTTTTCATTCTGTACTTAGGGGTTGAACCTAGGGCCTCACACATACTTTGTAAGTGCTCTGCCACTGGGCTCCTCCTCCAACCCATTTAAAAATTTTTTATGTTGAGACAGGGTCTTGCTAAATTATGCAGGCTGTCTTAGGCCTCAAACCTGTGATCCTCCTGCTTTCGCCCCCTGAGTTGCTAGGATTGCAGACATGCATCACCATGTCCAGCTGGATTCAAAATTTGAGTAGACTCTTGGGAGATAGTGGATCTGTGGAAGCTGTGGCTTAGTAGGAGGAAGGGGATCACTGGTGGTGTGCATTTGAAGAGTATATCTTGACTCTGGTCCCTTCATGTTACTGTTCTCTCTGCTTCCTGGCTGCCATAGGTAGACAGATTTTCCACCACACTCTTCTGACATGATGTTCTGCCTCACCACAGGCCGAGAAAGAATGGAGCCAGCCGACTATGGACTGTGTAACCTCTGAAACTGTGAGCCAAAGTAAATCCTTCTCTCTTTAAATTGTTTCTCTCAGATATTTGGTTACAGCCATGTAAAAACTAACATACTCTTCCAACCTAGGTTGGCACAAGCTTTTATGTTGTCTCATATGTCAGTGAGGAGGTTTTTCCTAGTCAAATCTTTGATGACAGTATAGCCCTTCTAGTTCCTGGCTTTATGTTGAGGTCACAGTCTTTTTTTTTTTTTTATTTTATTTTTTTAGAATTGTCTCTTTTATTTTTATCTCCTGAGTTGGCACCCTCCTCTCACCCCAGAATTGCTGCGGTGTCAGCTCTTAAGACTGCTCCTGCAACCCATTTTAAGAGTCTTGGTCTGTGTTTTCAGTTTACTCGATCCTCAGGGATTTCTATTACCTTCTTATGAGCACAGCTGTGCAATTAGAAAGGATGCTCATTATAATCTCATCCGGGTATTTTGCAGTGGGAGAATTCCCAGGATCTCTTGTCTGTCAGTGTGCCAAGTGGAAAGTCCTTGTCCAACTTGTTGTTGTTGTTAGCTGCTGTTAAATTGGGTCCAACTCATAGTGACCCTATGTACACCAGACAAAACCCTACCCAACATTGTGCCACACCCAGCACTATGTCAATGCTTCTCTGCTATTCATAGAATTTTTGATAGCAAATTGCTTCAAGAGTGGGTTGCCTGGTCCTTCTCCCAAGCCTATAGCACTCAGTATTCCCAGGCAGTCTTCATCCAGGTACTAATTAGGCCTGACCATACTTAGTTTCTGAGATCAGATGGGATAAGGTGCATTCAGGGTAGTATGGCTGTAGGTATCCATCTTGTTAGATATACCTTTTTCATAGTGTTGCTACCTTGTTGGTTTCTACCAGTTAGTTTCCTGAACTGGGACTGGGATTTTCTTCTAGTACTGTCCTGCCTTCATGATTCTGATATCCCCAGTATTCAAGTACTCCCTCTCTCAATCTGCCTTCCTACCTTCCCGTCCATCTGCCTGCCTGCCTTTCTTTCTTTCTCTTTCTCTTTCTTTCCTTTCCTTTTCCTTTTTCTTTCTTTTTCTCTCTCGCTTTCTCTCTATTTTTACAAAAAATTCTTTTGCTTTTGTACATAATAATTCTATAGAGCACAAATAATTTTATAGGCTTTTGCTGTAAGAGTAGAATCAATGGGGAAGCTATAAAATGACACACTTAATCTTGGTTTGTGTTAATCCTGAAATTTGAAATGGGGTGTTGTTGCGTGTCCGACTCATAGTGACCCTCATAGGGTTTTCAATGGCTGATTGTTTTGGGGATTGCCTTGGGAGTGGATTGCCATGTCCTCCTATTTTTGTGGTCCTGGGAATCGAACCGGGGACCTCAGAGACTGCAGAGCGCCACTTTACCAACTGAGCTTAAATCCCAGCCCTGAAATGGGGTGTAGTTCACAGTTATTGATCAAGACAACAGCAGTGCTAAAGGCATTTGTGAAACTAAATGGGTCCTTTTTATGTAGCATTTTTAAAAAGCCTGTCCAAGCTAAAAATAATGTAATCTTATAATTTCTATATTTTGTTTACTATAAAAAATAAAGCCTAGTTTATATAATACTAAAATCAAGTTAAAAAATTGAGGTTGAAGCCTGCCATGTATGTCATATCCATGCTAGTACAAAAGTAGCTTAATGATAGGAACTTCATTAAGAGCAGCAATAGCATAATGTTGGGACATTTGAGTGTGAGAACACCTCCTTTTTCATATTAATAATTTGTTTTAGCATACCACATAAGTTTCATTATGACATTTTCATACATGTGTATCATTGTATCTTGCTCAGATTCGCTCCCCTATTATCCTTTCATGTTCCCCTTCTCCCACTGTTCCCCTCCTTCCCCCATTGTCCTCCTTTTTCTTTCCTGTCTTTATTTCTATCTATATGTATATACGTCTACATGTGTATGTGTGTGTGTGTATATATATAAAATCTAGATTCTGCGAGTGAGAGAAAACTTGATATTTGTCTTTTTTTCCCCTTTACTAGCCTCTCTTGTTGCCTCCTTCCCCACCATTAGTCCCCTTCCTTCTCTCCAAATAGTCCCCCTTCTACTTTTATGACTTACATGTTTTTAAATCTGTAATCCACAGATGAGAGAAAACATGAGATATTTGTCTTTCTGAGTCTGTCTTATTTCCCTTAAGGTGATGATCTATAGTTCCAGACATATTTCTTCAGATGACATGATTTTTTTCTTCTTTATGGCTGAATAAAACTCCTTTGTATATATATGCCATGCTTTCTTTATCCATTCATCTGTTGATGGACATCTAGCCTGATTCCATATTTTGGCTATTGTGAACAACGTGCAATAAATGTGGAGATGCAGGGGTCTCTGTGGCAAGCTGATGTTGAACATGCTTTCTTGGCGGAATTGTTTCTTATGAAAGCCCATTTTCTTACTCTTTAGTTAATGGGAGAGGTGGTGCAACTCTGGAAATGGCTGTGGAGGGGGTGTTGGGTAGCTTATCTTTTGGTACAGCTGAGTGACACTCTCTACCCCTGGGTTTATAGTACTCTGTAGCTGTCACCATTGACTTAGCTGGGCCTTTTGTTCAGCCTCACTGTTACGTAACGGTGATTTGCACTCCTCATTCTGGTACGATGTGGTGAGCAAGAGGGAGGATTAACTCATCATCCTGTCCTTTTTTTATCGCTCACTCCCCTTCCCTTCTTTGGACAGACATTTTTATTTAAGCTGCAGTGCTGGGGAAATATCCACTTAAGAATAGGTGGCAAAAATGTTTAATAACTACTTGTTGACTGAGTGACCAGAATATTGGACCTCATTAACCCTCCTACTCCAGTGTAGGCCTAGAGTCTCTCTCTTTGAGATTTGATAGTTATGTCTAGGTATTCCACTTCCACTCTTAGCTCTCACTTAACTAGATTGTCTTAGTGGTTGCCTTAGTGATTGTCTTAGTGTTGGTTTGCATAGAAGTTCGGGGTTTAATTCCAAGGTACAGCCTGGCCTTGCAGCCCAACATGGGAGTCTTTTGTTGTTTTTGTTTTTGTTTTTTTTTTGAGACAGGGTCTTGCTATATAACTTAGACTGCTCTCCAATTTATGATCTTCCTGCCTCAGCTCCTGAGTGCTGGGATTATAGGTGTGAGCCACCACGCCCAGCATACTTTAGGTGGGGATGTCTTTTTAGTTTTTGAGATAATGTCTTGTAATGTAGCCCAGGCTAGATTTGAACTAAGTGGTCCTCAGCTGGGATTATGTGCAGCACCATGCCTAATCAGATGGAACTCTTTTATTTTTTGCGATACTATGGAGTTGAATACCCAGGGCCTTGCTCATGCTTTCACAGGCACTTTACCACTGAGCTGCACCTCTAGCCCATTTTTTGGCTTTCATATTGAGACAGGGTCTTGCCAAGTCATGCAGGTTGCCTCTGGCTTCCTACCTCCTGCCTCCATCTCCCAAATTGCTGGGATTATATGTATGCACCACCGCACCCAGCCAGGTGGTCTTCTTAACTGCACCAGAATGAATGTATATCCTTGGGTTTTAGGTGACCAGGTGAGAGTGAGTATATACAGGCAGGTGTTTAGGGGAAGAAAATGTATTATAAATTCCCTGATGGAGCAGCATTACTACCTTTCATTTTTCTATTAGGGATATAATTTTATATTATGACTAAATTTGATTTGATACTGATATTTATTTAAAGGATGCATCCTTCTTTAGTGACCAAAAATGACATTTTTGTTGATTGTTTCTCTTTTTGGAGTGAAATAGTGTCCTCGCATTTTACTTTCTGAGTTTTCCTCTTTGACTCATCTATCTGTACCGCCGCAACACTGCCTGGCACAGTGTCTTTGATGCAGGAAGTGCATAGGTTTTGGACTGGATAAATTTCTAGTCTTTCTGCCTTTCCTTTTAATTTTTCTTTCTCTAGAATAATGGTCAGACTTTTTTTCTTTAAAATATTTTGTCAAGCTTTTAGTTTATTTCAGTCTTTGCTCTTTATCCCCTCTACTGTGACAGTATTTCTTGACCATATATGGTCCTTGCATGAACTATTTTGGTCTTCATACCTCCCATTTGGTATGATGAAGTTTGGCCTTGTCTTCATGGAATACTCTATCTGAAGAGTGCTGGAATGTGCATGACCAACCGTGTACACACACTGCCTGTGTTCTGGTCTTTTACCTATGACCTTTCTTCCCATTATTTTCCATCTACAGAAATAGGGTTTTCCTGCAGGTCCCTTTACTTGCAAAATCTGTGAGCCTTGGCTTTGTCCAGACTGCATATACTTTTCTTCAGAGAAGTTTTAGGAGTATGAGTTGGAAAGAAGCCTTTTTTCTACTTCACTATATTGGCTTTGCTGGGGTTTAGCCCAGTGGGTAGAGTGCTGCTCCACACTCTCTGGGGACCCAGGTTTGATCCCCAGCACCGCAAAAATGGGAGAAGGCCAAGGCAATCTGCTCCCGATGCAATCCGAAAACAATCTGCCATTAAAAATCCTATGAAGGTCGCTGTGAGTCAGATCTGACTTGATGGCACCTAACAATAACAACATATTGGCTTTAGGCCAAGTATACCCTTTCCTTCAGACTATCTTTGCTGATATTAAGGTAGCACCATTTTCTTTAGTATTTATGTCTAGTATTAGGGAGACCTTTATAAGGCATATTTACCTTACTCTGGTTCAAAGCAGTATGAATCTTAATCTATCTTAATTCTACAGTGCAGAGGAGAGGAGAGGAGAGAGTGGAAGGTAAGGGAGGAGAGAGAAAGAGATGGAGGAGGAGACACCACGCACATGCACGGACAGAGCTGAGCACAGGTTAGAATAACTTTCACCATAAAGTAATAGTGAAGTTTGTAATCTAGATAATTTATATAAGTCTCCTTAGAAGATTATTCAAAACTGGGTCACATCCACACAAAGAGGAAGGGAAAGCTGATGAGTCCAATTTCTGACTGCTTGTGGGATGCTATTTGTTTATGACACTGATCATGCCGAGAGCCTTTGAGAGACAGCCCAACTGAGACTTCTGCCTAATTCCTGCTGGGCTCAGGGGAACAGGGAAAGAGAGACCTCCTAGCAAGAGGATACTTGGAGGCTTAATTAGCCTTTTTAACTCCACGTCATCATGTCGGAAAGGAAAGGTGTTCCCAGTTTGTTACTAATGAAAAATAGAGAAGAGGTAATATTTCATGTCTGTACTTTGAAATAAGATATTTTTGTACTTGTTAAGTGTTTAAATCTTTGGAGAACTAGGAACAGAAAAATTGTTCTCTTCCTTGCTAGTTTTTATCTTTTCTGACCCCTACCCTCACTGGTGGGTTGCACCCAAGGCCTTGAGCATGCTTTGCAAGTGCTCTACCACTGAGTTGAGGCCCCGCCCCCTTTCTTTTTTTTATGTTGAGACAGGGTCTTGCTAAATTGCAAAGGCCCTCTGGCCTCAAACTTGAGATCTTGTTGCTTCCGCCTCCTGAGTCGCTGGGATTTTAGGCATGTGCCACTGCACCCAGTTGATAATTATCTTTTAGGAAGTTATTTTTCTTGGTATGGTGGTACACATCTGTAATCCTGGCACTCAGGAGGCTAAAGCAGGAGGATCTCATGTTTGAGGCCAGCCTGGGTTACATAGCAAGACCCTGTCTCCAGGAAGAACAAACAAATAAATATGTAAAATAAAGTTAATTTTTACCACTAATAATTAATTATTTTGAGACAGAGTCTCACTCCTTAGCTGACACTGGCCTGGGACTTGCTATGTAGCCTAGACTGGCCTCAAACTCATGGAGATCCTCCTGCCTCAGCCTCCCAAGTGCTGGGATTACAGGCATGTGCCAGTGCACTTGGCTTACCACTGAAGTTTTTTTTACCACTAAATACTTCATCAGGTATTTCTTAAAGTCATTCTCTAATCTAGCCACAGATCAATTCTCAAAGTCAGGAAATTTAATATTGATACAATACTGTTGGGAGAAGGACCTGGTAACTCACTCCCAAAAAAGAATCAGCTATTGAAAACCCTAGGAATAGCTGAGAAGCACTAGCAATAGTGTTTTGCCTGTTGTACATAGGGTCACTATGAATCAGACACTGATTTAATGGCACCTAGCAACACACACAATACTATTATTTAACTCACAGGCATAATCAGTTGCATCAGTGGTGCCCAATAATGACCTTTATAATTATTTTCTCTCCTAGCTCCAGTGTCTAGCCCATGTTTTCACACTGCATTTAGTCTCCTCTAATATGAAACAGTTCTTGGCAGATTGTTTTCCATATGTTAGGTGTTCACAGTTAGTTCTAGGTGCTTTGCCTTCTAATACTCAATGTGATCCTGACTTTCTTATGGATGGTCTGGAAAGGTGCTGCCAGCCACTTTGAGAGGAAAGGGATTGTGTTAGAATAGAGCTTTTTGTGTAATTCAATCCTTCCACATTATTGCAGCTACCAAGAGACTTGATAGCCTAAGGGGGTATGTTGGTTAAGGGAGGGGAAGTATCTAATAAACTAGAGATAGTTAGACTGTAATAGATGGTCCTCGAGTTAACAATTTAAGATTTTTCTACTTTGCAATGGTGAAAAATGCATTCAATAGAAACTAAACTGTACTTCCAGTTTTTAATTTTCAACTTTTCCTGGGATGGTGAAATATTTTATATCAAAGTACAGATATGAAATATTACCTGAATATTCTTTATTGTTAATTAGTAACACATGGCTAACAGACTTCCTTTTATTTATTTATTTATTTGGCTAATTAAAATTAAGTCTCCTGCATTCCCATGCTGTTAGATCCTCTGGCAATGCTGGGCAGTGCCTGGGAGCCCCAGCTCTCAGTCAGCTATGCAGCCAGGAGGGTAAACAACTGACTCCTACAGCCTACTGTGTTGTTAAGCTATGATGTTTGGTAGGTGGTGGTTGTTAGGTGCTGTCAAGTCAGGTCCAGCTCATAGTGACCTTACATATAACAGAATAAAACACCCCGACACTTTCCAACACTAGCAACCAAATTCTCCCAATAGCAACTGATATTTCTAACACCAACAACTAGTTCTCTGATTCCCTGGACACCAAGGAGATGTCTAACATTTCAACTCAGTTCTGACACTACCTGAAGTTAAAGCAGATCCCATAGGTTAAGAAGTCAGTCTCACAACACTGCCCCCACTTCACATGCCAGTCTCAAGTCCCAGATTATGCATAACTTTGTTACCTCCTCAGCTTTGATCCCTACAAGGAAGACCAGTTAATATGACTATTATTCAAATTGATGCACCCACCACTAAGGCTCCAAATGAAGACAGGGAAGATTTTTATCAGCTTCTGCAATCTGAAATAGATCAAATGTGCAATCAGGATGCACTGATAATTGCTGGTGACTGGAATGCAAAAGTTAGAAACAAAGAGGAAGGCTGATGACCTTGGTGATTGAAATGATGCTAGAGATCACATGATAGAATTTTGTCAGACCAACAACTTTTTCATTGCAAATACATTTTTTCACCAACAAAAACAGTGACTATTCACATGGAACTCACCAGATGGAATATTGTTGTTGTTAAGTTTAGCAACCCTATGTACAACAGAATGAGACACTCTCTTACGTTGTGCCATGCTGGGCACTATTGTCAATTCTTCTCTGCTATTCATAGGGTTTTCAATGGCAGATTGTTTTGAGAGTGGGCTGCCAGGTCTTTCTCCCTAGGCAGCAGCACCTGGTGTTCCTACGCAGTCTCCCATCCAAGGACTAACCAGGCTGACCCTGCTTAGTTTACAAGATTGAGGAGATTGGATGTCAGGGTGCTATGGCTGCAGACCGGATGGAACATATAGAAACCAAAGTGACCACATTTGTTGGAAGAGGTGATGGGAAATCTCAATATCAAAAGTTAGAACAAGACCAGGTGCTGATTGTGCATCAGACCATTAACTGCTCATATGCAGGTTCAAGCTAAAACTCAAGAAAATTAGAACAAGTGTATGAGAGCCAAGGTATGACCTTGAGGATAATCCAACCTGAGTTCAGAGACCACCTCAAGAACAGATCTGATGCGTTAGAAATTAATGAAGACCAGGCAAGTTAAATTGTGGCATGACATCAAAGATACCATTCATCAGGAAAGCAAAAGATTATTAAAAAGATAGGAAAAAAAGAAAAGACCAAATTACATTTCAAAAAAGACTCTGAAACTTGCCCTTGAACATAGAGCAGCTAAAGTAAAAGGAAGGCGTGATGAAGTTAAAGAACTAAACAGAAAATTTCAAAGGGCAGCTGGAGAATACAAAATCAAATATTATAATGAAATGTGCAAAGAGCTGGAGCTAAAAAACCAAAAGGTCAAGAAAAGTGTGCATCAGGGCTGTATTCTTTCACCATACCGCTTCAATCTCTATGCTGAGTAGATAAACTGAGAAGCTGGATTTTATGAAGAAGAACCCAGCATCTTCTTTGGAGGAACACTCGTTAACAACCTGTGTTACGTAGATGACACAATTCTGCTTGCTGAAAGTGAAGAGGATTTGAAACATTTACTGATAAAGATCACAGAACACAGCCTTGGGCATGGAATGCACCTCAATATCAACAAAACAAAAATCCTTACAACTGAGTCAATAAGCAAATTCATAATAAATGGAGGTTGAGGTTGTCCAAGGTTTTGCTTTACTAGATTCTATGATCAACACCCATGGAAGTAGCAGTCAAGAAATCAAAAGACATTGCATTGGGAAAAGCTATTGCAAAAGACCTTTTAAAGTGTTGAAAAGTAAAGGTGTCACATTGAAGGTCAAGGTGCGCCTGACTCATGCCATGGTATTTTCAGTTGCACCATATGGTTGTTAAAGCTGGACATTGAATAAGAGAGACAGGAGAAGAATTGATGCTTTTGAATTATGGTGCTAGAGAGGAATATTGAATATACCATGGCCCAAAGAACCAAAAGATCTGTTCTAGAAGAAGTGCAACCAGAGTGGTCCTTAGTAGCATGATGTCTAGACTGCACCTTATTTATGTATTTTGGACATGTTGTCAGGAGGGACCAATTCCTGGAGAAGAACATCATGTTTGGGAGAGTAGCAAGTCAACAAAAAAAAAGGAAGACCCTTAACTAGATGGATTGACACAGTGTCTCCAACAATGGGCTTCAACATAAAAAAAGATCATATGCCTGGCATAAAATCGGGGAGTGTTTTGTTCTGTTGTACATGGAGTCCCTATGAGTCTAATCCAACTCCACGGCACTTAACAACAACAGCAGCTTTGATAATTTTCTAGAACTGAGACTGGCTCACAGAATTCAGGATCACACTTATATTTACCTGTTTATTAGAAAGGATACAGCTTCGAACAGTCACAAGGAAGAGATTTACTGGGTGAGGTATTAGTCAGAGGAGTATAGAGCTTCTGTGCCCTCTCCTGGTGTGCCACTCTCCCAGACTTTGATTATGTTCACCAACCTGGAAGTTCTCTGAATCTTATTATTCAAGAGTTACTATAGAAGTCAACTGGGCATGATAGGACATACCTGTAGTATTAGCAACTTGAAAGGTTGAGGTGGGAGAATCATCTGAGCCCACAAGATTGAGACCAGCCAGGGTGACCTAGCAAAACTGTCAAAAAAAAAAAAAATCATAGAACTCAGAACTCAGTCTCCTCTCCCTCTTTCCCAGAATTGATTGGGTGGTGCTGAAAGTTCCACCCTCTAATAACTTGGTCTTTCTGGTGACTAGTCTGAAACAATTAGCCATTGAAAACCCAATGAATAGTAGAGAAGCTCGGTCAAATATAGTGTCAGAAGATAAGCCCCCAGGTTGGAAGGCATTCAAGAGATGATGAGAATGGAGGAGAGCCCCTGGGTCCTCTATTTACTGATATGGCATGACTCAAAATGAGAAGAAACACAATGGCCGCAACTGTGAGCTCAAACATAAAAAAGATCCTGTGTATGGCATAGCATTGGGTGGTGTTCATTCATTATACATAGGATCACTATGAGTTGACCAGAAGGCATCTACCAGCAAGTCCCATCTTAAAGCTATCTAGGGGACCAACTCTAAATCACTTCATTAACGTAAACATGTGATCAAAAGTATTTCGTTATGAATAACAAAAGAAATTCCAAGGATTTTTACGAGATCCTATCTAGGAACCAGGGACAAAGATCTAGTATCCTTTTTATTAAATCACAAGTCGAATTGGGAGGCAGAGACAGGAGGGTCTGAAGTTCAAGACCAGAGGCAGTGTACGTAACTTAGCGAGACCCTGTCTCAAAAAGTAAAAAAATGGGCTGAGGGTGCAGCTCAGTGGTCCAGCACTTGCAGAGCATACAAGCTCGAGACCCTGAGTTCAACCCCCAGTACCACAAAAGAAAAAAAAAAACTTCACAAGTAGTATAAAGGAGCCAGAAGAGCTTACCTATGGCTTTTGAGGAGCTAAGTGTACAGAGCCCAGGTTACTGGCAAAGTCAAGTAAATGAAAAATGAAATGAAAAATGGAATACACATACAAATACAATAATACAAATATATTATATTTCCCCTGTAGACTATTTAAAGAATATTAAGAGTACATATCACAAAATAGTAATCATCCATTAAAACTTTTTTTTTTTTTTTTTTTTGCGGTACTGGGGGTTGAACCCAGGGCCTTGTGCCTGCGTGCTCTGCAAGTGCTAGACCACTGAGCTGCACCCCCAGTCCATTTTTTTACCTTTTTGAGACAGGGTCTTGCTAAGTTACACAGACTGCCTCTGGTCTTGAACTTGCGATCCTCCTGCTTCCGCCTCCCAAGCTGCTGGGATTACAGGCCTGCGCCACTGCATCCGGCCGTTAAAACTTTTATGTGGGTTAGATACCAACTATAGAAAGTGTAGTATACATGCCACTTGGATACCATTTAGGTGCAACTATTATAAAAGATCATTGAAAACCCTATGAGGGTCGCTATGAGTCAGTTACCGACTGGACGGCACCTAACAACAACAACAACAACAATTTTAAAAGAATTGGTAATAAGAGCCGGGCGTGGTGGCGCATGCCTGTAATCCCAGCGGCTCCGGAGGCCGAGGCGGGAGGATCGCAAGTTGGAGACCAGAGGCAGTCTGTGTAACTTAGCGAGACCCTGTCTCAAAAAGTAAAAAAATGGCCTGAGGTGCAGCTCAGTGGTCCAGCACTTGCAGAGCATGCAGGTGCGAGGCCCTGGGTTCAGCCCCCAGTACTGCAAAAAAAAAAAAAAAAAGAATTGGTAATAGAAAATCTAAGGTAATCATCAATTCAGAAAAGCAGTGTTATTTGTACTATTACTAAAGAATTCATATAGGGTCCCTACTTATTTAAAAGAGCTTTGGTTTGTTGAAATACTACTTGCATGGATCTTTGCAGGATTTTGTCTTGTGGGTAGCTTGACTAGAAAGAGACACCCTTGCTGCGGTGGCAAACCACCCCTCTGTTTAAAGCTCATAATTGCCTGGCTTTGAAAGCACCTGGACTTGTGCCTTTGTTCTGTGATAGAGCTCTCTGGAGGGGGAACCCTCAGAGGACATTTGTTTCTCTCTTTGGAAAAGGCTGGTGATGGGAGACTTGGAAGGATGAGGTGCAGAGCCTGTTTGGTGCATCTTCAAGCCTCTTCATCTCATGATCTTGCATATAAAACTGATGTGCTCTTAGGCTGATCTACACTTAGGCTGGCGTAGGCTCAGGGAGGCCTGGGAAAGTGAACCCTCTACATCTCTACTGTGTGGGTCCTTATGTCTGCAGGAGACACAGCCCAGCACTGCTGCCTATAGCCTGAGTAGTTCCCCACTAGAGACCTCCACTCAGGTGGAGCTGGGTCCTTGGCTCCATGGCAGAAAAGAATTACAGGATGAGTTAGAATGAAACAAAGTTGGTGAATTTCTTTAGTAGAAATAAGAGAGAGTGCATGCTTCAGATTTAAGCATGGGCATTTGAAGAAAAAAGAGGTGCTTAAAAGAATAATAGCGCATATGCAAGATACGGACGTGGGCTTCTTGACCTGAGTGTCTTAACAATAGCTATATATGTGTTTTTGTGGCCTTTGAAGTTACATTGCTCCAAAGATGTAATTTACAACTACATTTAAAGATTAAGAAAAGCTTTGTGGATCATAATGCTATATAGGAAGACCATGAAGATATCTTTGAAATTGCTCAGGACTGTCCCATAATGATGAGGCAGTGTGTGTGGATCTACAGTCCTGACATTTCACTGTGACTGTCCAAGAATGGCCTGCTTTATGAACAAAGGAGCTGTGTGTGTGTGTGTGTGTGTGTGTGTGTGTGTGTGTGTGTGTGTGTTTCCTTCTGTGTATCACACCATCCCACCACCCCTAAAGGCTGTGCCTGTATGATTATTTCCACTGATTCTTGGCCAGACACTACTGTATAGGCATGTGTCATCTTTGAGCTTAGCAGGACAGAACAGCCTTTTCCTTTACTCTCAAGATTGCTGTGAGAGAATGGGCTTGGATTACCTGTGGGTTTCTTCATAATTATAGCCTTCTTTTTAGCAAATGCAGTATATTAAACTAAACTTATTAACATACTTCTTGTTGTTGTTAGGTGCCATTGAGTCAGTGTCCGACTCATAGCGACCCTTATAGGGTTTTCAATGGCTGTTTTGGGATTGCCTTGGGAGTGGATTGCCAGGTCCTTCTCCCATTTTTGCGGTGCTGGGAATTGAACTCAGGACCTCAGAGACTGCAGCGCAGCGCTCTACCAACTGAGCTAAATCCCAGCCCCATTAACATACTTAGGGTTGAATATTTGATTTTCATAGTTGTTGTCTTTAGACTTCCTCTACATAGCTAGTTCTCTAGTTTCATTAGAATAGAATTTGATTCCCAGAATTTGCTTTGTGGGAACACAGATCCTCATTAGAGTACACACCCATAATCACTTTCCTGGTTTCTCTGTGTATTAGGGGCAGAGACTCTTCACTGCAAATTGAAGCATTGTTTCACTTGCAATGAGAAGCAAATGAGGAAGATGTGTTTTTTCCGTATCAATTTTTCCTCTTATGTCTACTAAGAGCTAATAATTTTATTTTGTATGCTTGTTTTGTTTTGAGACAGGGTCTTGCTATGCAGCTAGCTTGGAACCTCGTGATCCTCCTGCCTCTGAGTGTTGGTATTACAGGTGTGTGCCACCTCTACAGGCAAAAGCTAAGTTCTTGAATCAGGTCCGCCTTTCCATTCTTCCGAAGGGCTGGGCGCCACCTGGAGGTATCTGTGTGTGGAGTCCCTTAGAGACCCAAGTAATCGACTCTGCTGCTCCCTGTTAAGATCACCTTTTTTTCTGCTATGTTCCCTTTGTTGCCTTTTTTTCCCCCTTTTATCTGTTTGCCTATCTCTCTATCTTTGCAACAGAGTCTCATTATGTGGCCTATGTTGGCCATGAACTTGTTGTCCTCCTGCCTTAGCCTCTGGGGTACAAGGATTATAGGACCCCCCCATCAAGTTGGGGTCTGACTCATAGCGACCCCATGTACAGCAGGTGAAACGCTGTTGTCAGGGCTTCTCTGCTATTCATAGGGTTTTCAATGGCTGATTGTTTTCTGGGAGGGGTTGCTGGGATCTGACGGGATCAGACGCCACAGTGGTACGGCTGCAGGGATTTATGGAGTACAATGTAATTTGATTGTTGTTGTTGTTAGGTGCCGTTGAGTCAGTATTGGACTCATAGCGACCCTCATAGGGTTTTCAATGGCGGACTGTTTCGGGATTGCCTTGGGAGTGGATTGCCAGGTCCTTCTCCCGTTTTTGCGGTGCTGGGAATTGAACTCGGGACCTCAGAGCCTGCAGCGCAGTGCTCTACCAACTGAGCTAAATCCCAGCCCCATGTAATTTGATACATGTTTACAATGTGTAATGATCTAATTAGGGTAATTAACATTCCCTTCCTTTATTTTTTATCTGCAGTACTGGGGTTTGAGCCCAGGCCCTCACTCATGCCAAGCAAGTGATCTACCACTGAGCTGCATCCCTGACTCTTTATTTATTTTGTTATTTTTAGACAGGTCTCGCTAAGTTGCATAGGCTCCAGCTTGCTCTCCTCCTTCCTCAGCTTGCTGAGCGGTTGAGAACAAGCATGTGTCATGGTGCATCACTTCCCCTTTCTTTAAATATTTATCATTTCTTTGTATTGGGAGCTTTTGAAATCCTTTTTTCTAGTTTTTTTTTTTTTTAATAAAATCTATACCGAATTAAGCTAAGCAGGGTCGGGCCTGGTTAGTACCTGGATGGGAGACCGCCTGGGAACACCAGAAGCTGTAGGCTTGGGAGAAGGACCTGGCAACCCCCTCCCAAAAATCAATCTGCCATTGAAAAACCCTATGAACAGCAGAGAAGCACTGACAATAGTGTTTCCCCTGTTGTACAGAGGGTCGCTATGAGTCAGATACCGACTCGACGGCACCTAACAACAACAACATACCGAATTACTGTGGACCGTAGTTACCCAAAACAAAACAACATAGTTACCCTACTGAACTGTAGAACATTAGAACTTACTTGTCCTATGTAACTGTACTCTCAACACCTGTTATCCATCCTTCCTTTCTCCCTCCACCCTAGGTCCTGTTTTAAAGGTCCTCCATTTTGAAAACATTTTCAGTGTGGGCTGGATCAATGTCTCTCGTGTTTTAATAGTATGTGTGGTAGTTGGGTGTTTAACTGACATTTGCATCTGTCAAGAGGTTGATATTGAGGTTGTTTTGAAGCATTTTGTTAACTGGGGTTATATAGAAGGCTTTTTTTTGTTATTGTTTACCTCTGAGTGATTGTCATTCCACCACCACACAATTTCTTCTCTAGAATGGCAAGCATTCAGATTTCCTAAAGGTACCTGCTAATTAAAAATTGTTCTCTAAAAACCAATCCATAATCCTCCAAGCATACTGCAATGAAAACACCCTTTGTCTCAAGTGGTCTAGGAGGAAATAGAGGCTATGCTGATTGTGAACACTGATTTTCAAACAGTAATTGCAGATGAATTATTATGTACTAGAATGCAGATATATTTCACTACAAATATTCAGAAATAAATTTCACTTCCAAAGCTGCTGATATTTGTTTACTGCTTCATTTCTAAGCCCTACTAAATAAACCAAAGGCACAAGATACTCAATCCTACAGAGATTTGGAAACTGCCTGGTCCTTAAATGAATGATAGCTCAGTATTAGTGATGATAATTTGTATTTGTGAGTCCCTTCTTTCCTGTTCCTTAATGCCTTTTACAGATGGTTTTGGGAGTGAGTTATTAATGCAAAAATTTTAACTTTTATTACTAAATCATTTCACAGCTGCTCTTTGCTTTAGTTGTCTTGAGAGGCTAAGTACATGACCCATCAAGACACATGGAGTCCATTTTTTTTTTTTCTTTTCTTCTTTTTTTCAAGACAGAATCTCCTTATATAGTCCAGACTGGCCTCCAAAACATTGAGACATGATCCTCCTGCCTCAGCCTCCTAAGTAATGTGATTACAGGTGTGCACTACCACTCCCGGCTATAGACTCTTAATTCTTCTTAAAACTCTGATTAGTCCTAAACTAATTTTCCAACACCCTAAAGGATTCACTTTGCTCTTTCTTCCTCCCTCCCTCCCTTCCTTTCCTTTTCTTTTTCTTCTTTTTCTTTGTCTTTCTTCTTTTTTTTTTTTCCTTTCTTTCTTTTCTGCTTTTGTTCAGAAGAAGATAGAAGTTCTGTTTCAGATTGTGTCTGATATCCAACATATTTCAATTCTGGAATAGTTGCTTGTTGAATAATTAGAGACTTGTGCATTGATTTTTATTTTGGGAGATAGGAGAAATTTGAGGATGACCTGATTGTTGCTGTGTTTGTACCAATTTGTCTTTTAAAAGATTATTTACCTTGTCTTCTCTCCTTTTTATTATGAAACAAATTGAAATATACAGAGGAATGGAAATAGTCAGTCAATGATTTTGTAAGTTAACATTTTACTATATTTAGTTTATCACAAAGCTATCTATCTAGCCATCTTTACCTCGTGTGTGTCTTTTTCCCCTCAAAAAGAAATGACCTTTCTAGCTAGGAGTAATGTGATGAGTAGAAGGAAGGAGGGAGGGAGAGAGGAAGATGGGGGGTCAGGAGAAGGAGGAGAAGGAAAGGGAGAGGCAGAGAGATATGCACAGTTCCAAGCACACAGTAGACACGTATAGCAGCTGGGCAGGTGCGATAGTAAACGTGAATGAGTGGATAACCTGGGTATTCTTGTTCTAGTGTACAAAGGCAATTTCTGTTTAAATCCCTGCCTTTCAGGGTTTACCTTTGGGTCAGGAGGTGAGACCAAATAAGGTAAGCCATTGTACTTTGTAGCCCGTATGAAGCTTTCAGGGAAGGTTCATAGGTGATTAGCATGGCTAATGAAATTCAGAAGAAGGAATATGATGCCAGAAGTCCAGGGCAGTTTGCAAAGGCTTCTTGGAGGAAATGGAGCTGGAAGTGGGCCAAGAGGTATGGAAGAGCCAGAGAATGGACATGGCCATTGGGGCTAACATCTGCAGCTCCCTGAAGCTCACAGGAGTGACAGTGTGGTAAAGAGCCAGCTGTTCACTGGAAACCTTCACTCAGTTGATTGGAAAGTAGACTCTTCCTTGTTGTGCTATGGCGGGACCCTGCCCTGTGACAGACGGAACCATTCCTTATTCTCTAAGGGTTCCCACTGTCACTCCAGGCTGCAGCCCTTGATGCTCGCTCTGCCTCTGACACACTCCTCTTGCTGTTTGCATGGCTCCCTCCCTTCCTCCTTGCTTCTGCTCACTGAGAACTTCCCAATATCCCTGTAGAGAATAGCAACTCCTGCTGCCACACACCAGCTTTTCACACTCTGTATGGTTTTTTCTTCTTCTTGCTGCACCCAGAATAGTGCCTGTGATTTTATTTTATTTTGTTTTGTTTTATTTTATTTTATTTTTTGCAGAACTGAGAGGGCTGAACCCAGGGCCTCATGCATACTTTGCAAGCACTCTACCATTGAGCTGCACCCCCAGCCCCCTTTTTATTTTTTATCTTGAGACAGGGTCTTGCTAAGTTACTTAGGCTACCTCTGGCTTTGAACCTGTGATCCTCCTGCCTCTGCTTCCTGAGTCGCTGGCATTACAGGCATGTGCCACTGCACCCAGCTGTGCTTGTGATTTTAAATGCATATATGTGTATGTGTAGATAGATACGGATACACGGAGGTGACCTTCAGGAGACAAGTGATGCAGGGAGGAGTGAGCCAATGGGAATTCTGAGGTGTGTAGTTCTTGGTCGTTCTTACCTTAAGATTTTCTTTCTTCTCTCCCTTCTCTTCTCTTCCCTTCCCCTTCCCCCTTCCCCTCCTCTCTTCCCCCTTCCCTTCCCTTCTCTTCCCTACCCTTCCCTTCTCTTTCCTTTCCTTTCCTTTCTTCATGTCAAAGTAGCTAGGATATGCTTGAGCTAGGTAGAATCACCAAAATGTCTTAGGAGAGTATGCTCAGAAGGATGAGATTTAGGTATGGTTAGGATTAGTTTGCCTTGCTTAGAAATGCTCTAGGGAATTCATCTGCAGTATTTTGTTCTTTGAAAGATGTGTACTCCTCAGTGAAACCTTCTGATTGTGATACCTCTTGTCTTCCTCCTAGGACCCCTGTGGTGGACCATGAGTTGGTAATGCCCACTGAGAACTTCTGGGAGCCATGTCAGACGAATCCGCCTCAGGGAGCGATCCAGACCTGGACCCGGACGTGGAGCTGGAGGATGCGGAAGAGGAGGAGGAGGAGGAGGAGGTGGCAGTGGAGGAGCATAACAGGGATGATGAGGAGGACCTGCTGGACGGTGAGTAGCTCTGCTGAGTGGCAGGGATTTCCTTAACCTTTCTTCTGCTGGAGTTTTTGCTGAGAGAGTGTAGTGTTTCCAGTTGGATTTTGTAGATCATCTACAATGAGAAGACACAGACTGAGAACTAAGCAAAAGTGAACTTACATGTTCCTTCCCAGGAAGTAAATGGTTGTTCTTCCACATAAACCTTGTTTTAGTGCTGGGAGAACCATCACCGCTTAGCTCATCTTTGATAGCTGTGCAGGTTCAGGTCCACTGACCTGAGAGTGGAGAGTACTGGTTCAGGTCATGGAGAGGTCAACTGGCAGAGTCCCCTAGCGTAGACTCCACCCTGGGCTGTGGACCCTTCAGGTAGGTGTAGGGGCGTGAGTGGCCTGTGAGAGTTCTGAAATTATACTCACAATTCTTCCTGTGTGTACATGAGGGAATTTTATGGGGAGGGAATCTCAGGCAGGTTCATAGCCTTAGAAAGCTGACCATTTCCTGCAGTGTTCCTTTTGTCTCCTAGATACGTGGAGTGACTGTAAACAACTCCTACTGGGAGGGGACAGCATCTCCATAACTAGTAGGCACTCTCTAGATTCCTCCTATTTGTTTTGTTCAGCTCACCCCTTCCTGTGACCTGCACTTTTTGATTTTCATTTTCATTTATTTATTTTTATTTATTTTGTATTTTGGGGGGTACTAGGGTGACTGAGCCTGCAGCCATAGCACTGTGGCCTCCAATCCTGTCAGCTCTTGGAAGCTAAGCAGGGTTGGGCCTGGTTAGTACTTGGATGGGAGACCTCCAGGGAACACCAGATACTGCAGGCTTGAGAAAAGGACCTGGCAACCCCCTCCCAAAAATCAGTCCGTCATTGAAAACCCTATGAATAGCAGAGAAGCACTGATAATAGTATTTTGGCTGTTGTACGTAGGGTCCCTATGAGTCGGATACCAACTTGACGGCACCTAACAACAACAACAACAACAACAACAACAGGGTGACTGAACCCAGGGCCTTGGACATACTTTGCAAGCGCTATGCCACTGAGCTGCACCCCCAACTCTTTCCTATTTTTTAAATTGAGACAGGGTCTCACTAAGTATGCAAACTGCCTCTGGTTTTGAACGTGTGATCTTCTTGCCTCTGCTTCCCGAATTGCTGGGATTACAGGTATAGGCCACCATGCCTGACTTTTAAAAACATTTTTAAATTGTTTTTATTCTATTTTTTTATTTTTTTGCTTCACAGTGGTTTAATATGAACATAGTTGAATGACATTTTCTGACAAAAGAATGAACAGTTTGCTAAATAAAAGCCCCGAGTCAGAATATATACATAGCAGAAATGGGGCCTCAGACTCTCAGCACTTGTGCACATGAAAGAAGAAATCTTTTTTTTTAAAGTCTGTAACAGAGGATACAAATCAAAAGGCAGCAATAACACCAATATTGGTGAGGTGGGAAAGGGGGAAGAGCCTCTCTCTAGGGGCTGCTCAGCCCCTGGCACAGGCTCAGCAGCTGGAAAGCTGATCTGTCTCAGGGAACATCAACAATTTTTAAATTGTTTTGACACGGGATCTTGTTAAGTTGCACAGGCTGTCTCTGGCCTTAAACTCATGATCCTCCTACCTTAGTCTCCTGAGTTACTGGTATTATAGGCAAGCACCTCAGTGCCTGGCTGACCCTCACTTCTTGAAGTGGCATTGAAACTTTTCTTTTAATCATCAGTCTATTGTTAGATATGGGAGAAGAACATGGCAACCTACTCTCAAGGCAATCCTAAAAACAGTCAGCCATTGAAAACCCTATGAGGGTCACTATGAGTTGGACTCGACTCGACAGCACCTGACAACAACAACATTGTTAGATTATTTGACCAGCCACAGGGCTTCTCATTTAATTCTGGCCTTTCATGGCATAGGATTTAGTTGTTTGTTATACTGACTGAGGAATAGAGTTTTTGTTCATGACAGACCACTAATTCCATTAATTTGTGGAAGTGAAAGTTACATTAGGTCATCATCACTTGGATCTGATGGATCACTTGGACTAGGAAAGTGTGCTCCATTCTTTGGATTCCAGAATGATAAGCAACGATCTTTTTCACTGAAGTTATTGTTTTCAGTTTTCATTCATCCATCTGAACACCAGCCATATGCTGAAGAATCAGTATTTGTTTATTTGTTTATTTAGGCAGGCTCTCACCATATAGCTCAGGCAGGCCTCAGACTCACTTCATAACCCAGGCTGGCCTCGAATTTGTTTCCTCAGAGCAGTGATTCCCAATGTGGGATGATTTACCTGGGGGGAATAATTACAATGTGTGAAGACATTTTTGGTTGTTACAACCTCTGGGTGTGGAGGTTGGGATGCTACTGTTGGCTGTGGGTAGAAACCAGGGATGCTACTAAACACCCTATAATGCACAGAACAACCCCACATCCACCCCAACAATTATCTGGCCTAGATGTCAGTAGTGCTAAGATTTGAGGAACGCTTTCAGAAAAGAAACTGTTACTTCAGCCCATTTTGTTTGAAGTTTTATCTCTGTTGGGAAATAATAGCTTACTTTTATATTGTTTTTTCATAGATTTCAATATTATTTTCCTTTTCAGAAACTATCTTTGGGCTTTGGTAATCCCCACTGTTGTGTTTGTTTTCTTTGTAATTTCTACTTTACAATTTTTTTTTCTTCTCAGTTTATTTTGGCTTGTTTTTGAACTTTTTTTAAAAGACAGTTTCATTATGTAGCCCAGGTTGGCCTTGAACTTGCCATCTTCCTGTCTCTTCCTCTGCAGTGCTAGGATTACAGGCATGTGCTATCATACCTAATACTCATACTTCTTTAGAATATGCTCACTTCGTTAATTTTCAAACTTTTAGATGGACATGGTGGTGCAGACCTATAATCCCAGCACTTGGGAGATGGAGGCAGGAGGAACTGCAATTTGAGTTTAGCCTAGGCTACATAAGTAGCCCCAGTATCAAAAAATTAAAAAAAAAAATTTTTTTCCCCAAACTTTGTTTCTGCTATAAGAATTTACAGTTATTAATCTTCAAATAGGGGAGAAAATCCTATAATAAGTTGATATATAAAAATGCACAATTAATCTTAGCGAAGAAGGGACAATATAGAGTAGATAAGAGGGAGGGAACTAGCAGAGGAAAGCAACGATTGTGTAAGGTGTGATGGGGAGGAGAATCAATATAGAGGGATAAAGTGGGAGAGGATAATCTCAATGTAAATGATGCAACTTCATGAATACATGGAAAAAATAGGGGAACATAACCCAAATATGTGCATGAGTTTTACTATATATTAGTCAAAAGGTTCCATAAACCTCATAGGTTGATAAAAGTGTAACCACAAGTGATATAATAGTTGCATAATCAAAAAAGCCAATGCTGCATTACTCTATACCCCGCAATATTTACCACTAACAGGAGAAAAAAAAATCTCCCTTTAGGTAGTGCTTTAGCTCCATCCTCTTATAAGTATTTTAATGTACTTTATTTTACTTAATTGTCCTCATGATCTGTGTGTTAGGGTAGATAAATTTTGCAGATAAGAAAACAGGCCCAGAAAGGAGATTGGTTCACTCATTGTAACTTAGGAAGAAAGTGGCAAAACTCCTTTTTGGTTTTCCAGTGGTGTTCCTTTTCAAACTGATGGTGCTTGTGAGAGCATAGATCCTTATAATCCCCTCACCTCTAGTGTGTTTGCCTACTTTTTTAGCCTGTGCTGAGGGAAGAAGTTGGTTGCCAATATTATTGAACAGATATGCAAGGGAGTTAGTTAGAAGTAGAAGCATGAGCTGGGTATGATGGCATACGCTTGTAATCTCAGCACTTGGAGGCTGAAGCAGGAGGATTGATGCAAGTTTGAGGCCAGCCTTGTCTATCTAGTGAGTTCTAGGCCAGTTTTCTAGTGTGCTAGCCAGGAAACTGTCTAGGGAAAGAACATTCCAGGCAGGTAGGATAGTGGGAGACACCGAAGTGTTTCAGCAGAGGAGTAACAAATCTGACTTTAGTTTTAAAAGATCCTCCTAGATTATATGTAGAGAATAGGCTGTAAGGGGACAGGGTTGAAAGCAGGGAGACCAACTATGAAGATACTGCAGAAATCCAGGTAGAAGGCAATGGTGGCTTGGTGGAGATGGTGAAAATTGTTGGATTTTGGATATGTGTTGAAGATAGATCTAATAGGATTTATTAATCCAATAAATGCTGGCAGCATGAAAGAAATTAAGACGAATTTTTATTTTTATTTTCTGAGCTTGGGAAGTTTGGGGAGTTGGGTGATGGGGAGGAAGAGATGGAGGACAGAAAGGAGTTTGGTTATAGAAACACATCAGTTTTAATACGTCTATGCCTCCAGGTTGAGATGTCCAGAAAGCAGTTGGATTGAGTTGAAGTTGAGAGAACTCTAGACGAGATATAAAAACATGAGATATGTCTGTGTTTAAATTATGAGACAGGCTGAGATCATCTGTGGAGCAAGAGAAGTTAAAGACAAGAGAAATGATCTGAGACACTAAACACTGAGCCCATCAATATTTAGAGATGGAGAAGCAAAGAATGAGAAGAAATGGCTACCAAGGTAGAAGGAGGAAAAAAGTGCTGTGGAAGCCAAACAACCAAAGCATTTTAAGAAAGAGGGAGTAACCAACTGCGTTAAAGGCTACCAGTAGCCCTCGTAGTACGAGGCCTCAGAATTGACTGTTGGAGTTAGCGGCCTTAGTGCCCTCGATGAGCAGTTGCAGGGAAATCATGGGGGCTCAAATAGGAATAGGTGGATAGGAATTGAAGACCCTCAAGAATAGGCAACTCATAAGAAGTTTGCTGTATAAGGGCACAGAGCAAAGAAGGCAGTAGTGAAGGGAAATTGGAGATAAAGGAAAGGTGAGGTTTTTTTTCCCTCCCCCAGACAGGTCTTTATGTATTCCAATTTGGGTTGTTGTTGTTACTTGATAATAGCCAGGCAATCCAAGCCCAGGAATTGCAGTTGTATGCCACCATACCTGGCATGAGGAGAAGTTGTGAGGAGGTGTGATGGCTAATCTTGATTGTCAACTTGATTGGATTGAGATACGCCTAGGAGATTAGTAAAGCACATCTCTGGGTGTGTCTGTGAAGGTATTTCCAGAGAGAATTAACTAAGGGAAGATGACTTGCCCTGAATGGGAGCAGCACCATCCCATAGGCTAGGGGCCTGGATGCAATAAAAGGGAGCAAAGGAGAAAACCCGTTAGTATAGGCTTTGCTTCTTGTCTATCATGACGCGAACAGTCTCCTTTGCTGCCATGATATTTAGCCTCACGTCAGGCACAAGGTAATGGAGCCAGTGCCATAACGGACCAAACCCTCTGAAACTGTGAGCCAGAATAAATTTTTCCTGCTTTAAGTTGTTCTGTCATGTATTTTCCAACAGCAATGAACGGTCCAATTAACATGGGAGGCAAGGGTGAGGTGTTTTTTGTGTTATTGTTTTGTTTTGTTTTGTTTTTTGATAGGATCTCTGTGTAGCCCAGGCTGGCCTTGAACTCTCAATCCTTCTGTCTTGGCTTTCCTAGTGCTGGGATTACAGACATGTGCTACCATACCTGGTAAAGCATTTGTTTTATTTTTAATATGGCTAGTCAGAAAGGACTTCTCCTGCCTGACACAGTGGCACACACTGATATCCCAGTGCTCCAGAGGCTGAGGCAAGAGGTTTGTGAGTTTGAGGCCAGACATAGCCTGCACAATTTGGTGAGACCATCTCAAAATAAAAACTATGAAAAGGACTGGGGGTGTGGATCAGTGGTGCAGCACTTGCCTATCATGTGTGAGGCCCAGAGTTCAACACCCCCAGTACTGCCAAAAAAAATTTTTTTTCAACTATGCTTGAATGCAAATTATGAAATTATGTGCTCCAGCAGTACTCTTTAATTTGGGAATTTTGCAGAGGGCTCTTCCTTCTCACTTGCTTCCTTGGCTCTCCTAGGATTGTATTTGCTGCCAAGTCTGATGCTCATGGTACCCCAGTCTTTATTCACATCCCTTTGTGGGTTACTAACTCCCTCTGAGAGTTTTGTGGGGCTTATTTTTGTTGTTGTTGTTCAGTGGTTTGTGCCGTTAGTGCCTCCAAGTGTTCACCAGTAGAATGGGAAAGTTAAATGACTTCTGTTGACTTTTTGCCTTCCCCACAGGTTACTAGCTAGCATGCTTTTGTTTATTCACGGGAGCCTTTTTATGATCTTCTCTCCTAGGTTAATGAATGCGATGATCACTTCAGTGTGTGTGCCCAATTCCTCTCTCAAAGGAAGCAGAATGAGTTGTTGGTGTTTCTCTTTGCCCCTTCCGTCTTAAAAGGAACAGCACTGTGCCCTTCTACTTTCCTATTGCTTGTTGCTGCCACCCTTACACAGGGCCCTGGTGAAGTTTGTGTGTTATGGAAGATTTGTATGCTGTGCTGTGCCCCTGCCACCATTTAAAATGGATTTCTGGGAGGGAAAGTGGGTATGACTGAAGAGCAGTGCAGGGCTTTACTTGCCTAAGCCCCAGACAGAAGGTTCACAATCCCCCAAGTCTGCAGTCTTGTACTCTTTGTTCTTCTTTAAAACTCTTCTCATTTGGGATGCAGAAGTCCCATTTTCCTTCCCCATCCTTACCTCCCAGGCTCACTGGAGATGCCAGGAGGTTGCTTTCTGGGACTCCGTGAGAGAGGGGGCCAATTGGAACCACCAAGAGCAGAAAATCCAATACAGATTGACAGTTGAAATGACCCTTGAACCAGCTCTATCCCTGACACTGCTACCAATCAGTTATCTGGGGTCCTTTTGCTCTACCTGGATAGATGTTGTGGGTAGGCAAGGAATAGCTCTGCAAGTGCAGTTCTTTGGCAGTATCTGTATCCCTGAGCATTTGACAGCAGTGAGAGCAGACAGGTCGGAACAGTTGCAGCAAGTGGTGCCCTCTAGTGTTACAGCACTTATATAGGCTAAGGCGGTCAAGATTCCTAAGCTGTATATGTGTTACAGTTCCTGTGTGGTCCTATGAGGTTGAGATTCCTAAGGCTGTAAATGCTATAGCTCTTACATAGGCTGAAGAGATTGGGATTCCTCAGCCCTTGACAGCAGCAGGCTTTCCAGCTCTCAGGGGGGTGCCTATGGTATCTGAGACCTTTTGGTCCTAAAGCCCACTCCCGAAACAATTAGCCATTGAAACCTAATGAATAGCACAGAAGCTTTTGGGCTTTTGGTTATATCCCTGGGCTCTTAATTCTGCCCTCTGAACAATCTTTTCTTTCTACAAAGGTAGCCTGAATTCCAGCTGGATCTCAACCTGTTATCTTAGCCTACCACGGCCTCTAGAAGTTTGAGGGTCCAGACTCTTTTCTCATTTTGTACTGCTTCTGGCCTTTTCAGTTCAAGTTGATATAGTTCCTTTATGAACTTGTGTATCAGTATAATCTTCTTTAGACAAAAAGCATACCTACAAATGCCTCTAAGATAATGTCTTTTCTACTTGGCCTTCCTGGAAGGCTGCTTTGGGATACTACTTTAAGATTTTTCTAAGCTCTGTTGTTTAATATAGAGTATCTGGTAAGTATGCCTTTAAGATCTTCAGAAAGCCCTTTGTGTATTTGAAAAGGTCTATGAAGCAGTGCTTCACATTTTTTTTCCCCTGTATTCAAGGGTTGAACCCAGCACCTTTACTTGGCAAGTGCTCTACCACTGGGCTGCATCCCCCAGCCCATTTTTTGCTTTTTATTTTGAGACAGGATTTCATTAAGTTGTACAGTTTCTTCCCTCTGGCCTCAAACTTGTAATCCTCTTGCCTCTGCCTCCCAGGTCACTGGGATTGAAGGAGTGCGCCACTGTGCTGGCCATACTTTTGCAATTATAATAAAGGATTTTATAGACCTACCCTGGATTTGATTTGTTCTTCCTTTCATTTTCCTTCCCTTCCCTTCTGTTCCCTTGTTCTCTTTTTCTCTCTCTTCTTCTCTCCCTCATTCCCTCTAATACCCTCTCTAAAATTTCTTTGTTCCTTTCCCCTTTTCTTTCTTCCTTTCTTTTTTTTCCTTTCTTTCTTTCTTTCTGTTCTTGTCTCACTGTGTAGTCTAGACTGCAACACACCACGTTGAGGCAGTCTTCTGGCCTCGGCCTCCCAAATGCTGGGATTGCACCACCACACTCAGCTTTGGTCTCTGTTTTCTCTGTTACTGTGGATGACAGGGTTGCTAAACTCTCTGACACAGTGTAATAAATGTTGCCTTCTACTTTCCCATAACTTTTTTCTTTAGTGTTTCACCAATATCCTCCTTGAGGTCCTTTAGGCTTTTATTACCAGTCTCCTCATGGACCTTCCAGTTTTCACTTACTACCTAATTCCATGAACAGTGCCATGGCTTAACTTGTTGTTTTGGTGGGACCTAGTTACCACATTTATGTTTCAGATACTATTCAGTTACTACTTAGTGGTTTAAAACAACATTTATTTTTATTGATTTTTCTTAGTTTTTGAAGGTAAGTGATTCAGGAAGTAACCTGGCTGTCAGATGAACATGTAGACCACCTAGGTGTTTTCTCCTTGAAAGACAAAATTATTTTGAAATGCCATTTTACTGTGCTCAAGGCTGGCCTCAAATTCTTTGGCTCAAGCAATCACATCTCAGCCTTTTGTGTAGCTAGGACTATAGACATACTAAATTTTTCTTGATTATGGATTGTATTTTCCTGTTTCTTTGCAAATCTCCAGTGAATTTTCATTAAATAATAGTCCTTGTGCATAATACACTGTAGAGACTCTGCATTCTATTATTTTCCTCTGGAGATTGTTCGTTCTAATTTTTAACAAGCAGTTTAATTACTGATAGATCACCTTGAACTTGTGATGCTTTGGTTTTAAGCTTTTAAAATTATGGATCCGTGGAAAGCCGAAGGTATTTCCCAAGCTTAATTTGACAAGACTCTACTTTTATATTCACAGATAAAATGAGGAGTTCATTTTAGGCTCTGTTAGGGAGGGTCTAGTGTAGAACTTACTCTTTTTTGTTATTAAGTGCCGTCAAGTCGGGTCCAACTCATAGTGACCCTATGGACAACAGCAGAATGAAACACTCCCTGACAGTGTGCCAGAATTTATTCTAGGGTAGGTTATTCCTCCTGTGGGACAGTCTTTCTGTTGTCTCAGCTGGATGAAAGGAGTGTTAATAAAGTGTTAATGAGATCTTTCCACTCTGGCAGGTCTGGAACTCTCAAATTCCCATGGCATTACTGTTCTCCTAGCACTCTTACACTTCTGGTATCGCTCTTCTGCTTTCAGCCCAGTAACTACTACTATCTGGTAAGCCTAGAGTGCTGTGTGCATGTACAGCCAAGCCTTACAGTCACAGACTCATGGAGTCCTTCCCCACTTGACCCCTCTTTCTACAATTTCAGTCTCTCCAGGGCCCTCTCTAAAATTTCAGCCACATCATCTGCTCCCAACTCTGATCTCTGCCTCCTCAATTTACTGGTTCTTTGGTTAAAGTCAAGCTGTTTATGCTGCAGGAGGAACTTGTTCCCAGGTGCCGTGCTAGGAAATTGAACTCTCCTTGTAAGCATCTCTTTTTTTGTGACTTACAGTTTTGCACCACTTGTTTGACACTGCCATTAAAAGCACCTTCCTGGGGCATGGTGTGGCACACTCCTATGATTGCAGTACTCAAGGGGCTGAGACAAGAGAATGATGGGTTCCAGGCTAGCCTGGGCTACCATAGTGAGACTCTGTCTTCAAAACAAAACAAAAAAAAAACAAATCCTTCTTCATATTATGTCCAAATTTATCATTATTTATAGAAGGAGAATGTTCCCCTTACTATGGCTACGTACAAGTTATCCTAAAATTGACAGCTTCAACAGTCATTTTATTTTGCTCATGATTTAAGTGTTTTGGAAGACAGATGCTAGATGGTTTTCAAGCAGTTGCACTCATCTGAAGACTTGACTAGGTTGGCTCACATATGGCTCACATGACTGAGTTGATATTAGCTGTTAGTTGAGAATTCAGCTGAACCTGTCTATTGAACCGCCCGTATGCAGCCACTTTATATATCTGGGGCCTCTACCCAGCATAGCAGCCTCACTACAAAATGATGTCAAACTCTTGGGCTCAAGCAATCCTCCTATCTCAGCCTCCTAATCAGACATTTTATGTGGTGATGGGGTTCCAAATGCAGTGGCCCAGATCACAGGGAAGATTTTCTATTGACTTTTATGACCTAGTGTTAGAGGTTGCTTAGTGTTACTTCTGCTATTATTCTGTTGGTTTTAGCAATGAGGCATCCAACCTGAGTTAAGGGGAATGGACCTTGACTCTTGAAAGAAGAGTCAAATAATTGGCAGCCATTAAAAATAACTTCATTCGGGCATGGAGGTGCATACCTGTAATCTCATCACTCTAGAAGCTGAGGCAGGAGCATCAAAGTTGAAGACCAGCATTGTCTATAGCCTCACTATGTAGTGAGACCATGTCTTGGGGGGGAAAAAAATCTCCTCAGAGAGCTAGTTCAGGGTGAGTTACTCCATCTTGCCCAAAGTATAAGTGTCAAATGTCTGTAATGTTTTACATGATGACTTTGTATTTTCCATTGACTTTTTGTTTGGTGGTGGTGGGAAGCAAACCCAGGCCCTTGTGCATGCTTGGCAAATGTTCCACCACTGAACTATAACCCCCAGCCCAATATTTCTCTTTTGACCTATGGGTCATTGAGAAGTGTATGGATTATTTAGAAGTGTATAGATACATTTGAGAATTTTCTAGTTATCTTTTGTTTTCCTTAGCCAAATTCCACTGTGATAAGGTACATACTCTTCAATGATTTTAGTTTTGAAATGTATTGAGGTTTGCCTTATATTCCAATATGTGAGCAGTTTTGGTAAATGATACATGAGCTATTGAAAAGAATGTGTGTTTTGTCACTGTTGGATGAAGTGTTCTAAATATGTTAGTTAACTGGAGTTTGTTAATTGTGCTGTTCAGCTTTTATATCTGTACTGATTTTTTTTTTTTTTTTACTATTGGCTCTTAGTTATTGGAAGAGGTATGCTAACCTCTCACAGTGATTATAGATTTGTATATTTCTCTGTTTAGTTTTGTCAGTTTTGATATATTTAGAAGATAAGTTACTGAGTGAATACACATTTAGTATTGCTATATGGTATATGCAGTATTGTATATTGATCCGTTGTCATTGTGAAATATTCCTTTATATTTTTAGTAATGCCTTTTATCCTAAAATCTGTTTCACCTTAAATTAGTACAGATATACCAGTTTTCACTTAGTAATGTTAGTGTTTATACTTTCACCTCCAATTTTTTGTGTTTTTATAGTTGTGTTGTTTGCCAGGACCAGATAGTGGGATTTTAGATTTTCAATTCAGTCTAACCATTTTAGTCTTTTAATTGGAATATTTCATCCATTTATATTTAATATAATTTTTGATGTACTATCTTAGGTTTTTTTTTTTTTTTCAGTCTCATCTTTCTTTTCAGTGCTTGGGGTTAAACTCAGGGCCTTATGTCTGTGCTAGGCAAACATTCTATCACTGAGCTAAAGCCTCAGTCTTTCATCTTTTTTTTTTCTCTTTCTTTTCTTTCTTTTCTTTTCTTTTTTCTTTTTTCGGTTTGTGTGTGTGTGTGTGTGTGTTTTGGATATTTTGTTTTGTTTTGAGATGGTCTTGATATATAGTCCTGGTGGCCTTGAATGCGTGTCAGTCCTCCTGCCTCTGCCTCCCAAATGCTGGGAGTACAGGCATACATCACCATGCCTGCCTGCAGCCGTAGCTCTGTGGCATCTGATCCCATTAGATCTTGGAAGCTAAGCAGGGTCGGGCCTGGTTAGTACTTGGATGGGAAACTGCCTGGGAACCCCAGGTGTTGTCGGCTTGGGAGAATGACTTGGCAACCCACTCCCAAAAAACGATCAGCCGTTGAAAACCCTATGAACCTCAGAGAAACCAGTAACAATAGTGTTTCATCTGTTGTACATAGGGTCGCTATGAGTTGGGCACTGATGTGACAGCACCTAACAACCACCACCACCATGCCTGGCTCATCTTTGATTTTTTATCATGCTTTTTTTAGGATTAATCAAATTGGTTTTTAAAAAATGATTCAATTTTCTCCCTACTGACTGCTTAGTTATATAATCCTTTACTATACTTTCAGTAATTATCCTAGATTACAGTATGCATTCTTGTCTAGTATAAATTATTGCTTTTATTTCCCAATTATATTAGGATTTTAAAGGACTACCCTTTCCTACCTTTTGTTATTGTTCTCATAAATTTTAATTCTGCATATATTTTAAATTCCATAAAATATTTTTATATATATTCAATATTCATTTATATTTTTCACAGGTATACTTTTTTTTTTTTCTTTCCTGTTGGTACTTAGAGGTTGAACCCAGGATCATACACATACTTTGCAAGTGCTCTATCATGGGGATGCAACCCAAGCCCTATTTATTTATGTATTTATTTATTTATTTATTTATTTATTTTTGAGTCAGGGTCTCACTGAATTACATAGGCTGCCTCTGACTTCAAACTCACCATCCTCCTGCCTCCACCTCCGAAATAGCTGGAATTATAGGTGCATGCCACCATGTCTGGCTCTTCTGTTGTTCTTTATTCCTTCATTTCTGTTTCTGTCTGGAATCATTTTCTGTCTGAAGAATTCCCTTTGGTATTTATTTAGTATAAGTTTCATAGCAACAGAGTCAATTCTCTGTTTTTGTTTGTCTGAAAATGTCTTTATTTTGTCTTAATTTTTGAAAGATATATTAGCTGGTATAAAATTCTAGATTGGCAGTTATTTTCTTCCAACAACAGAAAATTTCCATGGCCTCCTACTGTCCTTCCTGTCTCCTCCTCGTTGCTCCTTGGAGATTATGTGTTCTCCCTCATCCACGATTGCTTTTAGGATTTTTCTCTTAGTTTTTGGTTTCCAACAATTTTGCTATAATTTCCCTAGTGATAGCTTTCCTTTTTCCCTTACTCCCTTTCTTTCTTTTTTTCTTTTCTCTCTTTCTTTTCTTTCCTTTTTTTTTTTTTTTTTTTTTTTCTTTTGCAGTTCTGGGGGTTGAACCCAGGACCCCATGCATGCATGCTTTGTAAGTGCAGTACCACTGAGCTGCACCCTCAGATCATTTTTTTGCTTTTTGAGACAGGGTCTCGCTAAATTATGCATACTGCCTCTGGTCTTGAACTTGTGACCCTCCTGCCTCTGCCTCCTTAGCTGTTGGGATTATAGGCGTGTGCCGCCGCACTCAGCCTCTCCTTTTTTCTTTCTTGCTTTTGCAGATTTTGCCTGTTATTTCGTTTTTTCATTGAAATTATTACTATTTTGTTTCTAGAATTTCCCTTCAGTTCTATCTTTGTATATGATAATTGGTGATAGTCTCCATCTTTTCATTCATTTTCTCCTTTTCTTGCACATTTTACCAGAGGTTTTATTATTTTTTATTTATTTATTTATTTTCTTAAAGATAGGGTCTTGCTAGTAGCCCAGGCTGTTGAAATCATGATCTTCCTGCTTCAGCCTCCCAAGTGCTGGGATTATAGGCATGTGCCATCATGCTTGATGAAGTTTCTGTTATTAAAATCTGTATCTACATCACCAGTGGTTCTGGGTCTGTTGCCTGTTTTCCTTTAATTTTTGGTCATTTAATCTTGTCTCTTGGCATACATGGTTATTTTTCATGGAATGCTGGACATTGTATATAAAACAGCTCAGTCCTAGTGCGTGAGGATTGGCCCCAAGTTGCCCTGACCCCAAAGGAAGAGAGGTAGGCAGATCTAGAACTGTACAGAAGGCAGTTTTGAGGGGAATTCACTGATAGAAGAGTAGTCCTGGGCAACAGTAAGACTGGTTGGGTTCCACAGTTTGGGTTAGGAAGAGGGGAGTATTTATGAGTTAGGACAGAAGTGACTTCATCCTAGCTGGAAGGTACCTGGTTTATCTCAATATTGAAGAATCAGGCACATCCTTGGAGCCAGGATCTGGTTGACATAAAGCTCCACATACTAATGGTTTTATCTATTATAGTTTGCTGGAAAATTAGGCAGGAATATCTGACTGGGGTTCTTTTGGAGCAGTTGTAGTGGTTACAACTCAACATGGCTGTAGTCATGTCAAGGTGAACCCCTACAGGGACTATGGATGATATTTTTAGAGAGGGCTTTCCTTTCTTTTTCTTGGCAGATAGAGTGAGGCTAATAACCTTATTCCAGTTGTACAGAGTTGAATAGAGACTGGACTGAAGTTAATAAGGTTTGGTCTATTTCTGGCGAATTCCTGCTCCAAGGGCATAACAATCCAGAGATCCAACTGAGATACTAGCCTAGGTATTCATTGGGCTTATCTGTTCTGATGGTCCTAGATTCTAATCTTTTGTCTCCCCTGCACTTTGCGATTGCAGAAGTATCTGCTCAGTGGTATCTGCTTCAGTGGTTCTCTGTGGAGTTTCTTAGACTCATATATTACTCAGTTTTATGATGCATTAAATGAGAGAAAATGGACTGGGTTTTTGGCTTAGATCTGTCTTAGATCTGTCTTTCCCTTCTCAACAAAATTTTGGCTTCTCATGTCTACAATTTTTGTCATCTTAGCCTTATGAAACAGTCAAGCTTATTGAGGTCTTTGCCTGTTGGTACAATCTCCGTTTGGGTGTCTTTGATTCTAAACTTTTTGCCCTAGTACTTACATATGGCAAAAGAGGAAAATGTAAGCCAGGTGCAATGGCACAGGCTGGTAATCCTAGTGATTCTGGAGGTGGAGGCAGGAGGGTCACGAGTTCAAAGCTAGAGGCAGCCTGTGTAATTTAGCCAGACCTTGTCTCAGGATTAAAAAGTAAAAAAGGGGCTGGGCATGCAGCTCCATGGTAGAGCCACTTGCAAAGTATATGTGAGGCTCTGGGTTTAACCCCCCAGTTCTGCTAAAAAGAAAAAAAGTGGGGGAGCAAAAGGAGCCACAGGATGTGGGCTCGAGTCTTGTCCTTTCCACTTTGGTTGTCTCAGCATCTCTTCAATGCCTTTAAAAGGATTTTCTGATTGTTTTAATTTGAAAATAAATTTCTAGTTGTCTTTGATGCAAGCATTGGTTTACCTGGAGCTATATCATTTTTGCTGGAAGCAGAAATAGTAAGCCTGTTTTTTAAAAAGTATTTTAAATTGAGTTATAATTCATGTACCATAAAACTCAACATTTTATAGTATACAATTCAGTGATTTTCTGTATATTTACCAGGTTATACTTCCATGACCACTGTCTGATTCCAGAACATTTCCATTACCATGAAGAGAGTCCTTCTTACCCATAAGTAATCACTCCTGTGACTCCCTACCCCCAGCCCCTGACAACCACAAGTCTACTTCTTGTCTCAATAGATTTGTCTCTTCTGGGCATTTTATATAAATGGAATCACACAATATGTGGCCTCTTGTGTCTGGCTTTGTTTTCCTTAGCACAGCAACTAAGGCAGCTGTGTATGTGTGTTTTGTGTGTGTTATGTGTGTGTGTTTTAAAATGTACTTAACCCAAAAACTACCACTTTACCCATTTGTGAGTGTACAGTTGAGTGGTAGTAAGTACATTCACTTTGTTGTGCAACCATCAGCCCCATCATCATCAGAACCTTTTCATCATTCCATACTGAAACCTGTACCCATTGAACAGATTCCCCCTTCCCCCTTACCTGAGATGGTGATAACGTCTGTTCTGCTTTCTGCCTTTGTATTTGCCTGTTGTTAGGTACCTCATATTAATGGAACTATACAATATTTGTCATTTTGTGACTTCCTTATTTCGCTTAGTAAAATATCTTAAAGCGTCATCCAGGGCCTACATCAGAGTTGCAGCCATTTTAAGGCTAAATGGTCTTGCTCTTTCCACTCTTCCTTCTCCTGCCATGGCCTTCTGAGTGCTGGGATTATAGGTTTGCACCACTGCATCTAACCCTGGCATGTGCGGCTTGTTGAGTTACATGAGGAGAAATGTGCCGAGACTTGGGGTGCACTGACCTTTTTAATAAAGGAGAAAGAGAATTTAGGCCAGCTTGGGCTACCTAGCTAGGCCTTGTCTCAAAAAAAATAAAATAAAATAAAAAGAGGAGGAAGAAGAGAAGGAACAGCTGAAGAAAGGACCTTAGAAGTGCATGTATCTTGTGTCCTCATTGAATTAAAGGTAGTAGTTTTCTTTCCTCAAAGCTACAGGTGGTGTCAGTGTTCATAACTCATTCCCCAGAAGCTTATGTAAGTGTTCTTTGGTGTTTGTATAACTCTGGTGATTGCTGCTCATGGCTGACTCATTTGAAGGAGAAAGTTCAGGGGTATTTGCGCCCAGGTCTGGGTCTGTGATCTCAGCTGGGGTCATAATTGTCATTGACTTTTAAGCCGTGCACATACTGACTCACATTTGCTTTCTGACAGAGCATATGTCTCTTTACTTGATGTGCTTTTTCTCTTTTTTCTCGTGGCTATTGGTGGGTTACATTCTAGAATTTGGGGAGGGCTATTTTCTAGAAGTGAAATTATTTTACTTGGTTGTGATATTACATTTTAAAATATTCAGAAGACACAAAAAAGGGGCACATAATGAAAAATTACATTTTGGCTTATAGAATTTTTGAAATAAGAATAGTTTATTAAAAATGTGGCTTATAATGCTTTGTAAAAGCCAGGAAGTTCATAGTAAGCATCATGAAGCATCAATGAAGCACTTAGAAAACACTGACTTATATAACAACAAACTTTAAAATTAGCACATGTGTAAACGAAAGCTCTAAACTAAAGCACAAGGTAATTGTTGAACTCAATGTTGAATCCAGAAAGTGAAAATTCATTCAAAGAATGCTGGGTGGTAAGTGACTTAGACCTATATCCCCATAAAGGAGGGGGAAAATTGTACCAGAACTAAATGTGCATAGGGATTATATACACTGCATCAGATTTTAATTAATTATTTATTTATTTTTAAAAAATAGGGTCTCACTTTTGTAGCCCAGGCCGGTCTTGAACTCTCTATGTGGCCTAGGCTGGCCCTGAACTCTCCATCCTCCCACCTCAGCCTCCCAAATTCTGGGATTACTGATGTGCACCACCATACTCTGCTCACATCTGATCATTTTTAAATTGCTATTGCATTTGACTATGTTAGCCCCATGCCAGACAGGAGTTGGTAGCCAGGTGTCATAACTTGGAATCAGTGTTTGATAGTGCATCTGTCCATGACACTGAAAGACCAGCAGGTTCTGTTCTTTCTCCTCCTGGGAATAACCCATTCTATGAGGCAGAAGTCAGAACAAGGAAATAATAATAGTTGGTAACAAGTTCCCACTGTCCAACAGATCAGTGTTAAACCCTTTGGCCTGAACTTCAAGACCTGCCCTCTATGTTCTGATTCTGCCCTATCTGCCTGTTCTCTAGCCTTGCTTCCAACTGTTCCTCCATCCAAGTGGTTGCTCAATAAATTTGCTTGTGAAATAGAAACAAAACAAGACCAAGAGAGTATCAAAGGTCATTATCAGGGCTGGAGATACAGTTCAATGAAAAAACAAAGCAAAACAAAACAGAATGCCATTCTCAGAATTATGACAGAAGAACCAGCAAAATATTAAGTTGAAGTGTGCCAACCCACCCCTAGTAAATGGTGTGTAGTCCAAGCTGCAGTGTTGGTGGAAGTGCTCATTTAGCAATGTCTGTCCCCTGCTAGGGGGCTGGGATTTAGCTCAAGTTGGTAGAGTGCTTGCTGTACATGCTCTGGGGCCCAGGGTTCTATCCCCAGCCCCATAAAAATGGGAGAAGGACCACAAAACCCACTCCTGAAACAATCAACCATTGCAAACCTTACGAACAGCAGAGAAGCACTGACATAGTGTTAGACGTGGCACAGTGTTGGGGAGTATTCTGTTGTATGAGTCAACAACAACATCCACTCTGGGGAGTCTGCTGTCCAACCAGCCATTTATTTGAGAGGAGGAGTTTGATGGTTTCCCCTTTTAGAAGAGAAGAGTTTAGGGCTGTGACTAGAATGAATGTGAAAATGCTATGCAAATGTTAGTTCCCTGAGAGGGTGGGGCGACTAAAGGAAAGGTAGTTCCTTCAAAGGAAAACAGAATTGCTGAGAGATTTCCTACTACAGTATTTCAGATGGAAATTGGAGAGGACTGTTTGAAGAAGGTAGTGAACTTGGGAAGGTGGCAGCTAGTCAGAGTTGGAGCTCTACTTTGAAGCTTTTCTCTCTCTTTTTAAATTTAATTTTATTTCCTATTTAATTTAAATTTTTCTTGTTTTTGGCCTTTTGAGACAAAATCTTATTGTATAGCCCATGTTGACCTTGAACTTGTGATCATCCTACCTCAGCCTCCTGTGGGCTAGGATTATAGGTGTATACTACCATGCCCAGCTTGCTTGCTTTTTTAAAATGTCTTTTCTTTCTTTCTCTTTCTCTTTCTCTTTCTCTTTCTCTTTCTCTTTCTCTTTTCTTTTCTTTCTTTCTTTCTTCTCTTTCTTTCTTTCTTTCTTTCTTTCTTTCTTTCTTTCTTTCTTTCTTTCTTTCTTTTCCTTCCTTCCTCTCTCTCTTTCTCTCCTCCTCTCCCTCTCCCTCTCTTTCTCCCTCTCTCCCTCTTCCTCCCCCTCTCTCCCTCTCTCCCTCTCTTCTTTCTTGCTTCCTTCCTTTCCTTCTTTCTTCTTTTCTTTTGGGTACTGAGGATCTAACTCAGAGTGTTGTGCATGCTAGGCAAGTGCTCTGCCACTGAGCTGCATCCCTAGCCTGTTGAGTTCCAGTGTCTGGCTAGACATACCAGTAGTGTCACCTTGCTTCCTGAACAGGTAGAACATGTCCGTGAGCCAAGGATTATACTCTATGCCTAATATTTCTTGCCTTCCTGGGCTCTGCTGTCCATGGGAGGCATTTTATTAAAAGCCTACTGCAGGCCAGGCGCAGTGGTGCATGCCTGTAATCCCTGCGGCTTGGGAGGCGGAGGCAGGAGGATCACAAGTTCGAGACCAGAGGCAGTCTGAGTAATTTAGTGGGATCCTGTCTCAAAAAGTAAAAAAAAAATGGGCTGGGGATGTAGCTCAGTGGTCCAGCACTTGCAGAGCATGCAAGCGTGAGGCCCTAGGTTCGAAGCCCAATACCGCAAAAAAAAAAAAAAAAAAAAAAAAAAAAAGCCTACGGCAGATCCAGTGGTATTAGAGAAGGGAGTGGGATGCTTTAACCTTTCGCTTTTATTAATGGCAGTGTCCCATCACAAGCATTCAGTCTATTGCCTTCCTCGGCTGTTTCCCCTTTGCTCTTCAAAAAGCAAAGGCTACCTAAAGCTCAGTGGTCTCAGTGTGAGGGCCAAAGAAGGTGCTGCCAGTGTTGCTGCAAGGGAATGAATCACCCAGGCATGCACGTGGGTGCAGGCATGCATGGCCACCTCTCCATCCACCTTTACAATAACCACATTTGCCTCCCCTGCTAAGCAAGACAGAAAAAAGTAGTATACTAGAAGAGGCCTTGGGCGTAGTCTTCTCCAGGACAGGAGTGGACTTTTGTACCACTGTCCAAAGAAGGATTTTGGATCCTCCCCTAAGTCTACCTTGGTGGGGGAGCTCCTGGAGGAGACAGGGAAGTGGTTGTCAGTTTGGAAGGCCCTCCTGCTGTTGCTTTGCTTGCTTCATTTTATCCAGTATTAAACTGCGTATGTTTTCCCAACCATTCTGTCTTAAGGCTCTATGCTTCTTGCTTATGTGCCTGTATTTTGCTAGAATGTTCCTTCTTTCTGCCTGTACTACCCGGAGCCTACCCATTCTGTTAGACTAACCCCAGTTCTCATTTTTCCCAATGCATCGCTCCCATGCCCAGCCCTAGTAAGGCTGGATTACGTGTTCTTTCCCCAGGTCTTGTTGCCCTTAGGTACTTGCCACACTGAATATGTGTGGTCCATTCTATTGTGTTTGCCCTAATGCCTGGTTTCTAAGAAATGGTCAGATGTGTGTTAGGCTGAGTTGAAAGCAGGGAACAGAAGAAAAACAATGGCTAACTTTTAGTAGTGTCAAGTGTAAAGGTTTTGTGTGGCCTATAAACTCATGGGGTGTGTGTGCTTCCATGCATAAGATATATTCATTTTGAGTTGCGCACCATAATGAACACCTGTAATCCCAGTGACTCAAGTGGCTGAGGCACAGGTTCAAGGTCAGAGGCATCCTGGGTATGTATGGATTATAATTGAGAATATATAATGGCAACAAGGGGCAGAGCTAGAATTCACACCCCTGAAATCTGAGTCCAGTGTCATAGTGAACCTCTGACTGTTATCTATTAGGAAACATTAGTTTCTGATTCCATGCTGTTCTAGAATCTGGCATCCATGTGAAAGGGACTTTAAAGTTCTTTAGGTCTATTGACCTGCCCCTTCTGTGATTTTTGGTACACCTTGCCATGTTGTATCTGTGTTTATGCACAACTCATCTCCCTTTAAGGGAGATCTCGCATCTTCCCTTTGAAGGGAAGGAGTCTTACAAATATCTCTGGAAGCATCTAGGATAATGCTTGCCATATTGTAATCCCTCATTAAATAGTTGACAGGTTGAGTGCTACACAAGCCACTCCAAAGCACTAAAAGAAGAATGTTCTTCCTGTTGGCAGTTGAGAGGTAAAGGGACTTGCTTAGAGTCACACAAGTAAGTGTGAGCTGTCTTTGGAACCCAGTTTCTCAGGCTTTGTGCCTGAGATTATAGTGTTAAATGATTGCAAGAATGATGGCCATCATTTGTTATGGGCCTGCTCTGGGCCAGGCTTGGGTCTGGGCGCACACACTGTTTAGAACCCCCAGCAGCACTGAAGTGTGGGCATCCATGTCCTCATTTTATAGATAGATCCACTGACATTCAAAGAGATGTAAGTAACTTTGGTTACAAGCTAATAAGTCACTAAATTGAGATTTAAACCCAGGCATGTCTGGTGTCAAAACCCATTTTACCCCCGTAAAAGCCACCTCTTTTCTCTCATTTTTTCAGACCCATCCCTGGAAGGCATGTGTGGCAATGAGCATGCCCAGCTGGAGGAAGATGGGCAGCAGCCACCCCGGTGCACTTCGACTACCTCATCTCAGTCTGAGCCTTCAGAGCAGCATAGGCACCACCAAGGCAAGAACCTAGCCTCCGAGGACCCCAAAAAGAAGAGAGCTCAGAAGCCCTCTCATATGAGGAGAAATATACGGTGAGCTGTGCTCTGGGTAAGGGCTGAGGGGAGGAAGTAGAAATCTCACCTTTGTTGTAAGGCTGGTTTGGGCAGGAGAGTCCTTGCTCCAGGAGAGAAAGGTACCCAGCTGTGTGCCTTCATTAATGGTTAAAGTGCTGGGCGTGCATAGTACATGCCTGTAACAGCACCATGGAGGAGGACTGAGAGTTGTAGCTAGGCCACATAACGAAACCCTGTCTCAAAATAAACAAACAAAAACAAACCCAAAGAACAAAACAAAAAAGCCACACCAACAGTGAAGAGGTAGCTCAGGCTCACTGGACTGGACTGCAGAAGATGCCAGGAGGATGTGGAAGGGCCTTGGCCACTGCTGAGGAGGCCTTGCGTGGCAGCCCAAGGATGATAGGTGCTCCAAGTTGGATTTTCTGCTGCTGCTTTTATTTTTCCTTATGTCTCAAAGTAAGACGATTTAAAAAAAAAAAGTTCTCATCTTAGAATTCAGTTTCAAAATGGTAGGAGATTCTCTGGCTCAAAGTGAAGCTGTTTCTTTGAGCTAAAACATGAAAAAATGTCAGGTTCCTTAACCATCCAAATCCTTAACAATCCTTCCTTCTGCCAAATGTCAACTTGTGTCATTAAAAGGAGATAAATGATATTGTTTTCTCCTCTTGCCCAACATTTCTTTTTTTTTTTTTTTTTTTTCCAGTACTGGGGGTTGAACCCAGGGCTTCGCATTTGCATGCTTTGCAAGTGCTGGACCACTGAGCTGCATGCCCAGCCCATTTTTTACTTTTTGAGACAGGGTCTCGCTAAATTACGCAGACTGCCTCTGGTCTCGAACTTTCCGATCCTCCTGCCTCCACCCCCAAGTCACTGGGATTACAAGCGTGTGCCACCGCACCTGGCGGCATTTTTTTTTTTTTTTAAGCCAACATAATGACAACTTGAAAGTGTTACTCTAAGCTTGGGAATAAGGATATAGAATCCTATAATCCTACTTTTCCACATAGCAACTTTATTTTTAATACTAGTTTTCAGCTGTGTGAATCATACTACACTCTTTCTTACTCATGATCGTTTTATGTGCTGAGTTGGCACTTCCATTTTCTTTTAACCCTGCATAAGTTTGGTAGACACTGAAGTGGCTTCCTCTCCACCCCTACCCCTGCCCCAGTTCTCTGAGCACAGGCATAGTGATTTCCCTCTTGAGCTTACCCAAATCTTAAGTGAACACAAGTGCTCTCTTTTTTAATGTTTAGAAAGCTACTCCGGGAGGATCAATTAGAGCCTGTTACCAAAGCAGCACAGCAGGAAGAATTAGAAAGAAGGAAGCGCCTGGAGCAACAGCGGAAAGATTATGCAGCTCCCATTCCTACTGTTCCCCTGGAGTTCCTACCTGGTAAGCAATGTATGTAGCAGGAGAGGCTCTTGTCCTCCAACAAGAACAGGCTCTTAGCTTGTATGGTGGTCAAAGACACATCTGGAATAAGATTGTGGCTTCTTAGGAATATTTTAAAGTCTTTCAGCTTCTTGAGAGCACACATTCAGAAGAATTATCATTTAAAAAGTCAAGACAGATAAAAGTGTACCCCTCAAATTTATTTAATTGAGATTTTTTTTTCCCTGTAATTTTGGGTCTTAACATGCCAAGGGATTAGGACCCTTTCTAGTGATCAGATGGATAGCAAGAAATAAGAACCAATAGAGAAAGGAAATTTGGAAAGAGGGCTGAGATTGTGAGAGGCCCTCTACTTCTCTTCCCAGTGGATACTCCCCTTAAGAGCAATAAAAGAAGAGGGATAGCAAATCATTTTGGGAAGTTTAAGCTACATATGCCTGCAGCGGTAGCCCTGTGGTATCCGATCCTGTCAGATCTCGGATGCTAAGCAGGGTTGGGCCTGGTTAGTACCTGGATGGGAGACTGCATGGGAACACCGGAAGCTGTAGGTTTGGGAGATGGACCTGGCAACCCCCTCCCAAAAATCAATCTGCCATTGAAAACCCTATGAACAGCAGAGAAGCACTGACAATAGTGTTTCCCCTGTTGTACAGAGGGTCACTATGAGTCGGATACCGACTCGGCGACACCTAACAACAACAACAACAACAAGCTACATATGGGGCTGGGATTTAGCTCAGTTGGTAGAACACTGCACTGCAGTCTTTGAGGTCCTGAGTTCAATTCCCAGCACCGCAAAAATGGGAGAAGGACCTGGCAATCTACTTCCAAGGCAATCCTAAAACAGTCAGCCATTGAAAATCCTGAGGGTTGCTATGAGTCGGATACTGACTCCACAGCACCCAACAACAACAAGCTACATATGATCTTGACATTCTCTTTCATCTTTTTGTTTCCAGAGGAAATAGTCTTACGAGCAGGTGATGGTCCCCAACTGCCTCCTCGAGTCTTGGCCCAGGAAGTCATTTGTTTGGACAGTAGCAGTGGCAGTGAGGATGAAAAAAGCAGTCAAGATGGTAAGATCAAGGCAGAGGTGCCTCCTCTTCCTCTTGGCTGGTGTTCACCCTGAGATTGGCTGTACTTTTAGAAAAGTTCAGTCCTTCCTTATTTGGTTTGGGGCCTACTTTGACAAATTTCCCTGAGTCACCTTGGGAAATGTAAGTTTTCTCTTATTTTAATTTGAAGCTGGGAAGGAGAAATAAGAATAAAAATTTAAAAATTTGTAAGCGAAGACAAGTTCTAAGTGTCTGTGTCTTCTGCTCTGACAACCAGTAGTAAATTCTCTGCTCCCTGGGTTTTTGTTTGGTGTTTTGCTCTCTCAGAGGTGATTGAGCTGAGCTCTGGAGAGGAGGACACTCTGCACATTGTGGACAGCAGTGAGTCTGTCAGTGAGGAAGATGAGGAAGAGGAGAAGGGTGGCACCCATGTGAATGACGCCTTAAACCAGCACGATACTCTTGGGCGGGTCCTCATCAACCTGAACCACCCTCCAGAGGAGGAGAATGTCTTCCTGGCCCCGCAGCTGGCACGGGCCGTGAAACCTCATCAGGTACAGATCTTGACCCTCCTGGCCTTTTCCTTTCTGTCTCCTTGCTGGGGACATTGACAGCTGGTGGTTATTAGCATCACAGCCTGTGAAATGCTTGTTTTATCCCATGAGTAGCTATTGGAAAGGGGTGATCCTTCCTTCTAGCAGCTCGTGCTTCAAGATTCTTGTGACTACACAGGGGTGAGGAAAGAAGAGGCAAGCCTCAGATTTGTCCTGTCATGTAGAAGTCACTGGAGCCCTTGGCCATGGTCTTGCTGCAGCTCGAGAGGTTCCTTGAAGAGCAGGGCTTTGATTAGGAAGGTGTGGATCCAGAAGAGACATGAGCTTCAGGCATGGGAGGGACTTTCTGATATTTGGGAGTAGAATAGTTTCTATGATCCAGAGCCTGGAACGGGAAGTCAGAGGTTGATGGAGCTTAAGAATTGTCAACAGCAAGAACTTTTCCTTACAATGGAGTGGGCTGCTGGGAGAAGGTGCCCTCTGCAAGTCCTAGGGTAGCCAGGGTAAATAAAAGACTCCATTAGGAATTTGGTACCGCAGACTCTTTTTTCAGGGGGGCATTATACCAGGTGACTGTTTTTCTGTGTTTTCTCCAAGATGACTGTCATCAGCCAGTTGGCCAATTAGATTACAGGAAAGTTCTATGGCCATTCACACCAGCTGTCTATTATACCTGCTCATTTACTTAATTCACACCAATTCCAATGTGCTTTGGTCTTTGCTAGCCCCTCTGACATTTATCTGCTTTTGTCCCTTGTCAGATTGGTGGGATTCGGTTCCTGTATGATAACCTAGTGGAGTCCTTGGAGAGGTTTAAGACCAGTAGTGGCTTTGGTTGTATACTGGCCCACAGCATGGGTCTGGGGAAAACTCTGCAAGTGATCTCCTTCATTGATGTCCTCTTCCGCCACACCCCAGCCAAAACAGTCCTTGCCATTGTGCCGGTAAGAGTTTTGGAGAAGAGTCTGCTTGTTTACCCTCTGAGGGGCTCTGGGTTATTGTCTTTACTGGACACTGAAAAGCTTGCTGAGTTCAGTTCTGAGCTTGTTACTTAAAACTCTCTTTGAACTTGGCTTTCTGGTAGGTTAATACTCTTCAGAATTGGCTAGCAGAGTTCAACATGTGGCTTCCAGCTCCTGAAGCCCTTCCAGCTGACAATAAGCCTGAAGAAGTCCAGCCTCGATTTTTTAAAGTTCACATCTTAAATGATGAGCACAAGTAGGTGGCCTGCCCTCTCCTCTCTTCCCTGTTCCTTTTACTACACTTTCCCTGGGGATCCAGATGCCACGACAGTAGGCTTAAGTATGCACCCCGTCTTCCTAGATTCCTTTTGGTTTCTTCATGTGTCCCTCTCTCTGCTTTTTTCTACTTATTCCCCAACCCCTACCCCACGCCTAGCTTTTCAGTAAAGCCAGAGTTTATGCAGCCCGGGAGCTTTATAGCTCCTGGATGCTTTTTTTAATCATGATAACTCTGCAGATATGGTCATGTTTTCTAATGTGTGTACTAGTAAAATTCAACATGATAGAATGGAACTTTCCAACTTTTTACATTTCTTTTTTCTTTGAAATCTAATCATCAGTCTCTTCTAGGGTTAAGTATTGGTTTATAGTTGACCTTTAATTGTACAACTTCCAAAAGCTTGAAAGATGTAAACTCTGTTCTTATTTTACACTTAAATAAAATTATTTGTATTTCATTCTATGAAGTCAACCTGATTTTCAAATATCTAAAGCTATTTCTTGATCCAGACCAGCTATCCATGCTTCCCTTTGCACCCATTGGCATAGACAATTGCGAAGGTAGAATTTTATTTCCCGCAGGGTCTGCCTTTTGTGATTTGTTCACACATTAAAATGAGGAAGCTCTGAGTTACCCAATAAGTGGCTGATCACTTGCTCTTGTATTTCAGGACTGCTCATGCATGTGTAGTTAGTGAAACACTGTTGAGGGCTTGGGTGTTTAGGAGTGGAGTGACTGCTAACAGTCATCTCGTCTCTGCTGCCCTTGCCTCTTTATTCTTTTTCCTTGCTTTTTTAAGTCACTAGAGCTGGGAAAGGTGAAATGTAGAATGCTACCCTTCTTTCTGTAACTTATGTTTGTCACAGGAATAACTTGAAATGCTCTCTCAAATGTATTATAGCCATGAATGTACATCCAAAGTTTTTTTTTGTTTCGTTTTGTTTTTTTCTTCTTCCATTGAATAACTGCTTTTTTGCTCTTTAACTATCATTAGTAATCCAGTCCATCCTCAGTATAGTTAGTGTCTATGGGGTTCTAGGAAAGTCTTGGACAGCTGGCCAGTTCTGTGCTTGCTGCCATGTGAAATCCTTGGCAGTAAGGAATTCTCAGTGGATATCAATATACTTTTGATTGTGAGGGATTCTTTTTTTTTTTTTTTTTTTTTTTTTGTGGTAGTGGGGGTTGAACCCAGGGCCTCGCGCCTGCATGCTCTGCAAGTGCTGGACCACTGAGCTGCACCTCAGCCCATTTGTTTTACTTTTTGAGACAGGGTCTCACTAAGTTACGCAGACTGCCTCTGGTCTCGAACTTGCGATCCTCCCGCCTCTGCCTCCAAAGCAGCTGGGATTACAGGTGTGCGCCACCACGCCCCGGCAAGGGATTCTTCTTGAATAGCAGCAGAAGCAATAATACTTTCTCTCTGTTTACCTTTTTTAAGAACACAAAGACAACTTTATAGAGATACAGTTCACATCTCACACAATTTTCTTTGCTCCTCTTGCAGGACGATGGCATCTCGTGCTAAAGTGATGGCTGATTGGGTGTCAGAAGGTGGGGTGCTGCTGATGGGCTATGAAATGTACAGACTCCTTACTCTGAAGAAATCGTTTGCCACAGGTAGACCGAAGAAAACCAAGAAACGGTCTCACCCAGTCATCATTGATCTGGATGAGGAAGATCGACAGCAGGAGTTTCGGAGAGGTGGGAAGCCTATCTGGAAAGTGCTCTTGGGCTGTTTCAGGAAAAAGGAAATAGTGTCTGGTGACAGGACCTAGTCATGTATGCATTATTGATGTAAATGGTCATGAACCAGAAATCCTGGTCCCCAAGATCGGTGGGATAACTTCTAGTGGCTCTCAGAAGGGACTACTTTCTCTGCATGCCCCACCCTGGTTCAGGGGAGACTACCCTGTCCATCTGTCCCTGATTCTCTTACAGAGCACTTGATAGAGTAACCACTACCTTTACTGTTAGAGATGTTCTGTGAAAGCATTAAGAAAATATTTATGAAGTATTTAAATCACTCATGTAAAGACAGAAGAGTAGTGATGTTTGTGGATATATATAAGAAAAGAATTTATTCCAGTTGCTTTTAGTGAGAACCATTCTGCCTATGTTTCTTGTTCTGTTCCCTCTTTTAAGGGGTCTTTGCTCATTTGGGAAAAAAGTTTTTAAGGGTTCAGAGGGCATTCGGTTTTTAGGTGTCTTCATCTATGAGGTTATGTTTGTTTTCGGTTTGCTTCTTTGGTAGAGCTGGGATGAATGTGCCATTTAGCAATGACTGGTGACTAATTGTGGGAAGACTTTGTTCTTTAGCTAGCTCCTACCAGCCAGCCTTCAGAAAGAACCAAGATGCTCACAATGGTGAGAGCCTATGGAAATGTCTGGATTATTCCCACTGGTTTCATCCAGACACATTTCAAATCTTAAGCTGGCACTTTGTGAGGCCCCTCTCTCTACTGCCCAGTTGATGGAAGCTGTAGAATTGCAAATCAGTTTTTCTCTTAGTTTAAAGGGAAAAAAATGATAATTAAGAAAGGAACTGAGGAAAGTGGGTATTTATTGGTAGAGTCACTGGCCAGGTCAGCATCACATCAGACATGCAGGAGCTTGGATGGCTGGCTCCCTTTCACCAGTGGGGGCTGACTCTTGCTTTCCTGCTTCCTTCATTTCTTCTGTCTCCTCCAGGGTGCTCCCCTACTTCTCATATTACTGATTAAGAGCAGGCCCTCTCACCCTCTGACTCCGGATCCTCTTCCCTCCCTAGAGTTTGAGAAGGCCTTATGCCGCCCTGGCCCCGATGTGGTGATCTGTGATGAGGGACACCGCATCAAAAACTGCCAGGCCAGCACTTCACAGGCTCTGAAGAACATACGTTCTCGTCGCCGGGTGGTGCTGACTGGGTACCCCCTGCAGAACAACCTCATCGAGTACTGGTGCATGGTGGACTTTGTGCGCCCAGACTTCCTCGGCACTCGGCAGGAGTTCAGCAACATGTTTGAGCGCCCTATCCTGAATGGGCAGTGCATTGACAGCACGCCGCAAGACGTTCGCCTCATGCGGTACCGGAGCCATGTCCTGCACAGCCTGCTGGAGGGTTTTGTGCAGAGGTGAGCCAGGCTCAGGCCCCTGTGTTCAGAGGGCTCTCAGAGCACGCCACTGGGTGATAGGAAAGGGAGGTGCCCCCCAGGAGGAGCAGTAGTAAAACTTCTTTGTGTAAACAGCTAGTGGATGATGAATATTTGTAGTTACTAAAGACACCTGCCTTAACTGAGAGAAGTGAGACAGCCAGTATTCTGCTCATATGAGCAGAAGAATAGAGGTGCTTCTAGGATGTAGCCATGCCAGTTTTAGCAGCCCACTCAATGTAAATTGGGTTAGTCTAAAGTGGTCCCTTATTTTCCTCCATTAGAATGGCATGTGTGGAGAAAGCTCAGAGAGGCAGTCCTGAATTGGGGCAAGAACTTAGAGTTCCTCTAGTCTCAGTCACACAGTCTGTCGTGACTTGGGACAGGTCCCTCTGCCTCCTTGCATTTTTTTTGTGTGTGTGTGTGGTACTGGGGATTGAAACCAGGGCCTTGTTCATGCCAGGGAAGCACTCTATAACTGAACTACATCCCCCATCCTTTTAAATTTTCTTATTTTGAGACAGGTCCTTGCTAATTTGCACAGGCTGCCTCTGGCCTCAAACTTGAGGTCCTCCTGACTCAGCCTCTCAAGTAGCTGGGATTACAAGTGTGTGCCACTACACCCAGCATTAGTTTTCATCTTAAGACAAATTTCTTTTTCATGATGTTGGACCACCCTGTTTTTATCCTACACTGACCTAGTCACACTGCCTGGCTGGCCATGTCTGATCTCTGTGCCTCTGTAGGAGAGGCCACACTGTGCTGAAGATTCATCTCCCTGCCAAGGAAGAGAATGTGATCCTGGTACGGCTCTCCAAGATCCAGCGGGATTTGTACACACAGTTCATGGACCGCTTCCGGGATTGTGGTAGCAGTGGCTGGCTGGGGCTAAACCCCCTCAAGGCCTTCTGTGTGTGCTGCAAGGTGTGTTTGGGGCTTTAGGGAAGATTGATGGGGCCTAAGGATAGACCTGGTAGAGCACTGCCCTGTAGTCTCTGAGGTCTCAAGTTCAATTCCCAGCACCGCAAAAATGGGAAAAGGGCCTGGCAATCCACTCCCAAGGCAATCCTGAAATAGTCAGCCATTGAAAACCCTTATGAGGGTCGCTATGAGTCGGATACCTAACAACAACAACAACAACAACAACAACAAAGGATAGACCTGGTTCCTAGGGAGTTACTCCTACTGTGAAGGAAGAACAGAGTGAGAGGGGCCACTTCATTTCATGGCACTTGAGGGCTTCAAAGATATATGTGCTGATTGTATACCACACAACTCCTGGGGATGCCCCTCATAGAGTGTCGCTCAATTGGTGTCTCCTGCAGTTGTGCAGTTATACCAAACTTGAGAAATCTTCCCTTCTTCTCCCTCCCTTCTTCCCTCCTCCTTCCTCCCTCCCTCCTTCCCTCCCTCCCTTCCCTTCCCTTCCCTTCCCTTTCCTTCTTTGCCTCCTTCCCCTTCTTCTCTCTTCGCACACACCTCTCTCTCTCTCTCTCTCTTTCTCTTTCTCTTTCTCTCTCTTTGTCCTCTCAAGGCAGGGTCTGCTTATATAGGCCAAGCTAGCCTTGAACTCATTATGTAGCCCAGGCTGGCCTGGAACATGAGAGTCTCCTGCCTCAGCCTCTGGAGTGCTGAGGTTATAACAGTGTGCCACCACACTTGGCAAGAAATCGCTTTTTTTCCTCACTGAATTTTTTTCATTTGGAAAAGGTGGGGTGTGGAGGAATATTGTGGGGTGGAGTTTTTTAAACTACCAGTGTAATCAGTCTTCAAGAAATATATAGCTTAGGCCTGGCATGGAGGTACATGCCTGTAATCCTAGCATTCAGGAGGCTGAGCAGGAGGATTGCAAGTTCCAGGCGAGCCTTGGCTACATAGTCAGACCCTGTCTCAAAACAAACAAATTATGAGGGATACTTTCCTCCTGGTTTATATTTAAGTAGATTGAGATCTGTCTCATCTTGATATTGAGAGACCTATTTCTTTGACTAATTATCTCTGACTGCATGCTCAACAGACCTGTTAGGTATTCTTCCTGACTGGCCAGTTCAATACATCAACTAAAGATGTATATCTGGGGATAGGTAGGGTCTGTCTTTCTTGCTTTCTTTTGCTATTGATATATTTGATGCATAGAAATAAATCCATGAATATTAAAACTTAAAAATATCTACCCACCTATCGCCCAGAAGACTTTGTGTCCCTCATAGTCTACACATGGACAGAAAATGTCCTCTGAGGCCTCCAGACTTGGATGGAGATTAAATCCTGAGCAGAAAACTCAGCCTATAGGGAGGGAGAAGGACCCCTCCAGGCATACAGTTCACCGCATATGGCAGTGGAATATGGTTGGCGTAGATTTACAGTGTGGCTGAGGCAGGGCCAGAGACGTCTCGAGGGGTAGCCCCCAAATCCCTGGCAGGGGAGAAGGCAGGAAGCAACCAGAGATGGTCAGGGTAGAGAAGAGCAGTGCCCACCTCTGCTGTGGAGGTTTCTCCCATGTCTGGAGGCCCCGGGAGATGCTAGTCTCCTCAGAGGATTCCCATAGGGGGTTTGGCTTTAGAGTGGTTCCTCTCGCCAGCAGGTAGCTGGCACTGGAACACTAAGTGGGCCCTGGGAGTCAGGAGTCACTGGGGCTCCAGAAGGTCACCCCTCATGTGGAAGTCCATTTGCATCGCAGACACTAGTGGCTGGCTGACCTGTGCTGGGGACACACAGGCCAGTGAGGAATGAGAATGCGGAGCATTGGACCTGCCCACAACCTCGGCTGAGCTGCCGTGCCGGGCTCAGTCTGGGGACCTAGGCTGGGTGAGTGGCTCACAGTGGTGTCTCCCTGAGGTGGAGTGGGCAGCTGGTGGTGTCTAGAAGAGGGCAAGGAGCTTGGTGGCATCGCCCTTGGCATCCACCCAGTTGGGCCCTTGGGTTGGGAGCCAAAGGGCTACTCATTAGAATAAGACGGGCTGCGGCCCATCAGTCTGCGTGACAGTGAGGGTGCTCCCCCTGAGGGGGGTGGCCACATAGCTCTCTTTGGCTGACAAGACCTGTAATGCCCCATCTCCTGCTTCTGTCTGTCTTTTGCACCCAAGGTGGGTCAAAGTCTGGTAGGGTGGGCTGGGTGCCTGCAGGTGTACCGAATAGCATGTCATCCACAAATGACACCTTGGCCTTGACCCAGAAACCCCCTGGGCAGCAGTGTTTCTGGTTCTGCATCCCACAGATGCCCAGCTCCACACAGGTCTTCATGCTGCCTGTGGTCCTGGGTGGCAGCAGCTGTGCTCTACCTACCAGGCCCTGCTTCATGGGCTCCCTCATGCAACTTGGCAGCTTCCTCCCAGGTCAGCCACTCCCCTACCTCACTGCTGCTGGGTTGTGGGAGGGCATAGGCGTCCAAAGCAAGTGATGCACCCAAGGCCCTAATTTGCAGCCTGCAGTGCCCTTGATGTTAGGGACCCTGGTAGCTCAGGTGACCCTGACAGAGTGTTTGGCCCACCTTGCTGGTGCAGTAAGGCCCTAGCTGAGGGTATATAACCTATGCATCCCACACAACACCCCCCCCCCCGCCTTTTTTGAAACGAGGTGTTGGTGTGTATGACCCAAGTTGGCCTCACCTTGAGCTCCTTCCTGCCACAGCCTCCCAGGTGCTGGAATTGCAGGCACATACCACCACACCACTTGAGGGTAGACAGGGTTTCAAAATGTTTCTTTTGTAGCCATATTCCTAGACTAGAGCCAGGAAACTCAAGCAAAAGTGGTCTGTGACAATGCCTCAGAGCCAGTGCATTCTTCCTTCCTCTTTCTCTTCCTTCTCCTAGGATTTCTCAACTCTTGCCAGGTGTAGTTCATCAAATGACATATGATGAGTCAGCTGAAAGTCAGATATGTTTTGCCCATGTTGTTGTTAGGTGCCCTCTAGTCAGTCCAAATCATACCAACCCTGCTTACAACAGAACAAAGCACTCCCCGACACTGCCATGCCTGGTACTATGTCGGTGCTTCACTGATAATCATAGGGTTTTTAATGGCTGATTGTTTTCTGGATTGTTTTGGGAGTAGGCTGCAGAATCCTTCTCCCAGATTTGTGGAGCTGGGGATTGAACCCAGGGCCTCAGTGCAGAGCAGCACTCTCTCAACAGACCTAAACCCCAGCCCATTTTGTCCACAGGAAGAGATTAGTTTTATATCAAATAGTAGCTGGCCGTAGCCACACAGTGAAACCAGAACATTCTTATCTGAGTGTGAATGCAAGGCTGTGACACAGCCTTTTTGGTTATGTACCAAACACGTTGACATTGTTCCTGGTATGAACTTTCCCATTCATGTGTCATGGTCATCGGAAATGGTAGTGAAAGGGAACGTGTAGGCTCTTTGTGAAGGGTTTAAGAGTACTTTTTTTTGGTGTGGTACTGGAGGTTGAACCCAGGGCCTCGTGCTTGCATGCTTTGCAAGTGCTGAACCACTGAGCTGCACCCCCAGCCCATTTTTTCTTTTAGTTTTTGAGACAGGGTCTCACTAAGTTATGCAGACTGCCTCTAGCCTCGAACTTGCATCCTCCTGTCTCTACCTCATAAGCTGCTGGGATTACAGGCATGCACTACCACACCTGGCTCAAGTACATTAATTTTTGATATGACAATGTATGCTGTGGGAGGTGTATATTTGAGCAAGTACATGTTTCCAGACAATCTGAAGCACCCTGGCAGTGTCCTCTGTCATGTACTCTTCCACCATTTCCTTTGACCTCAGATCTGGAATCACCCTGACGTGCTGTATGAAGCCCTTCAGAAGGAGAACCTGGCAAATGAGCAGGACCTCGATGTGGAAGAGCTCGGCTCAGCGGGTACCAATGCCCGCTGCCCACCCCAGGGAACAAAAGTCAAGGGAGAGGATAGCACCTTGGCTTCCTCAATGGGAGAGACAACCAATAGCAAGTTTCTACAGGCGGTTGGCTTCAACCCTTTCCAGGAACGAGGCAACAACATTGTTACGTATGAGTGGGTGAGTCACTTAGACCCTTCAGTAGCCATAAGTCTCCGCTGAGAAGGAATGGTACATGGCCTGCCTGGGTGAGGGTGGGCTGCACAGTGTGCTGCACTGCCAGGTCTGTGCAGGGAGTTACGACGATGCCTGGGAGGGAGAGGGTTCTGCTTCTCGTCATCTGGTCTTGGATCTGTTCCAATCTGCCTCTTTTCTTCCTTGACAGGCCAAGGAACTTCTGACGAATTATCAGACTGGAGTCTTGGAAAACTCTCCCAAGATGGTACTACTCTTCCACCTGATTGAGGAAAGTGTGAAGCTTGGAGATAAGATCCTTGTGTTCAGGTAGGAAGAGAAATTCCCAGGTGAGGCTGTATGTCCAGGGAAGGATTAATGCAGCCTCCACAGAATGATAGCAACTAGGTTCATACCAGCCCCCATTTCTCTCTATTCCTCTCGCTCTCACTCTTGCTCTCACTCTGTCTCTCTTGCTCTGAGTTTCTTTGCCCAGTGCAATTTCTCCACCAAGAACAATTTAGAACCTTAGGCTGACATTGGAGATTACAGTCTAATTCTTCAAACTGAGGCTCAGACCAAATCTGGCCTTAGGCCTGTTTTTGTTCAGCTTGAGAGCTAAAAATAGTTTTTACATTTTTAAAGTGCTATACAAAGAAAAATACAAAGAATATGCAGTAGAGGGTGTACATGGTCTACGAAGTCTGAAATGTTTGCTATTTGGCCCTTCACAAAAAACTTCACTGACTCCAGTCTAATCTGCTTCTGTCCCTCCCCCACCTTTTTCTAAAGTTTATATGTAAGGCCAAGTAAATGATGGGATTTGTTTTCAGAGTCACATCTCAATCTGGTTGGGGTTTTGCGTCTCATCAAGGCCTCGCTCCTTAGGAAAGCAAACATGAAGTAGATTGCTTCTCTGTTCTGACTAGTTTATGCCTCATGAAAAGCCCAAGGGCAGAAGCCTAGCTGGGGAGCCTCAGAGTGACGCCTTCTACATGTAGCACACTTTAAGAGCAAAGTAGTGATTCTGACTTGTGGAGAGCCTGATGTCCCCCTGATTTTAAGGATTACTTCTGAGGAGACTTGACTCTCTGCATATTTCAGAAGCAGCTGAGTTATTCTGTTTCCCTAGGAAGATCCATGAGACTGCCTGTGGCTCACAATCCTATTCAGTATATATCCATGTGGTATTGGTTTGTAATGCTTTTTGAGCACTGAGGTAAACTCCAGGAGAAAGTAAGAAAGTAAGGAGTGGACAGAGTTTTTTCCCAGGGGATAAGAGCTAGGGAAAATATCTCTGGTTGCTCTTAATGGGCTTACTTCTTATGAGAAGTAGATTGTGGCAGTTTCCACTGTTAGAAGTTTGCATGGGAGTATAGGCCTATTGGGAACAAGTTTCCTTTGAGTCTGGGAGCCATCTGAATCATGTTTTCCCTTTCAGCCAGAGCCTTTCCACCTTGGCTCTCATTGAGGAGTTCCTAGGGAAACGAGAAGTACCCTGTCTGCCTGGTGCCGAGGGACAAGGAGCACAGAAATGGGTTCGAAATGTCAGCTACTTCCGTGAGTTTGTTGCTGCTTTGTTCCAGGAACCTGAGCAGGATCTGCTTACGGGTTTCCTTTCTTTTTTTTTTTTTTTTTTCTCTTCTCTGACTCTGTTCTCTAACAAGTGCACAGGAATATTTGTGATTAGGCAGGGAACAAGGAGATACTAAGAGCCAGCTTTGTGTAAGAGCCACTGTACCAGGGGCTTGGGGGTTGGGTTGGGAGAGATAGAGTGAGTATAAAGAAGCAGAAGGGATAACTCAAAGGTAAATGCTAAGTAGCACCAATCAAGGCCCAAACTGGGGTTCTTAGGAGGACAGAATTCCTGTGGTGAGGATGTCTAGAGAAGACATCTAGAAAAGATAACATTTGAATGTATAGGGTTAGTGTGGCCCAAAGATCATTCTAGGCAGAAGAAGCAGAATGAGCATAGACCTAAGATAATATTCCTAGGTGGGTGAAAAATTTGGGGGTATGTGGGGAAAAGTCTTGTTTTTGAATGCCTAAGTCAGAGGGACATTTCCAGTACAGAAACAGATACACAGTATATTTGTGGTATTAAGATTTCATGGAAGTCATGGTATGATTTGGAAAGAATGTCAAAGAAGGCTCCTTGAGCCTCGTTGAGAAGTGGTGGCCTCAGTTCTGTTGACATTTGGGCCAGACTTTGGTCATAGGAGTCTGTCTCATGTATTGTAGGATGTTTAGCAGCATTCGTGGTCTCTACTTAATAGATGTCAATAGTATCTTCCATTTTGACAACCCAGACTATCTCCAGACATTGCCAAATGTCACCTGGGGAGCAGGAGAATAGAGAACTTGCTCTCTTTGAGAACCACTGGCCTAAAGAAACAATGTAGAGAAATGGAAGTTTAGGGGAAGTGAGGAAATCCTCAGCATGCAGTCTGGTCCCAGAGCTTGTCTTTATAGGCTTGACCAAAAAGTCAGTGGTGAACTGTGCTTTGAAATTGTGAGAACTCAGGTTGGAAAGGCGGGTTGGAATCCTGATGTAGAACCCTAATACCGATCAATTAAACTGCTGCTTCCTGTAGTAGTAGTAGTTGGGTTCTCCATCTGGCATTTCATACCCTTTGTTTTGCCCTTTTCCACACATGAAGAATGTTGCCTCTCCTCGTATTTATGCTGCTTCTTCACTGAAGATGACATTTTTCTCCCCCTTTTGAGCTCCCCTCCTTTCATTCATATGTCCCCTTCCACTGCTCCAGGTCTGTTTCTTTTATGTCTCCTTATACCAAGTTCTTAGCTTCAAGAACTTGTTAAAAATGCAGATGTGGTGGCTCATGCTTGTAATCCAAGCACTGTAGAGGTGAAGGCAGGATGACTGAGAATTCAAGACCAGCCTGGGCTACATAGCAAGTTTAAGGCCGGCCTGGGCTACATAGCAAGTTTAAGGCCAGCCTGGGCTATTTAATGAGACCCTGCCATAGAACAACAACAACAACAACAACAACAACAAAAAGACAGATGTCTTATGGAGGAGCACTGTTGTTGTTAGGTGCCGTTGAGTCGTGTCCAACTCATAGCGACCCTCATAGAGTTTTCAATGGCAGATTGTTTCAGGATTGCCTTGGGAGCGGGTTGCCATGTCCTTCTCCCATTTTTGTGGTGCTGGGAATCAAACTTGGGACATCAGAGACTGCAGAGCGGCGCTCTACCAACTGAGCAAAATCCCAGCCCCATGGAGGAGCACTACTCATATCAAAACACAAAGCCCTTAGTGTCCTTGCCCTCACCAGGACTTCACGGGGTTGAGGCAGAGAGATCACATTGAGCCAGCATTTTCTAAGCTCCCTTGGTGAGTCTTATATACTCCTAAGTCTAGGGACCTTGGCCCTAGAATTCACCTAAGATACTAAAGGGGAAAATGTAGTTTATAATCCCTGTTGCATGTGAGAATCACCTGAGGGTACCTTCACATTATAGATGCCTGGGCCTCACTCTATACCCATGGTATGTCCAGGAGGTGGGATCTGAACCCTGTAGTATTTTTGTTAAGTTTGTTTATTTTGTTTTGTTTTGTTTTTAAAACACATTTGCCCCGTGATTTTTGTCCCTGCCCTCATCAATCTACTTCCTGTCGTCCTTCCTAGGGTTAGATGGTAGCACCCCTGCCTTTGAGAGGGAGCGGCTTATTAATCAGTTCAATGATCCCAGCAACCTCACCACCTGGCTGTTCCTTCTCTCCACAAGGTGAGTAGAGCCTGAGGGGAAGCTCCAAGTAGTGTGCTCGAGCAACTGACCACATGCATAGGGACCCCAAAGGCTCATCCCAGTCTGTTGGAAGAGATCTACTCAGGTTTGTAACTTGTTTTTGAGATCAGAGAGGGGATCCCTAAAAGGCAGTTGTATTAGAAGAGCAGTCATCATAGTAACAAAGTTCTCTGAGACCTTCATTAACAATGGTCATAGTTAGCTTTTCTCTCAGCAGCCTTCTAAGGCTTGGACAATGTGATGAATGTGAAAATGCTTTAAAAAGTGGTAGGACATACTATAATTGTAGCACTCAAGAGGCGGAGCCTGGAGGATCGCAAGTGTTGGGACACCCTGGCTACGTAAATGAGAACCTGTTTCAAAACAACAGCAGCAGCAATAGCAACAAAGTGAAAAGTACAGGATAACTATAAAAAGCTGAGGTTTTATTTGTCTCATGCCAAGCATCTGAAAAGTTATACTGCCTTCTGCCATCAGGATGCTCTTGGCCCTCATTCCCCTCAGCTATTAGAGTTAAAAACCCTGGAAACATCTATGTGGAAAAGTTTCTCCTCCCTAGGGGACATCTCTCTGGGGCTAGGATGCAGGGGCGTTTCTTGGTACAAGAGGATGAATAGCTATATGCCTTGCCATATTGGATTTCAGGGTATACTTTCCAGTGCTTGAGGAACTATTTATCAAGACGATAGCAAAGTCCTTGGGTTTATTGTGCTTTGTATGTTGGGGTAGGATTCACAGAGGGCAAAGCTGATTTGAAGACCATCTTTGAGACTAAGGGCTCTGTGATTATTGGCTTGTGTTTTAAAGGGCCGGATGCTTGGGTGTGAATCTGATTGGTGCCAACCGAGTGGTGGTATTTGATGCTTCCTGGAACCCTTGCCATGATGCCCAGGCAGTATGTCGGGTATACCGTTATGGCCAGAAAAAGCCCTGTCACATCTATCGCCTTGTGGCTGATTATACCCTTGAAAAGAAGATCTATGACCGTCAGATTTCCAAGCAGGGCATGTCAGGTGGGCCATCTTCCAGGCTACTCTGGAGGCACTTCTATATAGGCTGCCATACTTATAGTATCAAGGATGGGAGGGGAGGAGCGGTGTGTGGGAATACCACCTGGCTTTGAATCATAGAAAGCTAGCAGCTCTTCCCATCTCATTCTCATTCAAATCATTGCTTAAAAGCAGATCAAAGCCAGGTGTGGTGGTGCACACCTATCATCCTAGTGACTCAGGAGGCTGATACAGAAGGATGGCAAATTTGAGGTCAAAGCTAGCCTGTGCAACTTGGCAAGACCCTGTCTCAAAATAAAAAAATAAAAAAGGGGCTGTGAGTGTAGCTCAGTGGTAGATTTGCCTAGTATGTGCGAGGCGCTGGGTTCAACCCCCCAGTACTGAAGGAAAAAAAAAGGAGAGCGAGAGATGGATTGACTTCAACTTCTTGAAGGGGGATTCACTGGTAAGGGCCAAGCTAGTTGCAGTTTTGTATGATGTTTCCAGTCTACCAGGGCCTCCAACCTGGCCTTTGAGTTTTGGATGTGGATGACTTTTCATTATCAATGACAGTCATGCCACTGTCAACCTCCTTTATCTCTGCCAACTTTTGTGGTTGTGTTTTCAGTCTTCTTTGCCATGTGCTAACATTCTCCTTGTCTTCTCCCTTCTAGATAGGGTGGTGGATGATCTAAATCCGATGTTGAACTTTACCCGGAAGGAAGTAGAAAACCTGTTGCACTTTGTTGAGAAGGAGCCAGCTCCCCAAACATCCTTGAACATAAAGGGGATCAAGGATTCAGTCTTGCACCTTGCCTGTCTGAAGTACCCTCACCTCATCACCAAGGTAAATATCTGGTGTGTGTGAACTTCCCAGTGTGGCAGATTCAGTTAGGAGAGGTTTGTCTGGGAAGCTTGCTTCCTTCTTCTGAAGTGGTATTTTATGCAGACAACTTGACTCAATTGATTCTTTGCCTTGCTTCACACAGCCCTGCTCCTTGTCCCCAACTACCTACCTCCACCCCTGGTCTGGCCCTATTAGCGCTGAATTCAGCCATGTGTAATAATTGGACCGTTGTGAGTTTCCCCAACAGAAAGGGACAAACTCTGAAAGCATAGTTTGTTAATTCCCTGAACTCCACCATCCTTGTGATAGGGAAGGCAGGCTTAGGTGTCAAAGCTGGTACTAGGTTAGAGCTGTGGACTATGCTAATGACAGACAGAACCTTCCTGTATGTCTGCGAGCAGGCTCTTTGCCATTGCACATCAGTGTTGGCACAAAGGCTGGTCGCTCCCCTCCCCCATTGTCCCCAGGAGCCTTTTGAGCACGAGTCATTGCTCCTCAACCGAAAGGATCACAAGCTGACCAAGGCTGAGAAGAAAGCGGCAAAGAAAAGCTATGAGGAGGACAAGCGCACATCAGTGCCCTACACCCGCCCATCATATGCACAGTATTACCCCGCTAGTGACCAGAGCCTGGCCAGCATCCCTGCCTTCAGTCAGAGGAACTGGTGAGTTGCTGAAAGGGAAGGACCTGTGGCCAGGCCAGGCCCACACCTTTCAGCTGCTTCCTTTTTGACCCAGAGGCAGAGTCTACGACTTGCTCTTTTGCTGCTATAAACTGTTCCTGCTCTAGGGTCAGATGTCAAAGCAGTTCAGCGGTCCTAGTGTTTTAAATGACTCTGGTTTTGACTAGAAAAGTGAGCTCCTGGCATTGTCATTCAGGGAGCCTTCTGGACCCCTGGGTGGCATGGGGAGTGCAGCTTCCCAAACTGCAGAGGCCCAGCCCTTCCACATAGCTGCATACCACCCTAGCACCTCGGCCTGGGCCTCACCTAGGAGTGAAATTCAAGGGTGAAGGCTGTATTCTCTCTGGGTCTTGGATTGCAGCCAGGTAGTTCTGCTGCTCCTAATGGGATTTCACTCTGTGGCTGTGCCATCATTCTGAGCAAAAAAATCTCTTTCTTGAGTACAATTTCTAGAGTTTTTGAGAATATGAACAGAATGAAAGCTGACTGGTAGGAGGGAAAGGAGGCTTTTTGTTCGATATTAAGGAATAGGTATCTAGTATCATTTCATTTTTTTCTTCATTTTAAAACAATGCCTCAGAGCCTTCACCCTCCCACTTCATAACCAGAGCAGCTGTCTGATTGAATATTTTACATTTTTTAATTGTCTAATTTATGAATTAAAGAGAATTATTTTATTTGAGGGGAATAGATTTGAAACTTTTTAAAGACTCAACTAAAATAGAATTTAAAAAAAAGACTTTCCCAAATGAAGACATAAAACCATGGAAGATTTTATATATAAGACATTGAAGATACTGAATTTTGGGGGACTAAATTTGCTTTCTTTTTTTCTTCCTTTCTTTCTTTCTTTTTGAGGTACTAGGGGGATGAACCCAGGGTTTCATGCATACTTTGCAAAGACTTTACCACTGAGCTGTCTTCCCAACCCCTTTTTAATCTTCTGTCTTGAGACAAGGTCTCACTAAGTTGTGCAGGCTGCCTCTGGCCTCGAACTCCACCATCCTACTGCCTTTGCCTCATAAGTCACTGGGATTACAGGTGCACATCACTGCACCTGGCTCAAATTTGCTATTTTTTTATGTAACAAATTGAATATACTTTCAAGTAGAAAGTCACTCTTTTTCACAGCCTTCAAATATCTTATTTCTGTGTCATTTTCTAAGATACTATTGACTGGGAATGTTCTTTTGTCCTTCATTCTGTTTTGCCTGGGCTTTTCTGTAACAGTAGTAATGGACTAAGCCTGAGCTCAGTGAGAGAAAAGCCATATGGAGAGAAGTGATAAAGGGTCCAGGCTGGGCTGTGAGATATACCAGTTCTGCTTCTGGCCCAGTGGAGACACCAACCTCTCATGGCATTTGGTGGGGCATGCTGTGTCCCTGCTGATTCCTTCTCTCACATGAGTATAGGTCAGGAGTCCTTCCTGCTCAGATTCCTAGCTTCAGCCCCTGCAGAGTATGAGACTTGGACTGGGTTCTTGACACCCTCTGACTTTTAATCCTTCAAGGAATCCCATTGACATCTGACTAGGGCTTCCAACTCTTCCTATGCCACTCTGGGAAGACATTGTGGCAATGGGCCCCAGACCCATTTCCTCCCTGTCCAGAAATTTAGGAATCCATAGGGACCAGATAGCTTCCCAGAGAGGCCTATAGCAACCTGAGAGTGGTGTGATTAAGGAGCCATGCAGGCCATCTCTGACACCAGAGTAGCGTAAAAGTGTTCTCTGTGAGCAAGTCTTCAGTTAAATGAGGAAGAACAGATCAATCCAAAGGAGTCTCTTTCCCAGGCCCAAAGACCAAAGGTACAGACTTCAGAGAGCTTGTAGGCAGGTACTCTTTACAAAAAAATCTTGAATCAGGAGTAACTTTCTCAAAGTACCAACATCCAGTTGAAAGGAAAATGAACAATGAAGAATGCACCATTGACCACGGGGTAACATTTTAATAGTAAGAGTTGCACAGCCAGTTCTCAGGTTGGCTAAAGTGCTGTGTCATTTAGAAGTGGAGCTGCTGGGCACAGTTCTTTGGCTGCTGCTGTTTTCTTCTGGTAGTCCTGAAAAGAAAGGAGTGTGGAGGCTGCCCCAGACAGGAGCCAGGAGGAGCCTGATGAAAAGTAATATTGAGATCTGAGGTGTGGGAATGGCTAAAGTTGGGACAGATGGTTTCAAGATGACCTGAACTTGTGGCATGACATGGGTAAGTGGGAAAAATTCTACCTATTGGTCTTCAACTTAGTAGATGCTGTGATCTGAAGAACTTTTCCTCCCTTTTTTGCATCTTTGTATCACCTGACTTCCCTTCAGGGAATAATTCCCGGTGTCGATGGTCCCAGGTCTAGAGAAGCATATGGAGCCTTTGTCTCCAGAAAGGACATCTGCCTCTGCTTACCACAGGAGGCCTCAGCCCTCTTCTGCTTTTTCTGCCACTGTCTCCTGCCTCTGGTCTCCTTTTGAATCGACCAGACCCATGCTCTTCTCTGCGGAACCAAGGGAGAAGCTCTGCAGATGCTCTGCCCACTGAGTGTGCTTGTCTCTCTCTCACAGGCAGCCAACACTGAAGGGTGATGAAAAGCCTGTGGCCAGTGTTCGTCCTGTACAGTCCACCCCCATCCCCATGATGCCCCGGCACGTCCCACTGGGGGGTGGTATGAGCTCTGCCTCCAGCACAAACCCAGCTATGAACTTCCCCATCAACTACTTGCAGCGGGCTGGTGTCCTCGTGCAGAAAGTGGTCACCACGACAGGTTGGGAACTCCTGGGCTCTGTTCTGGGGCTGTTCTTCCTTTTAACATGACTTTGTTCATTCAGGAAGTATTCATTAAAGATTTTTGCCTGGTACTTACTATACTTGGCACTGCAGGTAAAAATAGAGAAGGTAGCAGTCCCTGAGCTTGAGGATTTTGCATTCTGGTTAAGTATCTTAAGAATAATAATGCAGAGCTGGGTCTTCTTTCCTTTCCCTTCCCTTCCCTTCCCTCCCTCCCTCCCTCCCTTCCTTCCGTCCCTTCCTTCCTTCTCTCTGTTTTCTCTCTCTCTCTCTCTCTCTCTCTCTCTCTCTCTCTCTCTCTCTCTCTCCCTCTCCCTCTCCCTCTCCCTCTCCCTCTCCCTCTCTTTTCTTTCTTTCTGTTTTTTTAAGACAAGCATTCTCTACGTAGTCCAGGTTGACCTTGAACTTGCAATCCTCCTGCCTCAGCCTCCCGAGTGCTAGGATTACAGGCGTGCTCCACCATACCCAGCTCAGAATTAGATTTTCTTGCATATGGTGATCGGAAACCTCTGAGCACTTCAAGGATTGGTCTCAGAAGTTCTCAGAGGTGGGAATGTGCTGAGCCCTGTTAGACTATAGGGCCAGCTAGGTGTAAAGGACAGCCATCAGCCTCTCTATGTAGTTAGAAGACCTAAGTTGTCACTTGCATCTTTCTCTGTGAATTTAATATAGATTGAACATGGTGGGCCAATGAATAGTGATGGGAGGTGAGCATCCCATCCACTTCTGGAGTTCTGGGATTCAGAGTGACTGGGAAGGAAAGCATTTCATGATCTTCTTTTCCATCTTCATATTATAGAGAAATATTCATAACATATAAATTTTAATGAAAACATCTTAATTGCTTTTTCTGAAAATGAAAACAATACCTGTCCATTGCAGAAATTTGAAACAAGCAAAAAGAGACAGAAAACCTGTTGTTATCCTACTTCTCTGCTGATTCTTGAAGATATTCTCTAGATGTGGAATAATGCCAACAAGGAAGAGAATGAGGCCCCTTTTGGAACCTAAAGTGACGTGGAACAGATACATGCTAATCATTTAGGGAAGAGAGGATGCACAAAAGTAACCATTCTAGCTAAAGCCTTTTCCAAACCAAAAACTCTGAATTTTTAATTAAGCAAGGGAAATTGATTAGACAGATGATGGGATTTTTTTAACAGATTCTTGTTTCTGTAGTATTCTTTGTTGAGACAATTACGAAGAGTATTGCTTGCTTTACCTTCCTTGGTTCTGAACCTCTGCTCCGCCAAGAGGCTGTGGGAAACTAATGAGGACTCGGGATGGATACGGGACTTTATATTTCCCCCTTTCTTCAGTCAGGCCCTGTGTAATCTAAATGTGAGATCTGTTTTTCACTAGATATTGTTATTCCTGGACTCAACAGCTCCACAGATGTTCAGGCAAGAATTAATGCTGGTGAGAGCATCCATATCATCCGGGGGACGAAAGGTGAGAGCCTGGGTAAGGGCCAGTCCCCTGCCTTTGGCTGAGAGTGCTAGGGAGGGAAGCAGAATCAATAGATATAGCTTGAGTTAGAGGGAGCCTAGGAAGGATCCCATAGGAATGTCACAATAGAGGGAAGCATGAGAAAATGACATTTCTAGGAGCTTAATGGAGTTAGGTTGAGCCCAGAGGATATCGGGCAGTGGCTTAAAAGAAAAGAATTAGGATTCCTGTGTTTCTGTATTTTGCCTTTTTTTTTTTCTCCTCAGTACTAAGGAGTTGAACCCAGGGCCTTGCACATGCTAGACAAGTGCTCTACCACTCAGCTGCTCCCCCAGCCCCTTTTTTGTTTTGAGACAAAGTCTTGCTAAATTGTACAGGGTGCTTCTGGCCTTGAACTCTTGATGTTCCTGCCTTGGCAGGAAGGATTTTACTCACTGGGATTGTGGAAGTGCACCACGGAGCCTGGCTTTTGCCATTGTTTTTATGGGGAATCATGGGAAGAAGTTGAGGTCAAAATTGGAAGGAAAGAGTTGTGGAATGGGTTATATGCCAAGAGGCTGTGGGAAGCTGGTAGAATGTTATTTATACATTATTTATACACATTTGCTTGGAGCAAGGTGGGAGTCCCAGGCTAGGAAATGTATTGTGTGGGTGAATTAGTACTCATGAGTGGCATGATCAATTTTGTGTGTGTGTGTTTGTGTGGTATTGCGGGGGTTAACTTAGGGCCTTGTGCATGTCTTGTAAATGCTTTACCACTGAGCTGCACCTCCAGCTCCTTTATTTTTTATCTTGAGACAGGATCTCACTAAGTTATGCAGGCTGCCCCTGACCTTAAACTTGTGATCCTTCTGCCTCTGCCTCCCAAATTGCTGAGATTACAGGCATGTGCCACCATACTTGGCTGCATGATAAAATTTTTGAGTGTCATGTTTAAAGAATCCACATCTGTCTCTGCCTCCTTATAGAGGGAGATGAAATTTCTAGAATGAAAAATATGGGCTAAACAGTGTCAATACACAAACCTGTTTTCAGATTAGCCTTTAACTATGTGAGGCTGTTGGAGGCTTTACATAGGAGATTTTGCCCTAGCCTCTGTTGAGTCAGAGTACCTTTAGACTCAGGGAAAAGGTACTGTGAAGGACACACAGAAATGACTCTACCTGATCTCCTTGCTAGGTTCTTCCTAGGGTGGAACCCAGCTCTTTAACTGGGCTCTTCCTAGCCTTGAGCAGAGGTTAGCAAACTATGACCCACCTGACTAGTACTGTACCTTAAGTCTTAAGAGTGGATTTTACATTTTCAGTTGGTTGGGGGGAAAAAAGTCAAAAGAGTAATACGATATGAAAATTATGTGGAATTCACATTTCATTGTATAAAAATAAAGATGTATTGAAGCACAACCATGCCTAGCTGTTTTCATATTACAGCAGCAGAGTTGAGTAGTTCTAACAGAATCCTTATGGCTTATAAAGCCACAAATATTTACTCTCTGGACACTTATGAAAAAGTTTGTCAACTCCTGGCCTAAAGGTAGCCCTGACATTCCAGAAGCCTAGAGGTGATGGCCCTGACATTCCAGAATATTTGATCAAGTGACATACCCAAGACTGAAGATAAGGTACATGAGTCCCTTGTGGTAATGGAGTGCAGGTCTTGGATTCTCCCTACCAAATGAGAGGGGAGATTGAGATAATAAGGTTCCTTCCTTCCAGATCAAGAAGAGGACTCGGGCCAGAACAGTAGGGAGTGTAGGACACCAACTGGTTCTATTTCAGAGCACCTACTTAGTTCCTCCATTGCATTGAACTCTTCCTGACACTTTCTGGTATCCTTATCTGTTTCCTTCGCTAGAGGTTAAGCTCCATGAGACAAGACCCTTTTCTGTCTTGTGTGGTCCAGTACTAAAACTGTGCCAGGTACTTGGTAGGCTAACGATAATGTTTGTGAAATGGATGAATAATTGTGAGTCTGTATCTCAGCTATCCCAATCTTCAGTTCAGGGCTCTAGAGAGGGAGTTTGGGACCTTTTTTTTTTTTTTTTTTTTTTTTTGTGGTGGTACTGGGGCTTGAACCCAGGGCCTCACGCTTGCATGCTTTCCAAGTGCTATACCACTGAGCTGCAGCCCCAGCCCATTTTTTTACTTTTTTGAGATAGCATCTTGCTGAATTACATAGACTGCCTCTATGTGATAGGAAAATTATGTGGGTCGAACTTGTCATCCTCCTGCCTCCACCTCCCAAGCCACTGGGATTACAGGCGTACACCACTGCACCCGGTTTAGGACCTAATTTTATAGCCTGAAGTTTCTCAGGGTTGGCTGTATCACATGTTTGTACTTCTAACAGTCTCCCTCATGTCTCCTCTTAGGGACGTACATCCGGACCAGTGATGGACGGATCTTTGCTGTCCGGGCAACTGGCAAACCAAAGGCCCCTGAAGATGGTCGGATGGCTGCCTCAGGTATAGTGGTTTTTACTTTCTATTGACCTACCCAACATTTGTTTGGTTTGATTTATAGTTAACTTACTTTTTGAATAGCTAATGTGTATATGGTTCACAGTTCAAAAGATACAAAAAGGGGTAAAATGATAAGTAGGTTTCTATCCCCTCATGCTCCTGGCCAGCCATTGCTCCTATATGGAGATGATGCTCTTGTTTGTTTTTTCAGAGGTATTTTGTACATGGTACAAGGTTATGTGTGCACATACACATATTTGACTATGTATGTATAAAATATTTATATATAAGTAATATATATTTCTTTTTTAAAAAACAAATGCTAGCATACTACAATTTTTATTCATTGTTCACTTACCAGTAATAATAGTTCATTCTTCATCATTTTTTCTAGATATGCCTCATTGAAAGTTTACACGGGATTGGGTATAACACAATGCATTAGCTAGTTTCCAGTTAATACACACTTATGTTATCTTATTCAACCACTACTGACATGTGAGTGTACCTGTGAGGCACATTCTCAGAAGTGGGATTTCCAGGTCAAAGGGAATTTGTATAGCATATTAACAATGTTAACAACTCTTCCAAGTTCTCCTCAATGGAAATGGTTCTCATTTATCTTCCAGCACCGAGATAAGAGAACTAGACTGCTCTTGTTCTTACTTTGTATTATGGACAGTTTCACACAGACAGGTTGGAAGAAATGCACCATGAGCGTCCATATTCTCTGCACCTAGACCCAATGCTTATAAATTATCTGTAGATCATCTTTTGTCTCTACCTGCCTTTCTATTGTTTGAGTCATTTATAAGTTGAAGACATCATGTCACTTTATCCCTAAATACTTGAACAAACATAAGCATCTCTTAAGATTAGCCACAGCACCATTATCACACTAAAAGAAAAGTTAACAATAATTCTATAATCTGCCCTAGTATCCAGGCCATGTTCAGATTCTCTCTCTTCATCTCTCCCTCCCTCCCTCCCTTCCTTCCTTCTCTCTTCCCTCTTTTTTCTTTCTTTTTCTCTTTTTTCTTCTCTTTTTCTCTCTTTTCTTTTCTTTCTGTAGGACATTCTGTTTCCCCTCCTCGATTTTACCATATCCACCTGTCTTTCATAGCTGTGGATTCTGTTTTGTTTTAACCCAGGATGGGCTGCTTGTTAATTTCATTCTCCTCTTTTTTCCCTCCTGGGGCCACTATCTGTTGCCTCCAAAAGTAGTGTCACTTGTTTTAAAGAGTGATGTCCCAGTGTTTCTTTTTATGAGACACTATCTCTGTATGTATCCCTGACTGAACCTAGGCTGGTCTCAAACTCGAGATCCTCCTGCCTCAGCCTCCCAAGTCCTAAGATTATAGGCGTGCACCACCCATACCTGATTTCTCGTGTTTCTTTTCCATTATCTTGTAAGATTCACCCTGGTAGAATTTTACAGATGGGAGATCGTGAGGTGCTGAAAGTGATACAGCCTTTCATGGATAGACTTGTTTCTGTGATCACAGGATTTCTTTCTTTGAGACAGGGAAAGGTTGACTGAATGATATTGTTTAGACATGAAAGGATTAGAATATTGGGGACTACTGGATGGGACTCTTTTTTTTAATGGGATTTTCCCTGTATCCTTTTTCTCTTCCTTTACATGTATTTCGTCACCAGGTTCCCAGGGACCTTCTCTCGCATCCACAAGCAATGGCAGACACAGTGCCTCATCACCCAAAGCCCCCAACCCTGAGGGCCTGGCCAGGCCCGTCTCTCCAGACAGCCCCGAGATCATCAGTGAGCTCCAACAGTACGCAGACGTGGCTGCGGCTCGAGAGTCCCGCCAGAGCTCACCAGGAGCCAGTACTGCCCTGCCCGGCACCCCAGCCCCGCTCGTGGACAACAGTGCCGTTCCTGGGACAGCTCTCGGAATTGAGCCACGCCTTGCGGGTCATTGCCTCAATAGTTCCCTCTTGGTGACTGGCCAGCCCTGTAGTAGCAGGCACCCAGTGCTGGACTTAAGGGGCCACAAGCGAAAGCTGGCCACTCCATCTGCCACTCAAGAGTCAGCCCGCCGGCGGTCCAGGAAGGGCCATCCTCCAGCCCCCATACAGCCGTATGAACACGGGTATCCAGTCTCTGGCGGGTTCGCCATGCCACCCGTCCCCTTAAACCGGAACCTCCCTGCCCCCTTCACCTCCCAGATGGGGGAGAACTCCCTGTTCATGGGTGGGACTCCCTCCTACTACCAGCTGTCCAACTTGCTGGCTGATGCCCGCCTGGTATTTCCAGTGACTACTGACCCCCTGGTGCCGGCAGGCCCCGTCAGTTCCTCCTCCACGGCTACCTCAGTCACTGCCAGCAGCCCCTCCTTCATGCTCAACCCCTCTGTGCCAGGGATGCTGCCCAGCTACCCACTCCCGTTCTCACAGCCACTCCTGTCCGAGCCGAGGATGTTTGCGCCTTTTCCTTCCCCCGTCCTGCCCAGCAACCTTGCGCGGGGCATGTCTGTCTACCCAGGCTACATGTCCCCACACGCAGGTTACGCAGCTGGTGGTCTTCTCCGGACCCAGGTGCCTCCGTTTGACTCTCACGAGGTTGCCGAGGTGGGGTTCAGCTCCAATGATGATGAGGATAAGGATGATGATGTGATAGAGGTCACTGGGAAATAGCTGGGGAACCCCTCCCCACCTCACTGGGGGTCCCTAGCAGCCCACCAAGCTGGAAGGCAGTGATTTAGGCTTTCGGAGAATAAGGTGCTTGGCAGGAGGGAAAGGGAAGAAGACAAGGAAGAGGGGTTGGCCTTGTTAGCAGAACTCTGTGGCTGTTTAACAAAAGAGGAAAAAGAAACCCACCAGAGCAGCAATAGTGGGAAATCAGGGACCCAGAACAGGGATAGAAGGGCAGGGTAGCCTGCCTCCCTTCCTTCCTGCCTTGCTTAGGCTGTCTGCTTGCTCACCCGCCCATCTGAGTGTAGAAGCTCACATACCATTTCTGTCTTTGGAAACATTCTCTCCCAAGAGAGCTGCCTTACCAGGTGACTTACCTTGGCCTGGGGAGGGGAAGAGGGAGACAGAGTGAGTGAGAGAAGGAGGGGGAGCAGACTCAGATCCCATGTGAAGTGGGGTCTTAGGGAGTGGGAAGGAAGCAGACCACGTGTGTGCGTGCGTGTGTGTGCGTGTGTGTGTCTGTGTGTGCATTTGCACATGCATGTATGTAACAGGGTGAAGAGGGGAGGGGAGGGAGGGAGGAACTAAGGGGGAAACTAAAAAGCGAATTTATCTTTTTTTAAATGGAAATCAGAGTGTGGTGGTTCATGGCAACTGTTAGCTGAACATCAAGGTGAGCCTAGGAGAAAAGCCATGGAATCACAAGTTTCCTTCTAGCTGGGTAAAGAGAAGGCCCAGCTAACTCAAGTCCCTGGTTTTCAGAGCCACATTTATTTTAGAATTTGGGGGATATCATGAGAGAAAATGGGCATTACCAATGTGTCTCTGGCCATCTCTGAGCAGATCTCCCTTTCCAGGTGGGATAGACAAGCACTGCAGTATGAGTGAGAGGTCATGGAGTTGTGGCTGGAAGACATTCTTCACCAGGTGAAACTAAGACCCCAGCTGCCTATCATGGTGGCCTTTCTTCCCTGTTAGAGCGTTCCATGTTAATTTATTTCTTATGGGCAATTATTTATTATTTGGATATTATCTCTTTTTTGGGGGGTTGGAGGGGTGGGGAAGGTTAGAGGTAAGGAGGGTAGGAGATAGAAAGGCAAATTTTAAGATATCCCAGATCCTATAGCTGTGATGAATAAAGATCCTGAGTGGATGATGAGTTGGCCAGGGAAAAACAGACTTACCAAGGATTAAAAAGCTATGTTTTGGGGACATAGCCACTCGAGAAGATTAGGGAATCCTGAGACTGGATAGTTAGTGGAGGTAAGACGCAGAAATTGGAACTTGGGTTCATGGAAGTTGTTATTGGGGTATAAGTAACCTCCACATTTGGAGCCATGTCATCTGGTGCTGATGTTGGAGGCCCGCTCGCTGTGCTGAATAGTTAAGCTGTACATGGGAATCTGCTATGTTGAGTTAATGGACTATTGCTTTCCTGTTAGGAAATGTCTTGATGTAGTCAGGTGATCAGTGTGGCCTGGTTTTGGGTGCCTCCGTCTTCTTTTAAAGAATATGGAGGAGGAACCTTTTCTCTGTAGGAGCCTTAAGTCTGGCTTTTGTCTTTGAACACAAACACATTAGTTGTTCTGGTCTCCCCTTCCCTGTTGCCAATGGCAGAGAGGGGCCACCTAGTCCTCAAGCATAAACACTGGCTATCTTCTGTTATTGGCACATCCTGTGTCGTCTTGTCTGCTCCCCTCCATCACCTCTGACTTCACCAGGCAGTTCTTTATCATGAATGAATCATGTCTGGCTTTAGAGCTTTACCTCCTACTCCTGGCTCCTGCCTGACTGGACAGCTGCTGGCCTGGCTCTCCCCAGCCCAGGAGTTGCTTAGCCTCCTGTAGCTCTTCTCACCAGCCTCTTTTTTCATGTCAGAGGACCTTAGTGTTCTTGGGGATTGTCCGTAAAGAAAAGACAAGGAGACAGGTGACAGGGTGCATGTGTGAGAGAGTGTGCGCATGTGCGTGTGCATGTGTGCTGTTCAGTAACACCAAAAGTGGAACTTAAGGAGCTTGCTTTCTCTGTTTTCATAAGCATCCTCTGAGACACTTAATTCTTCTACTCATAGAAGCCTTAGATCTACAATTTAGCTATGCAAATTATTTTAATAATTTAAAAATAGCAGTTCCAGCCGTGCTTTCTCTGTTAGATGCAGCCCAAGAATGGATCCTGAAGGGATTCAATTGGAGTAGTCTCCCAGGCTGACGCTGATATTAGTAGATGTCCAATTTGCAGAATATTCAGAACTTGGGTTATACAAATGCCCCCCAAGCCCTGGAACACTAAGATTCCCAGAGGTGCTCATGTGTGTGCGCATGCGCGCTCGTGCAAGTGCTGTGAGCACATAGGAGAAAGGAGTATTTCTGTTTCACTTACAGGAAATCACTCCAGCAGTCTGAGAATCCAGAGACCTTTTCAGTAGGGAACTGAAAGCAGTCACTGGAGGGACAGACTTGTTAAGTTGCCAGGAAGTGTGTGAGTATTCTGAGAGGAAGCACATGTCTGTGCTCTACCCAGTGGTTCCAGGGCCTGAACTTGCTTCAGCTCAGCAGAGGGCCTAATTCTGGGAGCCTGGCCCAGGTAGAGAAGGCTTTTGCTGATAATATGCAGCTTCTGTTGCATAGGGGGTCAGGATGAGATCATGGAAAGGTGAAGTTCAGTCTTTTTTTTTTTTTTTTGTAATGAACCTGAAAATATTTTTAATTTTTTTGTATCTCCTCATGTGTGGACAAACATGCATGCACAGCAGGCATGATCATGTGTGTAAGGGAAGCAGAAAGTGTCTCAGAATTTACGAACCATGTTTTACAGTTTCTTTGATCAGAAACACTGGTGGTAAACTCTGTGTGGTGGCATACACCTGCAATCCCAGCACTCAGAGGCTGAGGCAGGAGGATCTCCAACTGGATGCCATCCTGGGCTACATAGCAAGACCCTGTCTCAAAAAACCAAAGGAAGAAAGGATGACAGGCAGGCAGACTTGGTGGTGTCTTCTACCCACCATCCAGGCCCGGGTGGGAGATGGGGAAGGAAGGCTAGTGATCAGAAGGAAGGCAGATCAGACCCAGGCATTTTTCCTCACTGCTGTGTGCCATGGAATGTTTTCAAGGGTCTCTCAAGTCCCACGCATCTGGTGTAGCCTAAGTTCTTCTAGGGAACACAATACTCAGTGGTTCAAGATTACCATTTCTAGTGATGATTGATTTCTTTTCCTTAATCTTTGGATAAAGACTGTTGGAAGGGACAAAGTAGATATTTAAGAAAAGTAAATGAACCATGGTGGGTTAATTCTTTTTCTTCACATAGGATGTCTGAAGTCCTCACTCCTTCGAGTTGTACTGTTTAAGCATCTGTTTCATCGTATCCTGGTATAAGGATAATTCTTGTCTGGTCCTTAGAACTCTCTTCCCTAGGAATTAGTGTGTAGATTCTTTATGCATTTGTGACTCAAAACTAAAAATAAATTTCCTGCTCTAGTGGTATGAAGCAAAGAGCTGGAGTAAATTTTGCTGATTGGTTGAAACACAACCAAACATGAACCACATAGGCAGGACTATCCCTAGCAACCCGTGAGCAGAGCAAGTTGCTCTGTATGTTGGGATGTTTAAGCCTGGCATTCACTGCTGTGGAACTGAGTCCTCATCCCACAAGGAAAGTCTTCTGGGGGCTTTACATTCCTTGTTCTCCTTACATTCACCTAAGTTGCTTTTCTCTCACCAAAACTCCTAAGAAAAGCCGTCCTTCCTCCAAAAGACCCTAGGAGACATTCTGGCCCTCTACTGACTGTTCTTAGGAAATCAGCACCTCAAGGCCTGAGAATGCTGCACTGTCCATTGCTCACCTTCAGACTCGGTTCCTCTCCTATCCACTCTTCTTGTGCCGGGTGTATTCCCCTCAGTGTCTGTTCTGTGCCACTAGCTTGGCCCTAGGCCTTATATGAATACCTGAGTCTTACAACGATGAACTTCCTTAGCAGGCAGTGCCCACCTTCTTTGCTCTTCAGGGACCCGAGCCTGCGCCTTTCCCCTCTCACAGGTCTGGTTAGTTGAATGGTGGGGAGAGGTAGCCAGGCAGGCTGCAGAGTCTGCAATGGCAAAGGCTAGGGGAGGTTTGGGAACTCTGTGCTAACACTACTGGGATGATACTTAGAAGAGAGAGGACCTCATACTGTGACCTGACCCAGGACCCTCCCTGGAAGAGAGCTCAGTGCAGCTGTGCAAGGGGGAGAGAGAGAGAGAGAGAGAGAGAGAGAGAGAGAGAGAGAGAGAGAGAGAGGGAGAGGGAGAGGGAGAGGGAGAGAGGTGCACCTTGGTGTAAAATGATTGTTATCTGGCTGTTATTCAGGGTGGGCTGAGGACTTACCAGGAGAATCCTCTGAGCCTGCCCAAGAAGGTTTTTCCCTTGTATCCTCTTCAGAGGGATCAGAGGGTCCAGGTGGGTCGAGGAGGTCGCAGTGGATAACCACTAAGGCCACACTGCTGCCAAGGGGATGGGGGGAAATGAAGTGGTCCCTGGGCCCTGGCACCTGGCTTTAGTTTTCCGTCTTCTTTCCTCAGGACGCTCCTGAGGCCTGGGACCTGCGCCTGGCTTAGAGGAGCATCTGTGGCTGGGTGACCCAGCTGCTGGTGTGAACATGGGCTTCCCCTCCTCTCTTAGCAGGGCAGGCACTTCTGCCCCACAGACTGGGCAACTGGCTGTTTCTATGATGTATTTATTTTTACTTGTGTTTCATGTCACTTTTTTAAAAAAGCAAACAGAACAATTGTAAGTTAGTATAACTGCCTATCAGTTTTCTTTATTTCTCTTTTTGTAAAATAAAATTTAAACTCAAGAAGGCAGTATTGTTTGATCAAGGAATTGTCCGGACAGCTGTTTAGCTGGGTGATGGTGAAGGGAGCCTATCTTGGAGCATACCGGGCGCTGGCACAGCTTTCGGGGTGAGACAGGTGGGGACGGATGGCAGGCTCTTTGTTAGCAGCAGGGTTTACTAGGCTTTTTCTGCCTTTGTTCACTGAAGGAGATTTGGGTTCTTCCTGCTACCACTACATTTCCAGGCTCCCGAGGGAGGAAACAGCGAAGCTGAACTGGAGCTGCTGAGACTAAGCTGGTCCTAAGCCATGGCAGGTCTTGCAGGGGCAGCCCTGTGTGGGCTGTGTGCGGCTGGCGGTCGAGCCAGCATTCGCACTTTTGGAGGGTGAGAGGAGGTGTATCCATTTAAGTGGCCGGTGGCGGTGTTGGACAGTATCTTACACTGCATGTGTGCTCTGTAGTTGTCATTTGAGTTAGGGTTTCAGCCACTGTCCACAGAGAGCTAACCAAGACAAGAGGAGGAACCCTGGCGAGACATTCTGTGGAAATGAATAAAGGGAGAATTAAAGCCTCTGTGTGGAGTACTTGGACAGAGGAAGGCAAGAAGAGACCAAGGCTAAGTCTGGGCTCACGATAAAACATGTACCCTTGGAGATGATAGGTCTGGGAGTGGAGGGTGGATGGGATGGAAGGTTGAATGAGCCAATTAGTAAAGAAGGTACCTTGCAACGGTGACTGCTGCCTCCTGGTGGCCAGTCCAGGCCTTGCAGGGATTCTGCCAAAGGTGGCGCTTGCACATTAGGAAGCCACCCGGCCAGTGTCCTGCAGCCTATGATTCCAGGCTGACTCTCCTTTTACAACAGAGTGCTGAAAGCTTCTAGGACACCCCTAAACTCTGATATGTGATTCTGGAGCACCCAGCTAGGCTAAAGGAAGTGAGGAGAGGACACGAAGAAGAAAGGGCAGCTTCAGACACTGACTTCCTGAGGAAAGTTCATTCACTTCCACAAGGCAGAACTGACTGTAAACCCTGTAGGCAGAGGCACTCTGAGTCTACGTCTCTGAGTCTATGTCACGCCCCCTCCTGTGTCACAGGAAATGTTTTCAGGGGTGTAGCCAACCTGCCTGGAGCACCTGACAATCATGTTTGATGTTCGCAAGTAAAACAACTGCCACGACCAGCTGGCTGAGCCCTGAGTGCCTGGGAAGGGCCAGCTGCCAATTCAGCCAGTCTGCCCAGAATGCTAGGCCAGGCTTGGCCCTGTGGATGAGGTTCAGTCCTCCCTGCCCACAGGAGGAAGAATGTGGAGCAGAGGAAAATAAAGCCAGGATTACAGCTGCCCCTAGGTGCCCTTCTAGTGCACAAGTGGGGTCCCACAAGACATACTGCCCCTTGTCTGCTGACTTTCTCCATGGCCCCCTTCCTGGGGTGCCCCTTCAGAGAAACCCCCTCCCACACACCAAGATAGCCCTTGGGCAGCCTGTTTTGTAGCCAAGCTTATGAGAAGCCAACCTTACGAGCATAGTCATCTTTTCCTACTGCCTCCCCTGTAAATCTGGGCTTCTCTGGCAGGGTGCTTTGTGGTTTCTAGGTCTTCAGAGATACAAGACATGATCAAAAGGTATGTCAAATGTTTAAATTAAAAAGTTTATTACAATAAAAGACATTGCCATTAATTCCCCTCAAAATACTCCACTTGGCTTTGAACACACTCATCGTTCTTGCCACTCACTGAAGCAGTTCTGGAAGTCCTCTCTCTTGACTGCCTTTAGTTGCTCTGTCATGGCTGTCTCCATGTCTTGAACTGATTCAAAAGATTTACCTTTCATGGTCATTTTGACATTGGGGAAGAGTGAGAAGTCACATGGTGCCAGATCCAGGGAATAAGGTAGATGAAGACACACTGTGATGTTTTTCTTTGACAGAAATTGCTGTATCAGAAGTGATATGTGACAGAGTGTTGTCAAGATAGAGGATGAAACTAAAGACTCATGAGAAAGGACTTCCAGAACTGCTTCAGAAAGTGGCAGGAACCATGGAGTGTTTTTGAAAACGGGAAGTATTTTGAGTGGGGATTATTGGCAATGTGTCTTTTAGTGCAATAAAAAAATTTTAATTTAAACCTTCACCGTATTTTTTGATCACACCATGTATGAGCTAAAGATTAAACCTTATCTGGTGGAAATTTGCTCATCTTTTGCCTGTGGGGAGCCTGAGGAGTTGCAATTACTCAAGAGTGTAAGAGAAGCTCACCTAAATGGAGAAGGGTGGAATTGTGGGTCTTAGAATTCTTGAAGAATTATGTGTTCAGTTAACCAAAGATGTGGAGGGGAACCCAAGGAGCTTACACTTAGGAGTTACCTGGGTTATTCTAAACCAGAAGGGCCTCCTCCCAGCCACAAGCCCTGTACTGAAGGAGAAACCTGGAAGAGAGGCATTCTCTGGATTCTGAGCTGCTGACGGGCAGGGGCTTTGGTTTTGTTCACTATTTCCTGCTCCTGGAACTTTCCTGACAGGGAGTTGTTGGGTGCTGTGAGTTGGGGGTTCCAACTCATAGCCACCCTTTGTACAACAGACTAAAACACTACCATACTCTGTGCCATGCACACCATCTATATGTTTGAGCCCATTGTTGCAGTCACTGTTCTCATTTTGAGTTATGCCATATCAGCAAATGGAGGTTCCCGTCATTAAGGTGGACTCTACTTTGAGGCGGCAACTCTTCTCCATTCCTCTTTTAGATGTTTTCCAGCCTGGAGGGCTCATTTTTTGGCACTGTATTTGACAGAGCTTCTCTGCTATTCATAGGTTTTCAATGGCTGATTGTTTTGGAAGTGGGCTGCCGGGTCCTTCTTCCTAGTCTCTTTTAGTCTGGAAGCTCAGCGGAAACCTGTCCACCATGGGTGGCCCTGCTGGTATCCAAAGTACTGGTGGCATAGCTGTCAGCATCGCAACACACAAGCCCCCACAGCACGACAAGCTGAGACATGCGGGGGTGACAGGAAGTGGTGCTTGGTAAGCATTGGCTATAAGAATGATCACGCTTGTGCAAACTGAAGTAGAGTTGACGGGTGGGTGAGTGGAGTCAGGAAGCAGATAGTTGCGCTGTCCAGAAGCTGGATCCTCCAGCCGCTTCCCTGAGCCCATCTGGTTCCCAGCCTTGTCAGGAAGCCTCAGTGAGAGAAAGTGGCAAGGGCAAGGGTGACACATACGCTCGAGGCCAACACCTTTGTGCCGCTCCTCCTTAATCCGTACAAATGCTCCTCTCCAGTCCTGGGCTTCCCGGACCCGAGGGTGGCCTTCCACTGCAGGACCACGTCCCCCGCACTGGGGGCCGCGTGGTATCTGTGGGCTTTCCGCCAACCCAGGTACCCTGGGTGTGTGTCGCCGGGTCACCTTCAGTAGCGCAGTGGTTTTTTCCAAGCGGGAAGGTGCACACGCGGCGGGCTCCACCCCGGCCGGGCCCCGGGATTGGCGCACGCGTTGCCATGGAGATGGGGTGGGGCAGGCCTCCGCCCTCTGGGCCCTGAGCGCACGCGCCCAGGGCCACGGCCACGTCCCGCTGCGGGAGGGGGTGGAGCTAGCGTGAGCGGCGCGCGCGCAGGCTCCGAGACGCGCCCCGGGCGGCCCGCGCGGCGGCTGTCCAGGTGAAGGCCCGGCGGGGGTCGCTGTCCGCCCGTCTCTGCGCCCGCAGCTGCCCGAAGCCGCGCCCGAGCTGGACCGCGGGTCACCCAGGGCCTCCCCAGGCCTCGGCGGCTGGCGCGGGGGGCGGAGCAGCGCCCGAATCGCCCCGTGGCTCCGCCCCGTCGCGGAGGCCGCGCCTCTCCACCCGGGCTGCAAACTTTCGCGTCCCAGAAGTTGCGGAGGTGCGCTGGGCGCCGCGAGGCCGTGGGCGGAGAGGCGGGGCCGGGCGAGCAAGGCGCGGGCGCCGAGTCCCGGTCCTGTGGCTCCGCGCCGGGTCCTTTAAGGGCCCGCCCTCCGCCGGGGCGCACGTGAGCGGCTTCAGGAAGCCGACTCCAGGCCGCCAGCACCCGGGGAGGCCGCCGTAGTGGCCATCTGACCCCAGGAGAAACTGAGGCCCGCGAGAGGGCAGAGCCTGCCTAAAGTCAGCGTTAGGCGCTGCTTCAGCGCCAAGCCTTGCGGTTGGAGGCCTCCAGAGGAAGGGCATGAGCAGGGCCCTAGTGCAGAGCCCTGACATCGAGAGGCTGGGTCTGCCCCCCCCCTCCCCGATTTCCCCAAAGGATCTGAGGATGGGGTGGGGATTCTTGCACGGGCGCCTGTGGGCTTTCCTTGGAAACAGGGTGGGGCGTGGAGCGTGGTGCCTTGTTCACTGGCTATTTCCTCGGCTGAGGTGACTGCTGTTTTCTGTCCCCAGCACTGGACACTTGGCCCCTGCAGCACTGGATGCCATGAGTTGCTAAAAAGTGGGCTTTTCAGGTGAGCTTCCCCAGCCTGTCTTCTACCCTTTCTCTTTGCGTTGCCTCTTCTCCTTCCTGGACTGCCCAAAGCTCGGGGGCCGAAGGAGCGTTTTTACCCCGATTCTGAGCAGTTTGGGAATTGGAGGAAGAGAAAGGTGAGAGCTAAATTCCCTTCAGACAGGAAGTATGCAGCTGAAAGGGTAGGTCAGAGTGAGGGCTTGTCACTCCCAGGGCAAGTGGTGGCCTAGATGCCGGCAACTTCCAACATGGATTAAATGCTTAGGCTTTTCTGGAAGCCAGTCACCAGGGAGGCAAGGGGGAAAGTGGAAATGAGCTGGAGTCAGATTGCTTGGGTTCCCATTTGCCTGCATTTTTGTCCAAGTGGCTCTGTTTCATACCTGTGTGACCTTGGACAAGTGCCTTGACCTCCAACATTTGTTTCCTGACGCACCCCTGCCTTGTTGGATATTTTTCAGGATTAATGAAATAGCTGGGTTTCAACATGTAGACAGAGCCTGGCATCATAGCAGGTACTCAGCAGGAAATTTATCATTATCATCAGAGAAGACAGGAGAGAAACAACTAGGGGCGAGGTGAACAGGACAGGGAATCCTGCAGGAAAGGTGGCAGAACTGACAGGCAGGAGCACAGATGGGGAAAAAGACCAGTGGGAGGCTTCTCACTGTCATGACACCAGGGTTTAGAAATGCCTTTGTCCTCTTCGTGGGGCGAAGGCTGTGTGCTTAGACTCCAAAGACACATTTTCTCAACACCCAGAACTCTCAGGGAGCCAATAATTCCACAGAGGTAAGTTTTCTGTAGGGATGATGTATTGCCACTGCAGCCATAAAACGTTTTAAATTTTAAATGTTTAATTTTAAATAATTGGAGTGAGAACGTTCCCCCAGTGGGCCCCATGCTCCCCTTTCTCCTTAAACAGCCCTCTGTGTGCAGCGATATCCCAACCACCCCTCTCCGCGCCATTCCTCAGAGGAAGCCTTATAAGAGGGTTAGGTCTCTGGCTCCAAGCTGCATGGATGCCTAGATAGTTTGCCTGGAATGGTTCGCACACTGGCTTCCGTTTTGATCCTAGACCTGTTCCCATATAGCTGCTCTGCCTCCTTTTTTGTGCAGTCCTGGGAGTTGAATCCAGGGTCTCACCTGTGCTTGGCAAGCCCTCCACTCCAAGCCACTCCCTGAGCCATTTTTATTTATTTGTTTATGTTTTGAGACAGGATTTCTCTCACTAAGTTGCGCAGGCTGCCTCTGGCCTTGAGCTCATAATCCTCCTGCCACAGCCTCCTGAGTTGCTGGAATTCCAGGTGTGCACCTTGGCTCCTGGAGCTTCTCTGCCTCTTACGCATAACCAGTTACTTTCCTCTCTTTTGTGTTTCCACTACCAGCAGCCTTTTCCTCTTTTTAACTGCTTTTGATCTTCTGTAGGCTGGGAAAGTGGAATGAAGCTTGTTAGCCATGGTGCTTCATGTCTGGGAAGCTTAGACCTGGACTTCGTTCTGGCTGTTCAGGCTGTTCTGCTCTGCTCTCTCTGGTTCTGAATGGGTGAGCTGCGGGAAAGCAAGGTTCCCTACAGGCCAAAGTACCCAGGAAAGGAGAATTTCCTATGAAATGCTCTTCCTGTGGCACCTTTTCCCCTGGGGTTTTGTGCCGCTTGGCGTTCTTGTTTCCGTAAGCGTCTGTCCTCCCTCAGGTAGTACGTGAGACTCAGCGGGTCTGGGCTGGTGGTGTGGCCCCACAGTGGGAAGGAAGAGGTGATATGAGGGAAAGGTAGGCTGATGGTATCTGTCCCATCTTTGGGAGAGATGGGTCAAAGCCAGGAATATGTCCTGGCTGACTCATCCCTGTTACTCAGTGACTCAGTTTCCCCAGGTGTGACCAGAGCTGCCAGCTGTTCCAAGAACTTCAGCGATTGTGATTAAGAAATAAAGAGGCTGTGGCTGCAGTCATCCTTTGTAGCCGCCTTCTAGGTCACTATGTGTAAACACCTCTGACCCCTCCCCTTCCCTGGTCAGAGGACCCGAGGCAGGGCTGAGGCTGGGCCAGAACTGGCTGGCTGGTAGGCTTGGTCAGATCAGGCGGTAAGCCTCCTCACCCTCCCCTCTCTTTTTCAGCTGCTGTGGGGTGCCGTGGGGGGTGCCCACAGCCATGTCGGACCTTCTGCTGCTGGGCCTGATTGGGAGCCTGACTCTGCTCCTGCTGCTGACGCTGCTGGCCTTTGCCATGTACTCAGGGCTGCTGGCTGTGGTGAAAGTGAGTGCTGGCTCACCCCCCATCCACAATATCACCGTGGCCTACAAATTCCACATGGGGCCGTATGGCGACACTGGACAGCTTTTCACGGAGAGCTGCAGCATCGCCCCCAGCCTTCGGTCTGTCGCTGTCTATTATGACAACCCGCAGGTGGTAAGGAGCCTCCACAGGGTTCCCATGCAGGAGGGAAGGAGTTGAGGCGGGGAGGCTGTGATAGGAATTGGGCTGGGTGGGGAGGGAGCTTGGGTGACCAACGGCAGGATGGAAAGGTCCGTGAGCTGGTGCTGCCAACTGCCTCCTTTCTGAGCTTGCTGGCCTTCCAGGTTTGCCTGGACCACACTGCAGGCATCCATCAGCTGGCTTGCCAGGGCCCATGTCTGGCTCCCCTTGTTTGCATCTGCTCATGGGTTTCTGAGTGCCATAATCCATATCACTGTGAGTTCTTAGCTTCTGCCTGCACCTTGGTCCCCTGCCTTCTTCTCTTGCCCTCCCTGCTTCCCTCTCCATTCAGGCCAGTGCTTCAAAGCCTGGCTGTTCTCATCCTTACAGCCTCTAGGGCTGCCTCTTGTTTCTCTATATTCCCTCCGTCAGCTCTCATGCCATGGCTGTAGGACATGGGGACTTGGAATCCCATCTCTCCAGCTATTCTGGTGCCTCCTGCCCCAGTGATGTGGCATTTCCTTAGACCTCAAGGCACCTGATTGGGAGAGGGCCAAGTGGAGCTAGATGAGTTACTCAGAATGCCCAGGATGCTGGGGTCAGAGACAAAGCCAGCATCCCTGGCACCCTGTGGGCGTCTGGCTGTCCTACAGACTCCCATGAGTCAAAGCTTGCCAATGAAACCTCCTACTATGCCATGGGGTGGTGCTCGCCACAGCTAGATGGGCTAGCAGCACTGCCAAGAGCTCTTTGGCCTTCATTACCACCCATACCAAACCAAGCATTTGGAATCCCCAACCCTGATTTCCTTGTCTGGAAAGCTCAAGTGGACTAGCTCTGCAGCCTACTATTTCTGACCAGGCCTCACTGGTCAGCACTCAGATGAAACACCGGTGTGCTGATTCCCTCTGTGTGCCTGGTCCTGCTCAACAGCTGCCCTCTGGAGATGAATCAGGCCAGGCTCTACCCCTAGGAAACTGGTTGGCAAAGGCAGCCTATCACAAATGGTTTTTCTAACCAGACACTAGGCTCAGAAGTTTGAGCTTGAGGGTTTAGGAAGTGAGCCTCAAGTATGCTGGGGAACAGGAAATCTGCTCAGAGAAAAGATGGATTTCACCGGTGCCTTCTCCTATGGATGGAATTTGTCTCTGCCATGATGGGCAACTTGGCTAAGGAGACTGAGAACCGAGGCCAGGGAATGTGGAATGAAGGGGAAGTGTGGCAGGTGGAGAAAGAGGCAGCAAGGTTCTCCGGGCTAGGTGGAGCAGGAGGAGCGGCTGTTGGGAGGAGTGTGGTTGTACCTTTGTTTTAGGAAGCTAACTGGAGGGCAGGAGGAGGAGGGAAGGAGATAAGGCAGAGAGGCCATGGAAGAGACTGGGCTAGGCCCAGATGAGAGGTGACATGGGCTGGTTGAGGGATAAGTGGACATTGTCTGAGGTTTCATGGTCGCATGACTGAGCAAGGGCGTTAATTGGAGTTGGAAGCACTGGTCCAAGTGAAATGGGAAGCAGCTCATTGCCTCTTAGGTTGGAGGGGCTAATTCCAAGGTGGAAAGGGGCCAGTACAGCAGGTACCCTGTGGTTGCTACTGGGGGCCAGGTCAGGGAAAAATGAGATAGGAGAACCCTGGAAAGGAGTGCTCTCCCCGCCGGCCTGGGCACTGCTTCCAGGCAGCCCACCACAAAGCTCTTCCCGAGATGGGGTAGGCCATGGGTGTTCAGGGCAGGCATAGTCTGGCTTGGGTGCTGGTCCAGGGGGGTTGTGACCTGAGGTTACAGTCTTGAGGCCAGCAGTCCTAGGTTCTGATTCTGTCCACTGAGTTTGGTGTGCAATCTTAGGCATATCGCACCACCTTTCTGAGTTTCTACTTCCTCCTGTGCAGAGCAGTGGTAAATTACTTGCTTTATAGGCTGGCAAGAGTTCACTTAAGTGATACAGGTGAGGTATTTGCCTCAGCACCTGGTCCTCAACAGATGTTTAGCAAGAAGAAAAGGCTGGAAAAACACTCATTAGCACGTACTGAGGAGCCGGTCGGAGCGTGCTGACCTGGCTGTGAACATCTGGCCAGCAGACAGGATGAATGAACAGGTTAAGGTGGCTCCTCAGGTTCCACCCTTCCCAGGCTTGGGTCACTCCAGAAGATGCCAGTGTCCACATTGAAAGCTGGCTCACACCCTGGCTCTTGGGACAGCTCGGGGACACTTGGGTTTCCACCTCCTTTGGAGCTGGGCAGTACATTTTCGGCCTGGTGGAGGTTGGGAAAGGTCCAGGGAACCAGGAACCCTGAGGATCCAGGTGTTCATGGCTATCGCAGACCACGTGGTCCACACTCCATTCTGTAGGACAGGAGCTTGAGGGGCAGACAGCAGGAGGAAAGCACTGACCACATGCCGGGTCATTTTCATTTACCAGATATCTGAGCACTGGATCTGGGGCAGGCTCTGTGCTAGGCACCAGACACCCAAGAGATGAAGGGACCCAGCCATCAGGACCTCTTGGCGTGGTGGGGTGGAACCTGGAGGGGAGGTGCTGGCCCAGTCCCGGGAGGGCTGAGAACCCATGCGTGCTGCACCCTGGTTGCTTCTGCTAGCTGTGGCTAGCTAGCATCAAGCCCTGTGCATTCTGGTTCTTAGAGGAAGATAGGACATGGGCCAACACCAAGTGGCCCCTCCATTCCTCCCAGCCACGCACGGTGCGTGTCAGTGTGCTTCTCGGGGAGGGTGGGGAGAAGCAAGGCTGTTCCAAGTTCAGGAGTGGAGCAGTGAGTAGCCAAGTAAGAGGTGCCGCCTGGCTTTGGATGCCACCCCCCACCATGGGGCGTAGACTGACGGCTCTATGGCCATGACCCTTCCTGGCCTGAGCTGGGCAGAGGAGAGGCTGGTCTCTGACAAAGGCCTGGGGAAGCCCCACTTTGTCTGGTATGGCTCTAGGAAGTAGCAGAAGAAAGGGTACCTCCAAGGCAGGACAGTGGCAGGTGCTGGGGACCCTTTCTCGTCGGATGCTGCTGGAGCTCTTAGCCCTGAGTCCTGGGGTTCTGTGCAGGAGGAGGCCTCCAGCTTGGGACAGATGGTTTCTGCGATGCAGGAGGAAGGCTTCCATTCCTCTCCCTGCATGGCATGGCTGAGGGGGAGGGGTGGGGAGGAGGGAACACATGTTGGGAAGTGGACAGGCCCTGGCAGTGGGTCACATGTGTCCCTGTCCTGTCCAGGGCCCAGCATTCATGGAGTGCAGGTCATTTCCTCCTCAGGGTACCCAAGGGAGGTGCAAGGCATTCCAGAGGCCAGGGTCAGGTGTGGGTGGATGTCAGTCTCAGACACGCCCTATCTCCCGGGGGCGGGGAAGGGTCCTAGCCCTCAGCCCTGCTTCTGAGGTGGGTGCTGGGGTTGTGGCACTGACAGCCTCCCCTCCTAGGCCTGGTCTCTTTGGGATCCTTTAGTGTTAGAGGGAAGGGTAGGTGCTGGGAGGACCTGTGCACCTCTGGCCTGGGGACCGTAGCTGGTGGCTGGGCTGCTGCTACTGTGCCTATGGGTCTGTCGTATGTGCCACCACCTCCACTTCTGTTTGGGGCTTAAGCAACCTGCCTGCTTGCCCTTGTGGGAGCCTGGCTGAGGCCAGAGGTATGGCAGCCAGCTGAGTTTACCTGGGGCCCACCTGGATCTGCTGCTCACATCTGCAACCTGGCATGGGGCGCTCACCCCAGGCACAGAGTGGGTAGGGAAACTGGTGGCCCTTTGGATTCCTTCAGAAGCTAGACTGCCATGTCCCCTCTTTCCATTGTCCACTGAGAATCAGTGCCTGCGGCTGCCAAGTCTGCAGGGCCCAAGGCTAGCAAGAGCTCTTCGTTAAGCTGGTGCCACCCACTGCACCACTCAGACAAGCGGGATATGGGGTCCCCTGCCCGCCCCTGGAGGCACTTGGGCCCTGGAGCCTGGGAAGGGTCAAGGGAGTCACATCTCTCAGGATTCACCTTCTCAACAAGGGCAGTGGGAATGTGGGCTAGGCTGACGTTTCCTGAGGGCTGGGCTGTCCCCTACCTGCCCCAGTTGCCCTGTGGTTATTTTTTGCCAGGCTAGGCTTTTGCTGTGCAGCAGGTCAAGTGTGGGCCAGGGCTGACAGGCCAAGCTGCTCTCTGCCCACTAGTGCTGCCCTGGGGAAGGAGAGGCGGGGAGGCGTGCAAGAAGAGGGCTTTGGATTCACCCTTCTGGGTTTGACTGGCGGCTCCCCTGTTTACATTGTGTGACTCAGGGTGAGTCACCGGACCCTCTCTGAGTCTGTCTCCTCATCTGTCAGATGGGGATAAAGGGATCTCTCCCTTAGGGTTTGTGGTGGTGGTGGGTTTTATTGTTTTGTTTTGTTTTGTGTTTTTGTGTGCTAGAAATTAAACCCACATTAAGCATTTGCTGTAACCTGAGGTATACACCCTATGCCAGAGTTTTATTTTCGAGGGTCTTGGGTGATGAGGATAAGGTCCAGTACCTGGCCCCTCATGGGGCCAGTACTCCTGACATCAGCCCTGCCACTGAGAACCTGGTACCATGGGGCCTTTGTACTTTTAGGAGCCTTGCCTGCCTTCTGCAGTTTGCCTGGGCTGTGTGACAAGGCACAAAGCAGGGAAGGTCATTGGGTAGCCTCTTTCTAGCCAGGGCTGAATTCTTGGACTCTTAAGTGGCCCTGGGTGGTGTGGTGCAGCTCTGGAGCTGGTCTGCTTGGGTTCAAATCCTGATTCTAGCACTGCCTAGCTGTGTGACCTCTGTTGAGTAGCTCAGTGTCCTGGGCCTCAGAAACAGGGTTAATAATAGTACCCACCACATAGGGCTGTTTGGGTTTGATGAGCTGACCTGTGGAAGGCAGTGGCTGGTGTAGTCCTAGCCCAGCTCTTGTTCTGGACACTCAGAGAAATGGCTGCTCAGAAGAGGAAAGGGAGCAGGCAGGTGGGAAACATAGGCCTTTCTTAAGAGAAAAGGGGTTAGGTGCCAGTAAGGATGCTGCATGGAGCCAAGGTAGATGAGCTCTCTTGCCTTGTGGACACCTTCCAGGTGTGCCTTCCCGGCCCTTGACCACCTCGGTCCATTCTCTTGGTTGTGAATATGGCCTTTCCCTGTTACTAGTCCAGCCATGCCACTTGGGGCTTGCCTAGTGCCTGGCCTGTCTCCTCTTTGCTGGGGCCTGGCTCAGCTGCTTCTCAGCTCTGGCTTGCTGAGGGGCCTCCAAGGCTGCCCTCTACTCTCTGGGCAGGGAAGCAGGAAAAAGTATCCTCACTTGCGGAATTGTGGGGTTGCTCAGACAGGAAGAGAGCCCCTGTGCTCCCCATACCCCACTATCCCCAGGGCTCTGCCTCCTTATTGGCTCCTTCCCTCTACTGTGGCAGGAGCTCTTCCCTTTCTCCAGATAGGAGGACAGGAAGTTTGCTTTGTTGTTTATTTTTTTCTTGTATTTTTTAAAATTTCTTTTATTAAAAAATATTTCAACAATTTTTTGTGTGTCTTTGGGGGAAGGAGGTGTTTGATTGCGGTGCAGGGCTTGTGCTAGGGGATGTGTATGTGGATGTCCCGCTTCTGAGCATGCCTGAAGAACTTCCTGTGTGGGAAGGACCCTGGACCTTTCTACCTGGAGGCCTGGAGTGGTGGGGAAGATGGGAAGGCCTCATTATAGGGCAGCACAAGACCTGCTTCCTTGGTGGGCATTTGGGATTGGCGAGGAAGGGCGGCTTGGTGGGCAGCTACAGAAGGCTTTGATGGGAGGGATGGATCCGAGTCCTGCAGGAGGGAGTCTGGAATAGGGTGAGGACGGGTATTTCAGGCAGAGGAAGTCGCTCACACAAAGGCAGGCAGCATGGGAGGACGTGGCATGTTTGGCTGCAGATAGTTCCACGTGGGTGTTGAGGGTGGGGAGGGTGTGGTTGGAGAGGAGGCTGGCAGGGCAGCTGGGCCAGAGGCTGGATCTGTCCCTCCCTCCACCACATGTTTATCAGTGGGTGCCTGCCCATCTTGGCTCTGGCCCCTGCAGAACGGGGGAGGTGAGTGTGGGCTGAAAGACCGCCTTGCACCGTGGGCTTGGGAGTCTCATTTTGTCCTAGTGGTGAACTGGAAGCCATTGAGAGGGTCTAAGCAGGGGCAGTCACACATGTTTTAGCTCTGGGGGACTAAAGATTTTGAGCTGAAAGTTCTGAGGGCTGCTGAAGTCAGCCCAGAAGAGACCCTGGGATCCAAATGCCAACAGGCAGGGAACAGGTGGAGAGCAGAGAGCAAAGGGCCTTCCCCCAATTTCTCCCTCTAGCCTGTAGTGGGTGGCTTTCTGTTCAGCCCAGCTTGCTGGGGTCAGAGGCAGGCCGGCAGGCACCTTCCCTTGACCTGTCAGTGGAGGCCTGGGGGAACCTCCCGCTTACCGGCCATCTGCCATCTCAAGTCTTGGGGTGTGAGTGGTGTTGGTCCACCATCTAGAGACCAGATGTGGTACTGCAGCAATCTCCACAGCTCTGGGTGGAATGGGGGGGGGGGCTTCTGGCCAAGAGAGGCCACCAACCGCTGCAAGAAGACTTGATACAGACAAAAGAGCTCACAGCAAGATATTGGGGTGGGGGAAGGCTGTTGGGAGAGGAGAGGGGGTTATTGAGCTATCCTCAAGGGCTCCCCAGGGGAGCATTTGAACCTAGAGAAGGGTGCGGAGGAACTGCGTACTCTGGTTAGGCTAGATAGGAATTGCAGGCTCAAGGACAGTTGTTGGGACTGTGTCGTAGCTTCTGATAACCAACAGCAGTTTCGGAGCACTCGGAGAGCCCTTGTGTGGCCCCTTCAGTCTGAGTGTCTGTAAATAGACATGAAGGAGGTGGGACCCAGGAAGCCAAGGTCCTGGCTCACACCCAGGCTAGACATCCCAGCTGCAGCTCTGACCGTTGCCTCATGTTGCCTGCTACTAAAACTCTGAGCCAGGCTGACACCATAGGATTCAAGCACAGAGCAAGGAGGCTGGGAGACTCGTAGGGCCTGAGTCCCAAGCAAAGTGTGATTCTAAGGCGGGGCCCGGGTGGGCAGAGCGGAGGAGGCAGATCAGGGCTGAGAAGGCCCCAGGGATCACTGACTGTCCTAAGAGAGGCTTGTGAGGGAATGCAGAGGCATCTAGGTAGCAGTGACTTCACAGGGCTGGGAAGGGCAGGAACGGGAGGTGGAGAGAGCGGCCCGGTTTAAATTTAGGGGTCGTTAGGTCCTGGTTAGCAGGGTAAAGGAGCATCCAGATTAAGCAAAACCCAGAGTGGAGAGCACAAGGTGTGTGGTGAGTGTCCTGGATTTGGGAGCACCTCCCCTGGGGGCCCAGCCCAAGGACTGATACAGACAGAGGGTGGGAAAGTGGACGTGGAAACAGGGAGCAGGAGGTAGGGCAAACTGGGACCACCTGACGCTAAGAGGAGAAGTGCACGCTGGCTGCGTAGGCTGAGCCAGGCCTGGTAAGTGTTGAGGGTTCACTGTGAGAGCTGCATGTGGCCTGGGCTTCTGGAAGCCCAAAGACGGAATACCGGGAATGAGGGAGAGTGGTGGAGAGGGAGGCACAGCCATTAGGACCTGAGCAACTTGGAGGGAACCAGCAGTGCTTGGCTTAGCGAGGAAGGGACTTGGGAAGTGGGGCAGGTACCAGAGTGGGCATGGGTTGAAGAGGTCTAGGAGCCTGGTGATGGGGGCTGACACTGCCGTAAACCTTGGAGGAGATTCCGTCTCAGACTTGTGTCTTTTCCCCACAGTTCACTGTGGTCTCATATCCTCACCAGCACTTTCTGCAGCCCCTCTGCAGCCAGATGCCAGGTCTCTGCTCTGGTCTCCATCTTGTGTGTGCACCTGTGTATACATATGCACTCTTGCTTTCCTGGGGTATGACCAGGAAGGAGAGCTGTGGGCTCTTTCCTTTGTCCCCACTCCTCAGTCTCTTTCCTGGCCCCCATCACTTCTCTGCTCCCCCAGGAGGTTGGAGGGAAGCAAGGTAGTTGGACTGTGCTGGTTCCAGGCCTCAGAATCAGCCAGTCTGCCATCCTGCAGGGGCTAGCGGGTGACAGAAGGGCCTTTAGAAGATGGGAGGCCCCTTCAGCAGTGCTGTTGATGCGCTGCATGGAGGGTGATCTTTCAGAGGTCTTCTCCATCCTTCCCTCTCCTGGGCGCCTGAAAGGCAGAGGCTGGGTCTCTTCCCTCCCGTGACCTCTGGGTCTCTACCACGAGCAAGGCCTGTTTATTGAAGGGCAGGGAAGAATCTTGCATCAGCTCCATCCTGGTGTTGGGGTTGCGTGGACTGTTGGGGCAGGGACAGATGCAGAGGGAGAAAGGTCTGAGGGCCTCCTTTCTTTGTCCACTTCTGACCTCCTACTCTGCCCCACAGGTGCCCCCTGAGGACTGTCGCTGCATGGTGGGCAGCATCCTGAGTGAGGGAGAGGAGTCGCCCTCACCCGAACTCATCCACCTCTACCAGAAATTCGGCTTCAAGGTCTTCTCCTTCCCAGCACCCAGCCATGTGGTGACAGCCACCTTCCCTTACACCACCAGCCTGTCCATCTGGCTGGCTACCCGCAGAGTCCATCCTGCTTTGGACACCTACATCAAGGTGAGGTGAGGCACAGGCCTGCTGTGTGGAAGGGATGTTAGCCAGGTCCCTTGGGCGGTAACCAGGGAGGACTGCCCATGGTAAGAGGAAGAAGTAGCTTGGAGAGACCAACACTTTGGGGCCCTCATGGAACTGGTACCTGGGGCATAGGAAGATTGTCAGAGGCCATTGGCATCTCTTAGATGCCTGAGACCTTTCTGGGACCAGAATGTCTCCCAGGAGCTTCTCAGAAACCTGAAACCTGGCCTGGTCAGTTTGGCTCAGGTCCTTTTTTTTTTTTTTTTTTTTTTTTGGAGGTACTTTGAAGTTGAGCCCAGGGTCTCATGCATACTTTGCAAATATTCTACCACTAAGCTGCACCTCCACCCCCTTTGTTGTTTATTTTGAGACAGAGTCTTGCTAAGTTGCTCAGGCTGCCTCTGGCTTTGAACTTGCCATCCTCCTGCCTCTGCCTCCTGAGTCACTGGGATTATAGGCATGTGCCACTGTGCCCAGCTGGCTCTGGCTTTGACCAGAGGCATCTCTACCTGTACTCCAGGCTCAAACAGGTGGAAAGGCCCCTCCTGTCCCCACCCTGCCCAAGTCCTGCCAAGTGAGGCCCTAGGCTTCAGTGGCTGGGTAGGCTCCAGGTTCCCATGTGCTGCTCTGGCCCTGCCTCTGCATGGGCTTATGTCCTTGTTCCCTGGAGGGTCCTGACTCCTTCACTTCCTGACCTGGAAGGGAGTCATGCCAGCAGCCCAGCCTACGTGGAGGGATGAGGAGAGCTGGCCACCAGGGGTCTAACAAGGGTCTCTGTCTGCAGAGGTGTTTAAACTTGCCCTGTTGTCCATCCCTCCTCCTCTAACCATTTTATAAGCTTGGGTGCTGGGAAAGTGGCCTCAGTGTGGGTTTGCAAGTGACAGTTTGTGCACTCGTTCGCCTTGTATTATTCAGAGTGTCTGCTGTGGGCACTCCGCAGGGCACGGCAGAAAGTGCTGCTGTAGGAGAGAGGCATTTACGGTGAGGTAATGAAGACAGGTAGTAAATGTGAGACAGAAATAGGATATGTGCCAGGAAAGAGCAACACAAGAAAGTCAGAGATCCCACTTGGACAGAGGGGTCGGGGCAGTGCCTTAGAGTATGTTCCCTCAAGGCAGCCTCGGAGAGCCTTTGGGAAGGAAAGTAAGAACGTTCCAAGAAGGACAGGGTGAAGAGCACAGATTTGATCTGAATACAAGTGGGGGGGTGTGGTGGTGCACACCTACAATCCCAGCTTCCCTGGGAGGCTGAGGTAGCATTGTGTATTTGAGGCCAGCCTGGGCAACTAAATGAGACCCTGTCTTAAAAAAAAAAAAAAAAAAAGTGTGATGCACACCTACAATCCCAGATACCTAGCTACTCAGGAGGCTGAGGCAGGAGGGTTGTGAGTTTGAGGCAGCCTGTGCAGCTTACAAGACCCTGTCCCAAAAGAAAAAAAGGGCTAGAGGGTGCAGCTCAATGGTGGAGTACTTGTCTAGCATGTGCTAGGCCTTGGGTTCAATCCTCTAGTGCTGAAATAAAAATACCAAAACCCCATGATGTTCTGGGCTGGGGGTGCAGCTCAGTGATTGAGTACTTTCCTAGCGTGTGCAAGGCCCTTGGTTCAGTCTCCAGCACCAGAATATCAGTGTGACAGGGCATCACTGCAGTGTTCAGTTAGAGCCAGGCTTATATAAGACAAGCTGTTCCATCATTGGGCAGGGTGGGCCTGGTTCGTGGATCCGGAGGTGGTGGGGCAGTGCTCCAGGAGGCTGCCATGACTCCCAAGGTGAATGGCAGCAGCTTGGGCTGGGCCAGTGGCCATAAATGTGCAATCCAGCAAGGAGATTTGTGATCTGTTTCGGGGTAGAACTGAGGGACTTGGGGCGGATTGGCTGTTGGGGGAGGGAGGAAGTGGGGCCATCACAGACGGCCCTGCCTCCCTTCAGCCTGGCCGGGTGGATGAGTGTACAGTGGTGCTTTTCAGGGAGCTGTGGAGAACTCGGGGAGGACCTGATTTGGGGGTACCCAGTTCTGTGGATTTTGCCAGTGGAGTTGCCCATGAGGCATCTAGGTTGGGGTGTGGAGACAGCAGTGTGACAGTGGCGTATATAGAGTCTGGGATTCACAGAGGCCTGGGTGGGAAGACATTTGAGGGGACGTCAACCTGTTGACCGCATTTGGCCTGGGAAGCTCCCCATTGTCTCCTGGCTGCTACAGGGCAGATGGACAGCCATGGCAGCAAAGGCTGTGCAGGGGGTGTGGCCGGGGGCCTGGGGTCAGGAAAGAGGGCAGGAGGGTCAGCAGGAGGGGTAGCCAGGTGGACTTATGGGAGCCTTGACACTGTTCTCCAGGTGCTGGCCATGGACACGGGATCTCTGGCAGGACCTGGGTATGGAGGTGCCAGCATCTGGTGTCAGGACTGGGGAGGGAATAAACGAGAACACAGGTCACCTGATGAGGTCCTGATGGTCAAGGACAAGATGGAAAAGCAGGGGCAGGCATCATGCAGACAGGAGGGCCATGGCCTGGGGAGGAGAGAGGAGGTTTCCTTTGTGAGTTGAAGGGTGATGTGAGGGGAGTTGGGGGGCGGGGAGCGGTGCTTGCTCAGGGCTGGGTTGGCCTGGAGGTAGGCAAGTGGGCTCAGCATGCCACCCAGGGGGTCCTCATCCAGTGCTGTGTCTCCTGCCCTGTCTGTGCCAGCCTGAAGGGCTGATCTGAAGGAGTGTCCCCAGGAAGAGACTTCCTAGGTTCCAGACCTCAGAACAGGGCATGTGGCATGTGGTGTGGTGGCGAGGATTCAGCCACCAAAGCTTTTCCTGGCTCCAGGGGTTTATTTTTAGATACCTTTGTCCAAATTTCCTGGCCCCTGACAGCTTCACAAGTTGCCTGGTTTTGACGTCACCTCTTTGATGAGAGCCCTTCCTCTTTACTCCCTGCCCCTTGGGAGCCTGTCAGCTGTGCTCTGGGCTCCGCTCTGCTGGGGTAGGAGCTGGGACAGGAAGCTGGGGTATGGGGTGAGCAGGGGGCTTCTTTTCCCAGAGATGTGCATGGCTACCAGCTGGGAGAGCATGAGAGGCCAGGCTGCCCAGGAGGAGGCACAGCCCAGGGTCCTCAGCCTGCTATTGTAGTAAGGTGCAATCACCTCTGGCCTGTGTTTAGCCTGACCTTGTGCCCAGGAACTAAGCTGGGGAGAGATGAGAAGAGGCTGGCTGTTTGCTGGTCATAACCTGCAGTCAGCAGGGGGTGGCCCTGTGCCTCGGTCGGTCGGGAGGACAACAGAGTATATAAGGCCACCTCCCATCCTGCTGCCTTCTCCACTGCCCCGGGGTCAGAAAAGGAGGCTTGCTAATGAGACTCCGGGCGCCTCTGACTCTCCCAACCTGAACAGCTGGCTGCTTTTAACTCTGTGTATGCCTGTGCGCATGTGTATGCGCCCAAAAGCAGGAGAACCCTTTTGTCTCCGCATCTGGGACTGCTGGGACGGTTCTGCAGATGGAATGACAGCAGCTGTCAATGTTCTGTTTCAGGGAGGATGAGGGAGGCCAGGTTCCGGCCACCAGGAGGAGGGGTAGGGGCTTGGCAGGCTTATCTGCCTCCCCTGAGGCTGGGGTGAGGCCAGGGTGAGCGGGTCTCAGAGCTTTAGGTGGGGAGGTGGATATTTGCAAACGTGTCCGAGCTTTGGGCAGGATTGGTCTCAGAGAACAGCAAAGGACCTGGAGCCACTGTGAGTGTGAAGAGAGACATTTGTCAGGCCTTTGTGGGAATACTGGAGGAGATGGCTGGTCCTAGCTTTGTGATCTGGTTCTCTGGCCAGGCTTCCTCAGCTTGGCAGCCTGGTAAGCCAAACTGCCTTTCTCCACATACACGACACCAGGCCCCTAGGCTGAGCACTCTGGGCCAGTCTATGTGAGGCCTTCCTGGGGCTGTGTGACTGACTCTATGTAGGAGATGCCCTGCCTTGGTTAGGCTGCTCTATTGGAGTCCAAGGACGTGGCCTCCAGGGCAAGAGGAGACCACACCCCAAGCCCCAGGAAAGGGGTGTTGTCTTGCTGCTGCAGGAGGGAACTGGGTTTCCTTGACATTGCATGCCTGCAGAGAAGACAGGGCCCAGATGTGAGCACACAGCAATGGGCCAAGGCCCCAAAATTCACCTGAGAGCATTCTTTGGACACCTGGGGCCACCAAGACCAAATGAGGCACCTAGTCCTCAGTGTGGAAGTATGTGTGAAATGTCCCTAGTGGGGACTCGGCTCATGGGCATCTGCAGCAGTGGGCCGGGCGGAAAGGGCACTGAGAATATTAGACTGGCCCAGACAGTTGTCCTCCCAGCAAGATCCAGAATCTTCTCCATAACCCCTTCTTCAGAGTCTCCAATTTCTAGGAGTTCCAGGGGAGGGTCCTTGTAAAATGGCTTGAGCATGTGCTGTTTTGGAAAACGGGACATTGCTCATAGGGTGGCTGATTGACAGGGGCGGGTAGGCCCCAGAGGTTAGACTTGGCCCTTTCCATAGAATTGGAGAGAGGGTTGCAGGAGGAGTTGCCAAAGGGATGTGATGTATCTGTGAGGGGAACCTTAGTGGCAAGGTTTGGGAACAGCTCGGTTGACTGGGATTGTCCTACCAGGGGCCGAAAGAGGGAAGCGTTCCCAGACTACCCTTCTCGGACTGCTCCGAGGTGGGAGCCTGCAGGCTGTGCTGAGGTGCCCTGTGGCTGGTAGCCTGGGGTACAGGCTGTGCTTGGACCCTCACCTGGTTCTGCTGGAATGGCTCTGCCCACGCGTCTCCAATCTAGATGACAGCTTGGACTTCTGAGGCTCACCTAGTTTGAAAACCTTTGTGCTAATTGAGGTGTTCCACAGGGCGTGTGGACCTCCACCCTGCCAGCTGCCTGACTGTTGCAGATCTTGAGGATGGTGTGGTATGAGTGGAACTGGGAGGGGCCAGGTTTATTCTTGTGCAGCTCTTCTGGAGGCTTCCAGGAGAGGCCGTTGATTCTAGGGAAACATGACTGCAATTGGAAGCTGGATCTGAAGGGAGCACAGATTGGGAATCTCTCTGGGGTGGAGGTGACTGAACTCTCAAACAGTGGGCGAAGGCACATCAGTGTCGTGGGGCCGCCAGCCAGGAGCCAAGGAGCACAGGCCCCAGCAGGATGCCTGTGGCCACAAGTCAGCCTGGCGCATCGCAGGCTGGGAGGAAGCTCACCACAGTCTGGTCAAAACCTGGGTGCTGCCTGCTGGGCTCTTAGCCTGCCTCATCTGCTCTGCAGGGGTCCTCAGGCAGGTCTCGAGTCCACACTGGGGCCCTGGCAGTAGGACTCCAGGTGGAGGAGCCCCCTGGTGACTGGAAATCTGTGGTCATGTCCCTCTCCCTGTCCACCTCCTGGGCCCAGCTAGCTAACATGGCCGGGTCAGGGAGGGACCCAGTGATAGAGCATGTGCTTAGCCTGTGCAAGGCCAGCTCCTGCCTCCTGGCGCCTCAGCTCAGTCCCTCACTTAGCAGTGATTTCCTGAGCCCTCCTCTGTGTGGTGGTGTTCTGGGCATAAGTGTCACTTAGGAGACAGCCACAGGGTCCTAATCAAAGCCAGCATCCCCACATGGACAGACAGTCGTAGAGACAGGAGGTTACCCAAGGTCAAAGGACAGAGCAGGGGCTGAGTCTGGACTGGGTCCCCTAGGCTGAGGGTCATTCTGATGGCTACCTGCCTTTACCACTCTGCATGAGTGGAGCTGGGAGCAAGAGGCTGAGGACTTGTCATGAGCACGGGATGTACTTGGGATGGTGTTGGGGTGGGCCTAGGATAACAGTGACCTGCACCCGCATCACCCTCTGTCTCCAGCCCTGGCAGTCAGTTGGAAACTGAGTTTCCTGGTCCATCTGCCCATTTGCCCAGCAGGTAGTCTTTGGGAATAGCCTCGTAGTGGTGCTAGGCACCTTCATTGGCTTGGGTGGCCTCACCCTCAGAGATGTAGAGCCTGCTCCATTTCCCAGCTTCCTTTCCTGGGACTGCAGGGCCAGGTTACCTGCCAGATATGCCACCTGTTAATTGGCCTGCTCCATCATGGAAAGGAGGGAACACTCAGCAGTCCAGGACCTAGGGCTGTGTGACATGCTCCATCTCCTCCACCCAGATGTAGCCATGCTAGGGGGCGGAGGAGGGCAGGGAGAAGTGGACTCACTGGGAATGGCAAGACAGCCCTTGGGGGTGGGGCATTTGGGCTGAGCCTGGAAGGAAAGACGGTGTTCTCTAGGTGGGAAGGCAGGTCCAGCAAGGGCACTGGAGCCCAGTGAGGCTGGAGGGCGAAGGAGGAGCAAGAGTTCAGGTCCAAAAGATGAAGCTGGGTCCTTCAGGGACCAGAGAGTCACTGATGATGTCTGAGCAGATGAGTGACGGTGTCCAGGGTGGGCTTCAGAGCAGGACTCTGGAGCACTAGGAAATGGGGAAGAAGAGGAAGAGGCCATAGCCACACTCTGCGCGAGGGAGGTAGCAGTTAGCTGGGAGTAGCAGGGTCTCTCTACTCCCAGACACCCCGAGGAAGAGGAGACCCTTCCCCATGCTCAGGCTTGGATCCCTGGCACCCCCTAGGGAGCTCCTGGGGGTTGAGGTGTGGGAGGACTCACAAGGGAGCCAGGCCTCTCCAAAGCCTGCTCTTCAGACTCTTGCCTCACACCTCCACGCTCCTGCCCCTCCCCCAGGGCTCAAAGCAAAAGGCAGCTTTGCTGTGGTGGCTGGCGTGGGAGCCACCACTCTCAAAATACCAGCTTAGCTAGTATAGCTTGGCAGCCCTGCAGGACCCAGGGGGCTGAGGCTTGTCTGGATGGTGCTGTGGGATTGGGCCATTGCCACTCCAGAGAGATCTGCCATCCCAAGGCAGATGGGATTTACCAGAAAGAATTCCCTTGCTCTCCCCGAAGCTTGGGATTTGGGATGAAGGAGGGGAAGGGATTCTAGGGAGGGACCCCCCCCTACGGAACAGAACATCTCTGCTGAAAGAGTCCTCCGATAAGAAGAGGCTTGTTACGTGGCCAAGAAACCCAGGGCCTCAAGACTGGAAGGACTTCACTGAGGGATGAGGAAGCGGTCAGAGTGCCACTTGGAACTGGGGGGTTTGTTGCCTTCTCCCTCTCTCCCTCCTTCCTTCCTCTCCTGCCTCACCTCCCCTCTATCGCACTGGCCCACTTCTCTTCCCCCTCTGGCATTTCCAGACTCCTCTGGCTCCCAGGTGCTTGGTTTCATGACTCCATCTGCACTGAGCAGCCTTCCTGCTGCTGGATAATCAGTCAGCAGTGTTTCATCCTCTGTGAGCCGGACAGGGCTCAAGGTCCTTGTTGCATAGAGGGCGGCTGGGTCTTGGAGCAGGGGTGCACTGTGGAGGCTGCACTGGGAGGGGCATCCTCCTGGAGTCTCAGATTTGGAAAGGAGAGGCGTAGGATCCTGGGGCTGACACTCCAAGAGACGTGGCTGAGCACCCCATTCCTGTACTCCCCAGGCCTCTGAGCAGGGCTGAGCTGGGGTTGGGTCCTGGGCATGGGTCTGTCTCAGCAAGGGCCTGTGTGCCATGTGCTTGCTTAGAAGGAATCACCCCTTCTCTGCTCCTCAGCATCCCAGCCTACCCTAATACTCTGCTGTGGCCAGCACCCCCCTCCACGAGCTGCCCAGGAAGCCAGGGCCTGGGGAGCAGCGCCAGGGAGCTGAGCAGAGGTGTAAATTGTGTGGCAGGCTGCCGGCTCCGAGGTGAAAATGAAAAGCCTTCAGGCTGCAGCAGCAGTCGCCGCTGTGGGTTGGGGTGCCAGGCCCAGCGCCTTGCCTCCCTCACACCTTCCCTTTCCACAGGCTTCCCAGGGCTCCTGTCCAGGTCTGGCCCTGCCTGCCGGGCTCCTCTGCTCTCCCCATCATTCACGTGGCTTCTAGAGGGCCCTAGGCTGCACCTGACCCCAAGAGTGCCTCTATCTCTTGCCTCCGTTGTATCTTCTGATTGGCTGACTCGTGTGCAGAAAAATGGGTTGTGTTTTAGTTAACTTTGTGACTTACGTTTATGACACACCATTGATTCTTTCGCGGTTTCCCAGGTGTACAGTTGTCCTATAATTAAACAATGGTGTTTTTGTTCATATTTTCCAGTTTCTTTCTTCTTTTGATATCATCTGTTCTAATCCCTTTATTCTGTGGTGGGAAAAGCCAAGGCCTAGGGGAAAGCCACTCATTTGTCAGCAGCTACATTGAGGTTCTGGCCCCCATCCAGGGGCCCTTGTTGCGCCCCCTATCTCCTTTGACTTTGGTTTTCAGAGCTGTGGGTGGTGCTCCTTAACCCTTCAGTAGGCTGCCCTTGCTGGCATTGGGGTGCCCCCAGAACACACCACAGACAGGTGCAGGTTCTGGGCCAGAAGCTGTTGGAGGTTGGAAGGGGATGAGAGGGAACAGGGAGAGGGAAGCTGATAGAAGCTCCCCAACAGAGTAATAACAGTGTGCATTCTAACTGCAGCCTCCTGCTGTGTCTCCCCCAAGCTCTTTGTACATGCCATGCAGGCCGGCTGCCTGAGTGGCCTGGCTGCCTGAGTGGCCTCCGGGGTCTGAGCCTCCCACTTGCAGGGACTGCTGTGAACAGGCGGGTGCACATCGGTGTCTGCAATTAAAAATGAGCATGCATCACTTCCCCCGGCGAGGAGATGCCACCACCTTGGGTGGGATGCAACAGCTGCTTGCTGCTGTGTGGTCGCCTGGCTGGCCAGCCTGGCGCTGAGGGGTGGGTGGGGTTGAGCAGCAGAGGGGGACCAGGGCAGCCTGAGGCCCCTCATTTCAGTGAGGCGAGAGGCAGGAGACCATAGTGGGGTGGGGGTGCATCAGGGAGGGCTCATCCCTTTCTGGGCCTAGAACTCCCATTACCTAGGCCTCAGCCCACACTTGTGGCTTCCTCCCTTTGGACATTTGCCACCTTGCTCTAAGCAAACCTACCCCTGGGGCAGCCTGGGGATGGGACCTCCTGTCCCTCTCCAGCCTGGGCCTGCCCTCTTCTTCCATCCCCTTCACATCCCAAGCTGATGCCAGTGCAGAGGCTGATATTCCAAGAGTAAAGGCACACTGAGGTCAGCTCAGGTCCTGTCCCTTCTTCAGGAACCTTGGCTCAGCCTGTCTGGCAGCCCTGAGCTGGGTGGGCTGAGGTTCATGCCTGCCTGGGAGGCAAGCTCAGCTGAGGTGAGAAGGGACTGTGTGATGTGGCCCCGCGTGACGGAGGCAGTGGCACCATAGTGGCGTCATGTGAGATGGCCAGCAGCCACTTCACCCCGTCTGCTGGCACTCCTGCCTGTGCTGATGGCTGAGGTCCCCTGGAACTCCATGTGTTGTGGGTGGTGTCCCCTGAACCCCTCTTGTGGGGTCCCTGTGGCAGGCCCAGGCGGGAGGGAAGGCCTGCAGGTGCATCTGAGTCCAAGTTCTAGCAGCTCCTGGTAAAACCTTTGCCTGATTGGCCAGCTTCTTCCTGTGTGGTGGCGAGGGCTGCGCACATCCGTGTCTCCCTCCTTAAGAAGGGTCTTCATGTGTGAGTGGGCTGCTGGGGTTGTAGGCTGGTCAGGTGGCCAGTGGCCTCATGGCCGGTTCCCTGTCCTGGCAGTGCTCCCACACGTCTTTGGCTGTCTGGAACATGGAAGCAGGTATGCCAGGGCTGGGAGGGCCTCAGGCCCATTCAGGCTCCTTAACCAGCAATACCAGCCCCGTGGTGGCATGGAGCTTGTGTCCTTGGCCATTGGCAGTCTGCCCTCCACGGGCTCCCTGGGATTAGCTGAGGGAAAGGCAGCTGGCCTCGCCTTCCTCCAATGATTTTCCAATATTTACCCGTTCACTGACATGCTGCCCAGGCTGTAGCTCCCGCTGTGAGGCGAGGACCCAAGAGCAAGCCCAGGGACGCTGTTCCACCCCCAGAGGCTGCACCTGGTTGGGCTTGTCCTCTTTGCCCGATCACTCAGGGACAGGGCATATGGCTAGTCCTGCCCCCTCACCCTCCACCTGCAGCCCCATTAGATGCGTTCCTGCTCAGTGGGCAGAGCGTGGAGCAGAGAGTGGCTCCCAGGAAGGACCACAGGGGCAACTGTAAGCCCCTCAACCACTTACGGACTGAGGTTGGAAGTTCAGAGCAGACTCTGCCCCTGAGTCTGGATTTTGACAAGACACAGCATGTGTTAGGCATTGGGGTTGAGCAGTCAATGGGATTTTAATTAGCTCCAATGTTCCTTCCAGTGGGGAGGCTCAGGGGCCCCAAGGTGACAGGGGATGGGCCCACACTGGGTTCGAGTCCAAGGCAGGCCTAGGCAGCTGGTGCTCCTGTGTAGGCTGTTGCGAGGAGGGAGGGGTGGGCAGAGAAGGAAGGGGGATAGCTGGGCCACAGTTTTCCCTCTCTCCTCTGTCTCCCCCATTCCTCTGTTCTCCCTGATGGCTTTGAGATGAAGGTGATGGCAGGGATGGAGGATGCAGTTTCCATGACAACGGGGCTGTCCACAGCCAGGCAGCCTCAGAGCTGGGCTCTCCGGAGGAGGCAGATGCGCAGAGCAGCCACAGAGCTGCTGACGGCCTGCCAGCAAGGGGGCTGGCCGTGCAGGTGGCACAGGGTGGCTGCCTGGCGCTGCTCACCCTGGTGCCCAGCCGAGGAGAGAGGGTGGAAAGAACACTGCTCCCTCCTTTCCCTGTTCCTGCCAAGCTTCTCCAGAAGAGGGGCGGAGGTGGCCTGTGTGTTGGCAGGGGCAGGGGTAGGGGAAGGGTCCCCATCGTCCCTGGAATCATTGGGTGGTCCCAGGCTTTGTCTCTGGGAGCACTCCCATAGTCCACTGTCTGTAGCTCTTAGGATGGCCACTGACCACTCAGCTGCTGTTTGGACCCTGTGGATGCCCAGAGCAGGAAGATGTTGGTGAAGGCCATGATGTGGCTGGACTTGAAGGCTGTGGACTGTCTTCAGGCCCAGTTTGCTGAGTGACACCTGGCTTTGGCAGGGAGTGGCTCTCAGGCACTGGCCCTGGAGGGGCCCTCAGGCCTGGGGGCACGTACTCCCCGATGGCGTGTTCCTGTCAGCCTGAGGACTAGGGCTGCAGTGCTCACGTGGGCAGAAGCAAAGGCAGCCATCAAAACAAGCAGAAGTGTGTTTAGAGGTGGCAGGGTGGGATGTGGACTCCTGAGCTGGAGGAGGCCTGGAGAGCAACCAGGCTGGCACAAAGATTGGGCTCAGGGCTGGGCATGGTGGCTCATACCTGTAATCCTTGCGGCTTGGGAGGTGGAGGCAGGAGGATCGCAAGTTCGAGACCAGAGGCAGTCTGAGTAATTTAGCGAGACCCTGTCTCAAAAAGTAAAAGAAATGGGCTGAGGGTGCAGCTCAGTGGTCCGGCATTTGCAAAGCATGCAGGTGTGAGGCCCTGAGTTCAAACCCCAGTACCACACACACACACACACAAAAAAAAAAAAAAAAAAAAAAAAGATTGGGCTCAGGCTGCAAAATCCAATGACTTCCCTTCCCTGACCTTGGAAGCATCAGGGCTGGGGTGTTGTGCTCTCATTGGGCCTGGGGAGGCTCAGGATGAAAGGCTTTTGCCTGGGTCACCTGTGGAGTTTATAGCTGAGCTGCCACTGACCTGGGCCAGGCTGTCCGCCCCCATGTGGCCTCCTGGATGTACCCTCCCTCCCAGCTGGCACTGGGTCCTACTTGGGCCTACTTTTTGGGCTCCCTCCCCTTTCCTTGTCCCTCCATGGGCTCATTTCAGCCCTCTCCCCTGGTGTTAGTTGGAGGAGGCTCCTCAGCCCTTGGGTTAGCCAGGCAGGAGGACAAGTGGGGTCCTGGAGTGGTTTCTTCCCGCCGGGCGATAAGTCTCTCATTACTGTTAAGTGGAAGGCTCATTTCAGAGCTCATGGTGAGAGCTGGCGGGCGCTATAAATAGCTGCGTTGTGAAGGTTGGCAGGTGAGCGGTGGCAGTCATCTTGGTGGGTAATTGTACTTCATCACAGGGAAGGAAGGGCAGCCTCTGGAGTGAGAGCCCCTTGACCCTTGTTCTGATTGTTCCTGTCTCCCTTGGAGCTCTGGCATGTGTCCGCCCACTGTCGTGCACTAGGGATTCGGTAACATCGGGGCCTGTCATAACTTAAGGCCCTAGGAGCTGGGAAGGCAGCCCATTGGGTAATGTCCAGTGCTGGACCCATACATCCTGCCTGGCCCGGTGGCTCAGGGTCTGCCTCCTTCCTCACAGCGAAACCCTGGGCCTGGGTGCGAGGAGGCATGGGAGCCATGGCGGATGGTCTCCAAGGCTGACATAGACTGGCAGGCAAGGGGCAGTGGAAGCAGGGTGTTGGTAACATGTCTGTGGTAGGGTCCTGAGGCCTCGGGGACAGGGGCAGTGGCTTCATGTGATGTCTCTGGGTCAGCATTGTGCAGGGTGGAGAGGAGGTCAGGGCAAAGGAGTTCTTGATGGAAAATGTGACAGGGACCTTGGCGTAGGTGTCTGGCGCATAAGTGGCCAGGTCCCTGTCCTGGATGGTCTGGGTGTGCTTCCTAGTTTCATAGCTCTGGGGGACCAGCCTTTTGGTCCCGTTATCAATGCCAGCCTCCTGGATTCTTTTAGCACCTCCCCTAGTGTGGTGCCTGTCGGGCTCCAAGGTCCATAGGCCACTGCACCCTGGAGCAGGGGCCCTGTTCAGGGAGCTTTGCATGTGCCTCTCTTGTCAGGATTTGAAACTTGGAAAAGACAGATAGGAGGCACATCCAGCCCCTCCAGAAGGAATAGACAGTAGACTGTCCCAGGGGCAAGGGAATTTTCTACCTTTTGTTAAAACTCTGGCTAGGAGCGGAAGCTGTGTGCCCACCCTCGGTTGGAGATCTACCAGCAAGACCAGATCCATTTCATGTGCCCCCTGGCGCGGCAGGGAGACTTCTACGTGCCCGAGGTGAAGGAGACAGAGCGGAAAGGCGGGGGGCTCATGGAGGCCAGTGACTCCCAAATGGATGGCACAGGTACAGAACCTGGGGGGATGAGGATGGGGTCTGCCTGGAGCCCCTCTTCTGCACATCTAGGGGCATGGTTCAGGAGGATCTTCCATCTGGGCTGGCACTGTGGGTTTCGGACTGTGCTTGGCAGAGGGAGGAAGGAGAACCACCCACCCAGGCTCCACATCACATTTCCCTCTTCCCAGACACGTAGGTCCACGTGGATGTGGACTCTCACATGTTCCCCCTGGCAACACAGAGACCCTGTCTGGATTCCCTTTAGATGCCACGGGAGTGCCCTTGGAAACCCAGATCACCCACAGCTGGAGGCGCATGGGAGGGGGCTGAGGCTGCTCGGGAGAGGAGGTATCTGGGTGGGGCTCATCAGGAAGTAAGCTTGGTGCTGGATCTGGAAGGTAAGGAAGGGAATGAGGTGTTCTCTGGTCCCCCAGTGTGGTGCACGCACCTGCTGGCAGCTGTCAGGCCCTGGGTCCCAGTTGGCTGCTTGCATGCTTCCAGCCCACCCCTGTCATGACCCCAGGCTGTCCCCAGGAGCAAGGGGCCCTGCTGGTAACATGCCAGGCAGTCCCAGGGGCCCAGTCCCTGGCCAATCTGTGGGACCTTGTGTGAATGGAAGGCAGTGACTTCTAGGAGTGGTACAGGGCTGTGGGGGGAGGCACTGTCCCTCTTCCTTCCTTCTGCAGAAGATTCTCTGCCCATCCAGTCTTCAATGGCTAATCTAAGGTCACTCTAAAGAAACATGTTGTCAGGGGCTGGTGGGGGAGGGCACTGGGCAGCAGTCTCCACTCCCTGGGGGCCTGTGTCCAACACAGTTAACTTCATCTGCCACTTAATTACCTCCATGGGGCACTGCTCCGATCTGCCTGGTAGTGCCTGGTAGATACTCTTCATGCCCCTACTGTGGGCACTGGCCATGGCACAAGGTCAGCTGGCCCAGGCAGCCCCCAGGGCAGGAAGGAGTACCTTGGTCTTCCTGTGACCTTCCGCTGCTGCCTGCCTCCTGGCTTCTTGGCCCACCCGCCCAGCTTCCCTCTCTCACAAACACTGCCTGCCAGGGGTGTTGCAGGGTGGTTGGCACCCACTACAGCTGCTTGTAGCCGCAGCTCCCACACCCAGCTCCTCGGCCTGTCCTCCCCTGCAGCCTGCCCACCCACTCCCCGGTGTGGAGGCTGAGGGTGTCTGCCCACCTCTGACAGGGTCTGCCCTGACACCCGGAGCAGACTCCAAGCATCCACTCCCCAGGTGCATGCCAGTTACTCAGCAGCGTGTGATGAGTGTGTGGTGGGTGCCTAGCCACCCAAGGCTTAACCTCTCCCTGCCTTCCCTGCAGCTGAGGCCTTGCCTTGGGCTGGGAGGTGAAAGGGGGTGATTAGCTGCCTTGTGCCTGTTATTACATTGATGTATTATTTAGCTCCAGAGAAGCGATGCATATTTGATTTCCTTGCATTGGCTGTGGGCAGAGGAAGAGGGACTGGGATGAAGGTGATAGCGTCACATCCCCTCCCCAGCAAGCCCTGGGGATTTAGGTGCTGCCCTGCCCTGCCTGGCCTCCCTTCCCCAGGGACATAGGCTCAGGACATTGGGACATCTTCCTGTGTAGACCCTACTCCCTGCCTTGAGCTTGCCAGGAGCTATTCCCAGAGGCTGTCTCGGTCCCAGCTGCTGAGCCCTGTGCTGAAGGAGGCCCCCCGGGCTCCTTCCTCTGATCACTCGTAGCCCAGGGGTGGGGGAGTTGGGGGATACATCCATCTGAGAAGCAGGCAGGTCCCCGGACCCAGAGGTTTCAAGAGAGCCATTGGGCGGATGGGCAGATAGAACTTGACAGTAATGAGGCAGGGAAGAAGCTATACCCTTCCTGTGCCTTTCCCGCCTGACCTGCGGGGCACCCATCGTAATTTATGGAGTGAGTGAGGAGCTGGAGTCCTGCTCCCAGGTCAGTGGGAGCCACTGATAACTCAGAGCTCAGCGTGGGCTCCCACCCTGCTCTGCCCTCCTGCCTCTGCTCTGGCAGCCAGAGGCGGGCCAGGCCAGCAGCCCCTGTCTCCCAGGACTCACCTCACCTCAACCAGTCAGGGCAGAGAGGGCATTTTCCAGGATGAGAGGGGATTGGGGAGGGGGGCAGACCCCAGTTCCTTTCACCTTCATCACCCCAGGCTCTGGCTGAGGCTCAAGGACACCTCCAGGCCAGTCCAAATGCCAAGGAGTAACCCCTGTGCCCAGCTCAGGGGTCTGTCACCATGGGGACAGGAGCTGGGGAGGCTGGCCCACTCTCACCTTGTTGGAAAGCTACCTCCCCTCTGTGCTGGAAGGGGGACCTGCTGGCCTTCTCCCAGTGTGCATTCCTGAGCTCTCTGTCCCTCTTGCCACCTCCCAGCTGCATTCAGTGCCTCTTATCTGGGGATAGGAAACAAGGGGTTCCTCCTGGACAGGGTGCTAGGGGAGGAGGCACTGGGGGTTGGAGCAGCAGGTTAGGAGGGGCTCGTGCTACCCCCCACCCCAGCTCTGTACTTTCGGGGGCTTTCCAGCCACCAGCAGAAGTGCTCTCCTGGTCCCCCTTTGAGGCACCGGTGGTTGGGGTGTGGGATACACAGAGCTTCCTCTGGGTGGTCCAGTCACCGGGAGGGGGAGAGGCCTGACACGCCCCTCCTTTCAGCTGGTTGGGTGTTTCTCAGGATTTCTCTCCCTTTGTGCCTCAGCCCCATCCCTTCGTGGGGCCTCCACGTGGCCAGGGGCAGGGGCCAGTTGATGTCCCGAATACAGCTGCTCTTTGGGGAGGCCTGTGTGGAGGTGGGGGTGGGGTTGCTCTGTCCTCTGTCCCTCTGCCTCCAGGCAGTGTTCCTGTCTGGCCCTGCACAGCCCTCTCCCTGTGCTTGAAATGAAGGGTGGAGGGGCTCTACTTGGTCCTCTTTGTTCTGCCCTCGGCTCCTCACCCGGCTCCTCACCCGGGGCTGAGTGGCCCTTAATGGGCGTGGAGGTGGGGGCCTCGGCTTTGTGGGAGTGCAGGGAGCTGAGGCTAATTCAGGGTAGGGAGCAGAGTGCACAGCCAGCTGCTCCCGTCTCTGCTCTCCCACCCTCCCCGCTCTCCCACCCTCCCCGCTCTGTCCCTAGGCCCTGTGGGTGGAGCACCAGTCAGGGCAGAGGGCAGAGGGCAGCTGGAAGGGGCCTCTTGAGCCAGGGCGGCTGGATTATTCATGAGCCCATGGGAGGGGGGTGGCTCAGTGGCAGAGCTGGTGGGAGGGCCGTGGGGTGTGGGGCAGTCCTGGCTGACCTTCACCCCTGTCCCCCCACAGGATCTGACATGCTGAGTGACTCCAGTTCTGTCAGCCTGGAGGTGAGCCCCGGCAGCCGAGAGGCCTCCGCCGCTACGCTGTCCCCCGGGGCCAGCAGCCGGGGCTGGGACGATGGTGACAACCGCAGCGAGCACAGCTACAGCGAGTCAGGCGCCAGTGGCTCATCCTTTGAGGAGCTAGACCTAGAGGGCGACGGGCTCTTGGGGGAGTCGCGGCAGGGTCCCGAGCCCAAGCCCAAGCCCCTGGGGGCCCCTCGGGAGCCCAGTACCCTGGAGAAGGGCGAGGAGTAGCCAGCAGCCTGCACACTCCTGCAGTGCACCCACTGAGGAGCTGAGTGGACTCTCCACCCCTCTTCTTCCTTCACCCTCCAGCCCACCAGAGGGGACCCAGGGACCTGACGTCCCCCACCTCAGGCCTCTAGCTAAACCTCCTCATTCCCTTTGTGGCTTCTAGGACCAAAGGAGCCAGGGACTGTTACCTGCGCCGGCCTCCTGGGCTGCTGCCCATGTTGTCTTTTTTCAGACTCGTACTGAAGCTTCCAGAACCCAGAATAAAGCAAATGATTTTCTTGTTTCACCTTGATTTGAGCTGTGCATTGTTTATTAGTTCTACCTTGGGGATCCCTGTGCAGATAGGTGGGGAGTGGGCAGGACCCTCCCAAGCACAGGAGAGGCAGGAACATGGCCAGGTTCCCGGAGGAGAGGGGAGGGAATTCAGAGGCCTTTCACTCCCTGCGCTATGACCCAGGTAGACAGCCACCCCTACATTGCAGCTGGCCTGGGGCCTCCCAGCATGGAGTGCCCCCCCCTCCTCAGGGCGCAGGAGAGGGGAGCTGCAGCCTGCCTTTGTTTGCTTCCTAGGGATACCTTTGTGTCTGTGGCTGGAGTGTAACTGTCCTCACACTGCGACCTCCCCAGCAAAAGACGTCCCCGCTGGGCCTGCCAGTGCCTTTGTTTCTGGGGTGGGGTGTGTGCACACCAGATGGGGCTGCCACTGGTGGTTGTGGCTTGTGAGGCTGGGCCCAAGTGAGCATCCTGATGTCATTGTGGCTGGGCGTGGCTGTATGTGGGTGCATTGTAGGGCTGTGTGAGGCTGGCTGGGTGAAGTGACTGGGGGCTTTGTCCACATAGTTACCTGTGTGTGACTGGCCATGTATAGCTCATGTGTGTGGTTATGTGTTCATGTGTAAAGCTAAAAGTTTTACTGTGCGTCCACTACAAAGCTGTGTCTGAGCAGCTGTGCCCACGATGACGATGGTGTGGGGCAGTGTCCGTATGTATGTACTGCTGCGGTTCTGTGGCCATGTCCACGTGCACAGCTGTATGTGGTAATGTGGCCACATGTACAGCTACATGGGGGCATCTCACGTGCTTCTTGGGTGTCGTCCACGTGTCCAGTTGTGTGTTATGGCTGTTTCAATCTGGACAACGATGTGTGGCCATGTTCTTTTGTACAGTCAGGTGTGTAAGGCTGGATGTGTGTCCTTGTGTGTGTGTCCAGCGAGAGTGACAGCTACATTGCCTAGTGTCACTCATGTTGGTGCCACAGTGGGACAGTGTAGCTAGCAGGCCACGGGATGGCCCGCTTCTGCTGCTGCTGTGTGTATAAGGCCCTCTCTTCCATGAGGCCACCTGGGGAGTGGGCTGGACTCATGGCTGGGATCACCCTGTGGCTTCTCTCACCTCAGCACCCTCCTGCTGTTAGCCCCTCTGCTCACCTGCTCCAGGGAGCACCGGCTCCGAGCCAGCCAGAGGGTGAGAGCAGCCGGTGGCAGAGCCGGAGTTGGGAAACAGCATGTCTGTCTCCCCAGCTCCATCTCGTCTGACAGCTCTGAGCCCTCCTTCCGCTGCCACCTTGTCTCCCATTAGCAATCGGGTTTGTGCCTTTTGGGTTTGATGTGTCTGTTTTGTTTCAAAGCTGTGTTCTTTCCAGAGCAGTGGGGCATCGGGTTTCTGTGTCCAGGGAAAAGGCCTGTCCTTTGATCCCTTACAAATGCCGCATGCACCTACTGGAGGTTACGGGGGAGGGGGGAGGGGGCTGGGCTTGGTATTCATCAGCCTGTGTCTGACCTGACCTTGCTTCCACTGGCACCTGTGGAAGGGCGGGTCATACCACAGGAGTGGGCAGGGATGCTGTGCCCCTTAGCACTTTCTAGTGTGTCACATGCTTGGGGGCAGGTGGCACAGGCTCTGGGACTAGATCTGGGTGCAGACCTTCTCCCCATATCCTTCAGCACAGCTTGGCCCTATAGCACATCCATTGTCCCCTACCCAGGGGTGTCTTTCCCCACCCTGCTGTGTGAGGGAAGAGCATCTTCTCACAGCTGTCCTCCCTCTGTTGGGCTCCGGTTCTCGCTCCCTCCTACACAGCAGCCAGTTCCAGGAGCCTTTCCTCAGCCCCCTCCCCTCTCACCCCCTTCAGGCTCTGCAGGTCCCTCAGGATTCTCCCTAGCCCTGGCCCTGAAGTCTCCCCTGACCCCAAGATATCCCCGCAGTAAGTGCCCTTTGTACATAGGAGCAGGGGTGGGGGGAGGGGTAGCAGCTGCAAAGGTCATCTGCAGGAAAGGGAGGCCCCATCCTCTGACCTCCTCCTCCTCCCAACCTTTTCCTCCTAATGACTCAGGCTTCAACTCTTGCATGGGGCCTGGCATGCAGACTGGACTACCGCAGTCACTGGGTGCAAGAGAATGGATGTGAGGACAGGGACAGACTTGGGCAACAAGCCCAATGCTCCCCATACCTCCCACATGCCCCTTTACCTGTCCCCAGTGTCAGCTCACGACCCTAATGCCACCTCATGCACTTTAGCAGATGGGAACTTGTAACACTGCTTTCTCCCCCGGCTTAGTGACCTTTCTAACCCATTGTCCCAACGCCCTGTGCCCACCCCTCTCTGGGATGAGGTTTGCAGGGCGGAGGGGCCCGCCAGGCACCTGCTCCAGTGCAGAGCGGGAGCGCCAGTATTTCAGCACCACGCGGCGGACAGCTCCAAGCACCAGCGGGCCAGCGGACAGCCTGAGCCGCTGGAGGAGGTGCAGGGCTGGGAACCCCAGAGGGGTCCGAAGGGAGGCGGAGGAGGCCGCGTATGGACGGGGAGCCCAGGAGTGGGGCGGGATGGAGGAGGGGCTGGGGGCGGGCCAGGCCGGGGGCGGGGCAGGCTGCGATTGAAAGCTGCGGGGCGGCGGGCAGAGAACGCAGAGCCAGCGAGCGATCCAACGAGCGGGAGCCGGAGCTCCGTGCCCGCTGCTCCATTCGGATTCTCTCCGTGCCAGAGCTGGGCGCGCCAGGTAGGGTGAGCCCGTGGTGCCGCAGCCACTGCTGACCTTTTTGGCTCAGACCCCACGTCTCGGGGCCCCCTCAGGTCCTCGAGTCCTGGGGCACCCGGGCCGGAGTGTCCAGACAGCGCTCTCTGGGCGCTCTGGGAAGCGGGAAGACGGTCCCCGGCATCCCGCCTGGCCTCCCCAGAGAATGCGCGCCCTGCATGGCGCTCCCCTGTTCCCCCTGCTCCTCTGGTCCTTCCTTCTGTCTGTGCCTCCGTCTTTGTCGCAGCCTCCCCGACTGGCTTGCCCCTTGACCAGATTTTGTGGCTCTGGCCCCCTGTCTGCAGGACTGTGGGGATTCTATCCCCTTCCCTGCCTGAGCCTCCACCAGGCCTCCCTTGTGTTCAGCTCTCACCTGGGTCCCTGCTCCATCTGTGTTGGTCTTCATCCCTGCTTCTCTCTCCTGTTTGCCTGGTTGAGCCGCTTCTTTCCAGCCCCCACAGGACCCCAGTACCCCTGCCTTGGCTCCAGCAGGAGGGTAGCCCTGGTCTCTGTGGCCAGGACACAGGGTCCTTGGACTAGTTGCTGTCCTCTTCAGCCTCAGTTTCCTTCCCTGTGCTGGGGAAAGATGGATATCCCTCCTCCAGCCTAAGCCTGCGTGATCAAAAGAGCCCGTGTGGGGTGCATGTTTGGGAAGGCAGCTAGGGTGCAGATGATAGGGTGCAGAGTGGAAGGGAGAAGGAGGAGGTCTCTAAGAGCCAGAGTCAGGGTGGACAGGGTCTTGAGGCTGAGGAGAGGGAGGCTGGAAATGGTGAGTTTCTCCGTTGGGTTTGGAGTGCAGAGAAACAGAGGCACAAGTCTCAAACAGCATCTTCCATAGAGACTGGGAGTCCATAATTCACACTAAGCACTGTTTGGAGGTTCTGACCAGAAGCATCACTTCCCACCCACAATGCACCCACACTCCTATCTACTTGCCCTGCTGGCTTAGGACCTGTAGCCATTTGGGTGCCTTCCCTTGGGCAGCGTCTCCTCCTTGTTCTCTCACACAAGAGCAAAAGTCTCCATTCCTTTCTCAGTGAGGAGACTCTTGTTGTTGTTTTTGTTAGGTGCCGTCGAGTCGGTATCCGACTCATAGCGACCCTCATAGGGTTTTCAATGGCTGACTGTTTTGGGATTGCCTTGGTAGTGGATTGCCAGGCCCTTCTCCCATTTTTGTGGTGCTGGGAGTTGAACTCGGGACCTCAGAGACTGCAGCACAGCGTTCTACCAACTGAGCCAAATCCCAGCCCGAGGAGACTCTAGGGGTGGTCTTTTAAGAACCAGAGGCTAGGACCCTGGGTGTACCCTTGGGCTCCAGTCTCCATAGGGTTGGAAGCTGTCCCTTGGAGATGCTTCCTTACCTCTTCTCTGGTGGGTCCTCAAACAGCAATGCCACCTCTGGGGAAATCCAAGGCTCAGGATGGGGACTGGACCCCTGAGTTTGCAACTCTGATATCACCTCTGCTGCAACAGTATTGACCTCAAGGTCCTAGGAGGTTTGTGCCAAGTCTTGGACACCCTTCCATTGACATAGGGCTCAACATTGGCTGAGGTTTCCTATCCTCTGTCCAGTCTCCACTCCGTGCCTTCCTCCCATTCTGCTGAGTTTGGTAGGGCACAAGGCCCTTCTCTGGCCCAGATCAGGGCGAGGTTGAGAGACAGGCACAGAGCGGTGACCCAGGAGCTTCTCAGCCCAGGTGGTGATGCCACCCTCTCCATGGCTCCTGAGTACCTGGGAAAAGGGTGTGGGGAGGGCCAGAGTCAGAAGAGAAGCTAGAAAATAAAGGGAGGGGAGCCTGGCACAGTGGTGCACGTCTGTAATCCAAGCTACTTGGGAGGCAGACACAGGAAGACACAGGTTCAAGGCCAGAGACAGCATGCATAACTTAGTGAGACCCTGTTTCAAGATAAAAAAAATTGAAAAAACGGGCTGGGGGTATGGCCCAGTGGTAGAGCACTTACAAAGTATGTGTGAGGTTCAGCCCTTAGTACTGCAAAGGGGTGGGGGGGGGGGAAGCTGCTTTCAGGTTCCACTTTTCCCTGTCTGTCTGTCTCTCTGTCTCTCTGCAGGAACTGGGTACTTTCTCATCTCTCTTCCTGTCTGTCCTTTCCTGGCCCCCATTTCCTCCTCTTTTTGCCTTTGCCACGTCTGCCCTCATCCCCTGGAGACCCAGGGCTGCTGGACCCATCTCACCCCTCTGGGGCCATGGGATCGCTGCTTGGGCTCCTGGCACTGCTGCTGCTGTGCGGTGCTGTGGCTGAGGGCCCCTCCAAGAAGGTGCTGACCCTGGAGGGGGATCTGGTGCTGGGTGGGCTGTTCCCCGTGCACCAGAAGGGTGGCCCAGCTGAGGAGTGTGGTCCCGTCAATGAGCACCGTGGCATCCAGCGCCTGGAGGCCATGCTTTTTGCGCTGGATCACATCAACCGCGACCCCCACCTGCTGCCTGGCGTGCGCCTGGGTGCGCACATCCTTGACACCTGCTCCAAGGACACGCACGCCCTGGAGCAGGCACTGGACTTTGTGCGCGCCTCACTCAGCCGTGGCACCGATGGCTCACGTCACATCTGCCCCGACGGCTCTTATGCCACCCACGGTGATGCCCCCACAGCCATCACTGGTGTCATTGGCGGCTCCTACAGTGATGTCTCCATCCAGGTATGTGGAGGCCTCCCACATAGGGGTTGAGGAGGGAGGCTGGAGGTGGTGACCCAAAATTCCTTCTGAGCATGGGCTCCCCGAATGCCACACACTGGAAGAGGGACCAGCAGCTTCCATTCAGTAGCTCCTTATAGAAGACTAAGAAAACTCCCCTGTCACGTGATAGGGTGGATTTCTAGAGACTGTGTAAGAGAAACTCCTCTAAAGGGGAGTGGGGAGAAAGAAAAGAAACACAGCTGGGCACTATGGCTTACACCTGTAATCACAGCCACTGGGGAGGCAGAGGCAGGAGGATTGTGAGTTTGAGGCCAGAGGCAGCTTGTGTAGCTGGGGGTTCAGCTCAGTGGTAGAGCACTTGCAAAGTACATGCAAGGGCCTGGTTCAACCCTCAACTGCTGCAAAAATAAATAGATAAAATTTTTGAAAAAATAAAGAGAAACATCCCACTACCACCACACACACACACACACACACACACACACACACACACACACACCCCAAGATGCTAAACAACCCGAGAGGTTTACTCTGCAAGCCTCTGAAAGCAGTCTCTGGACTTGAATCCTGGTTCCCTCAAGTACAACTGCATGACCGTGGGCAGGTTATTTCTTTTTTCTGTGGTTCAGTTTACTCCTTATAAAATGGGATTGATAACACTTTCTACTTTTATGTTTGTGGTGCAAATTTATTTATTTATTTATTTATTTATTTATTTATTTATTTATTTTTACAGTACATGGGATTGAAGCCAGGGCCTCGAACATATTTTGTAAGCGCTCCACCACTAGGCTTCTTTCCCAGCCCACTTTCTATTTTTTTTTCTGAGACAGGGTCTCCCTCAGTTATACAGGCTGCCTCTGTCCTTGAACCTGTGATCCTCTGCCTCCTGAGTTGCTGGGATTACAGGTGTGAGTCTCTGGCCTCACAGTGGACATTTATTGAGCTGACACAGGTAAAGCATGCATCAGACGGCCTAGAAAATCATAAGGGTGCAATCAATATTAGCTACTATCACTATTCACTCATTTTACAGATGAGGAAACTGAGGCTTGACTTCTGCAGGTTATATAAAAATCAAGGCGGTAGCAAAGGGGAGAGATGGGGGGAAGTCTGGGCTCCCAGTGTGATCTATCAGTTTACGGCTCCCTGGATTGGAGAGGGGTGAGCAGGTAGAAGCCAGGATGAGCCTGAGGAGAGAACCAAGCTGGGGAACCCAGGAGGAAGAGAAGCAGAATGTGAATGAGGGAAGGATGAAACCCTGGGGCCTTCAGAGGATGCAGGCGCAGGATCTGAGGGAGTGAGAGGTGAAAGAACCTCACCTCCGCCTTCTGTCCCTGAGAGGTTCACAGTGGGCTTCCTTTTGCTGGGCTTCAGCAGAGGGGTGCTCCCACACACACACACTTCCCTTCACTGCTCTCTGGGCTGTGCCCTGGGCCCCACCTTGCCTTTCTGGCCCAGGTGGGATCCACCCCCTCTGGGACGGGGTCCCCCCTCCCTGCAGCCCCTTACCTGCTTCTAGGCTGCTGGAGAATGAGGCCACACCTGGAATCAGGGCTGGCCCTAGTCTGGACCTGGGACACTTGGGTAGGAGAAATGAAGTGGGAGCAGGAAACAGTGGGAGAAGTTCCAGCTGATGGAGGTGGCCAGGTGGCAGCTTGGACAGGTGGGACTGGGGCCAGCATTGACATCTGCAGACCTGGCCCAGGCAAGGGTGACTGGATAGCCCTGGCTGATGCCTTCAGGGGTCTCTGGGGTGCTTTCCCAGGGCCCCATGCCTGTGTCCCCAGGAGCCCAGTGGGCTCATTCCCATCCCCAGCCTCCTGGCTCCTGCAGCTGGGCTCAGCCTCAGCCTCAGCCTCAGCCTCAGGCTGCTTCCTCTTTGTCCTGGTCAGCACAAGGCCCAGCCCTACCCCTTAGAATGCACTCACCTGTCAAAGGTTCCTCCTCCTTCCCCTATCCTTCTCAGCTTCAGGGCACTGTGGCCTCCTGTGCATTATCATTTTTATCTGCTCAGCAGCTTTGTAAGGCAAGGGTGAGAAACTGAGGCTCAGGGAGATCTAACTCCAGTGGGACACAGGTGGAAAGTGGAGGAGGGGCTTTGAGCCCTGGCCTGTCCCAGGCAGAAAACAGGACCTGTCCCTCTCCGGTGGGCCCTGGGCCATATCCTGCTTTCACCTACCTACCATCTACCCGATTTCTGTGGCCCCAGGGAGATAGGGTGCCAGGTAGTCAGTGGGAGACCGTTGTTTGAGGCCCAGGCATTCGGTGGAGACCACGTGGTGGGTTACCAGGGCCGTGGGACCTTTGGATCTGGCCCTTTGCTCCTGGGGGAGCCTTTTCCCTCTTCCTCCATCATCCATCAGGACTGATACCACAGAAGGGTTACCTGCTCCTAAAGAGGGAGGCTGCTTGAGCACCTGGAGCATCCCAGATGCCATCTAGAGCCTTCCTCTGCTCCTGCTGCTGCCAAGGGCTGGCCTCTCTCCATCCTAGGCTTTCCTTGCCTCCTTTGCTGTGCCATGCTCAGGACCCTGGGGCCTCAGCCCTTGGGAAGGAATAGAAACTCCCTCCTCCCAGGCAAAAGACTCATCACGGTCAGACTCCGGCCTCTTGAGGGAACCCTCAGGCTGACCTTGGGACCCAGCGTCCCAAGGTTGCTGGGCGTGGGAGATGCCCTTGTCTCTGGTGCTCATTTAACCTGGCTTTGTGCTGTCTGTTCCTGACTAGGTGGCCAACCTCCTCAGGCTATTTCAGATCCCGCAGATCAGCTACGCCTCCACCAGTGCCAAGCTGAGTGACAAATCCCGCTATGACTACTTTGCCCGCACAGTGCCCCCCGACTTCTTCCAGGCCAAGGCCATGGCTGAGATTCTCCGCTTCTTCAACTGGACCTATGTGTCCACCGTGGCCTCAGAGGGGGACTATGGAGAGACAGGCATCGAGGCCTTCGAGCTGGAGGCCCGAGCCCGCAACATCTGTGTGGCCACCTCGGAGAAGGTGGGCCGTACCATGAGCCGGGCGTCCTTCGAGGGTGTGGTGCGTGCTCTGCTGCAGAAGCCCAGTGCCCGTGTGGCCGTCCTGTTCACCCGATCGGAGGACGCCCGTGAGCTGCTCGCTGCCAGCCGGCGCCTCAATGCCAGCTTCATCTGGGTGGCGAGCGATGGCTGGGGGGCCTTGGAGAGTGTGGTGGCTGGCAGTGAGGGGGCTGCTGAAGGGGCCATCACCATCGAGCTGGCCTCCTACCCCATCAGCGACTTTGCCTCCTACTTCCAGGGCCTGGACCCCTGGAACAACAGCCGGAACCCCTGGTTCCGGGAATTCTGGGAGCAGAGGTTCCACTGCAGCTTCCGGCAGCGGGACTGTGTGGCCCACTCTCTGAGGGCCGTGCCCCTTGAGCAGGAGTCCAAGATCATGTTCGTGGTCAATGCGGTGTACGCCATGGCCCATGCACTGCACAACATGCACCGCGCCCTCTGTCCCAACACCACCCATCTCTGTGATGCCATGCGGCCTGTCAATGGGCGGCGCCTCTACAAGGACTTCGTGCTCAACGTCAAGTTTGATGGTAATAGTGTGGGCTGGTGCCATTGGCCTTCTGGCCTGTGGAAGACAAAGGGGCGCAGGCCCTCAGGTCCTATTACCTGGTTAAGGAAAGATGGCACAGCACAAGGACAGGACTCAGCCAGGGACTGGTGTCCGAGCCGGACAAGGAGCGGGAGGCAGGGAAGACTCCAGCCAGGCTGGGGCTGCTGGTCCACCTTCCAAGAATCTTGCAAAAAGCTGACCTCTGGCCTGGGCCTCTGGGTCCTGCCAGGGCCTCAGTTTCCATATCCTGGCTCTTCATCTTGCTGGAGGAAGGCATCAGGGGACCCCAAGCTCATCCGTAGGCAGCAGTGAGGGTCCAAATCAGAGTGGGTTGAGGGTAAGCATCAGGATGACATTCTATTCAAGGAAAATTGCTCTTCCAAATCTTGGTTTTCTACCCGAAATGGCCAGAGTATCCTTAAATCAAAAGTTAAAGCGCCCATTTTATTTTTATTTTTATTTATTTTTTTCTTTAAGATGTCAAGTTTTTTCTAAATCTCCCTCTATTAGTAAATGATGATGGGGTACAGAGTAACACAGCACTGGCTTTTCCCATTATGCATCCTTTACATCACTTCTGTCAACACGTTCATCAACCCATAAGGTTTAGGGAGACTTATGGCTAATATATAATAAAACTCAAATGTGTACTTGGGTTATAGTCCCCTATTTTTCAAGGCAAAGTGCCAATTTTAAGAGGAATGAGTGCTTTGGTGTTGGGGTTTTAGCTCTAGCCCGGCTAGCTCAGTCGGTAGAGCATGAGACTCTTAATCTCAGGGTTGTGGGTTCGAGCCCCATGTTGGGTGCCACAATTATGTTGGGGTTTTAGCTCTAGCCCAGCTAAGATTAGGGCCAAACCCTCAACATAACAAATGGCCGGAGTCATGAAAGAAAGACCTCGGGAGACCTTCTGATGGTAAAACAAGGATAGGTAAGGTTTATTAGGTTGCTCCCCTGATGGAGAGCAGGGAGCAAGCAGCCCCTATAGAGCAGAGCTCTATCCCTTTAAGTGCTGGCTCTAGGCCTGCAGCATGGAATGCTTCAGGCCAAGTGCTGGTACAGCTCAGCCTTAAAGGCACAGCCACAGCCACTGGTGTTCCGTGGAGGTCTGATGGTCTTGACTCTGGCGGTTCGCCTTCTTTACCTCCCTCCTTCCCAAGGATGGGAGGAATTGGGAGGCTCTTCATGGCTTGTTAGATGCCTTCGGCTCTTCGGCTCTTCGGCTCTTCGGGGCCCCTGGGCTTGATCTCGCCGGCTTGCTAGAAGGTCTTGCTGGAGTAGGGAGCGCTGGTCCAGGTGATGGGTTCAGGAGACGGTCAGAGAGGTGAGGATCAGTGGGGGTCTTCAGGGGGAAGATGGGGGTCCAGGAGCCCTGCTTTTATAGGGTCCTGGAGGGGGTCACATGGTGGGATTCAGCCAATCAGGGCCCACACCTGACAGGTACAGCGGGTAAATTGACATACCTGCCAGGTGGGGACAGTTATTACCTGAAAATGCTGAGGGGAGCCAATCAAAATTAGGGTCAGACTGGCCAGGGGCCATCTTTGCTCACTCAATGGGAGGGGCTGGTTTGAGTGAGTGAGATGAGCCCTGGGGTCAACTAGGGGTCAGCCCCTCAGGCTGTTATGAGGGACCCTAGTTGAGAAATATAATTTTTAAAATCCCTAACACTTTGGAATCATCCCTGGGCTTCAGAAAGAATTGGTGTAGGAAAAATGGGAGGGGCAGTCAGGGCAGACAGAGCTTGGGAGCCCTGGCCCAGAATTAAACCAAGAAAATAGTCATCCTCTGTTATGGGTCAGGGGGGTGGTTGTTTCTAGGACCCCCATGGACACCCAAAGTCTGAGGATGCTCATCCCTCATATAAAATGGCCCAGCATTTGCACATAACCTGCACTTGCCTTCCTGTATACTTTATTGATTTATTTTTGCGCTATTGGATGTTGAATCTAGGGCCTCTCGCATGCTAGGCAAGAGCTTTATGGCCAAGCTGCATCCCAGCTCCTTTTTCATTTTTTATTTTGAGACAAGGTCTCACTCAGTTGTGCAGGCTGCCTCTGGCCTCACGCTCTTGATCTTCCTGCCTCAGCCTCCCTAGTCACTGAAGTTACAGGCGTGCCACACAGTGCCCGGCTTCCTATATACTTTAAATCATCCATCCCTAGATGACTTATACCTAATACAATGCAAATGCTACGTAAATAGTTACGTTTGTGTTGCTAGGGAATAATTTCCGTGACAGGCCTAACCAGATTTTTAAAAATATTTTTGAGTTGGAGTTGGTTAACCCCCCCAGCAGTGGAACTCGTAGGTTGTAATTCCACTAAGACTGACACTCACAGCTGCGATAGAGTCAGGTGGGGTGAGAAATGAAGTCTGGGGTCTGATGGAGACAATGTTAGAGCAAAGTGATTCTGCATGCTGGGCTTGGGTGGAGTTTACAGTTGGGCTGGAGTTGGATTTTGAGAACTTTGAGGCTGAGTAGACAAAGTAGGAGCGAGGGAAACTCGGGTTTGAATCCAGGCTGCTCCTTTTGCTCTGGGGTCTTAAGCATGTCATTGGCTTGCTGGGACCCCGAGTTCTCCCTGGGACCAGGGATGGCTGTTGTCTTGGCTCCTGAGCCTGGCTGGGTGATCAGAAGTTGACAAGGCACGGAGTTGGGGGAGAGGGTGGCAGTGGCCGTTCTGTGAAAGGCAGCAGTTGCATGGGCCACTAAAGTTAGGGTCTGGTGTGCATTGGGACCAGTGTTAGAACTGGTGCAGGCTGGGGCTGGGCTTGTTGTTGACAGGATTAGTGGGGCCAGGCTGGATTTCACTTTGGAGTCTCTGTGTTCAGTTCGGAGAGAGGGGCAAGTTGGGTGTGGTGATGATGTTGAGGTCTGGAGACTAGGTCTAAGACTGGGTTTGGCAAGTCATGGTTGGCAGTTGGCATGGGCAGTGGGTTCGTGGGACTGCCTGGGTTTTAAAGACTGGGGTTACATTTGGGACTTCCAGTGGGTGAGGGCTAAAGCTGGATGTTGGAGTTGAGGGGAAATAATGAGCTGTAAGCTCTCTTTTGGAAAAGAGCTGGGGTCAAGCTGGGCTTTAGTGTTGGGGTGAGGATTGGAAGAGCTAGAGGTGGCCTCAGCTCTGGGGTTGGGATTCGATGGGAGGGTGAAGATTGAGGGCGCCTCAGGGTACTCTGCCAGCTCAACCCTCTCATCCTTCCCTCCCTCCTCCCAGCCCCCTTCCGCCCTGCTGACACTGACAATGAGGTCCGCTTCGACCGCTTTGGTGATGGCATTGGCCGCTACAACATCTTCACCTATCTGCGGGCAGCCAGTGGGCGCTATCGTTACCAGAAGGTGGGCTACTGGGCAGAAGGCCTCACCCTGGACACCAGCCTCATCCCCTGGGCCTCCACCTCAGCTGGCCCTCTGCCCGCCTCCCGCTGCAGTGAGCCGTGCCTCCAGAACGAGGTGAAAAGCGTGCAGCCGGGTGAGGTTTGCTGCTGGCTCTGCATCCCCTGCCAGCCCTACGAGTACCGGCTGGATGAATTCACCTGTGCTGACTGTGGTCTGGGCTACTGGCCCAACGCCAGCCTCACTGGCTGTTTCGAGCTGCCCCAGGAGTATATCCGCTGGGGTGATGCCTGGGCCGTGGGACCTGTCACTATTGCCTGTCTGGGGGCCCTGGCCACCCTCTTTGTGCTGGGTGTCTTTGTGCGGCACAACGCCACCCCCGTGGTCAAGGCCTCGGGCCGGGAGCTTTGCTACATCCTGCTGGGTGGCGTCTTCCTCTGTTACTGCATGACCTTCGTCTTCATTGCCAAGCCGTCCACCACTGTGTGCACCTTACGGCGCCTCGGTTTGGGCACTGCCTTCTCGGTCTGTTACTCAGCCCTGCTCACCAAGACCAACCGCATCGCCCGGATCTTTGGTGGGGCCCGGGAGGGTGCCCAGCGGCCACGCTTCATCAGCCCTGCCTCCCAGGTGGCCATCTGCCTGGCGCTCATCTCGGGCCAGCTGCTCATTGTGGCTGCCTGGTTGGTGGTGGAGGCGCCTGGCACGGGCAAGGAGACGGCCCCCGAACGGCGGGAGGTGGTGACATTGCGCTGTAACCACCGCGACGCAAGCATGCTGGGCTCCCTGGCGTACAACGTGCTCCTCATTGCGCTCTGCACGCTCTATGCCTTCAAGACCCGCAAGTGCCCTGAGAACTTCAATGAGGCCAAGTTCATTGGCTTTACCATGTACACCACCTGCATCATCTGGCTGGCGTTCCTGCCCATCTTCTACGTCACCTCCAGTGATTATCGGGTGAGCGACCTGCTACAGAGAGGGAGGGGTAGGACACTGGACTTTGGGATCCTGGTGTCTCATTTCATCTACTGATAACTCTGAGGCTCCATGAAGTTAAATGTTCACTCAAGGGCCCATCCAGGGGAAAGTGGGAGGTTGACGAGGGCCTGGGAAAATGGCCAGGGAGGTGGGGGAGATAAGAAGAGATATCAGGACTCAGATGTTATCCCCTAACCTGGGAGGACATGGAAATGCAGAAATATGTCCCAGTGAGCAAGGCCTCTGCCTTGCTCCACTGAGGGGCTGGCTGGAGAGGTGAAGGAAGGCAGAGGACAATGGGAGCAGATGCAGGGTGAGGGTCAAGAAAAATTGAAGTGGCTGAGTATGGTGGTGCACACCTTTAATCCAAGCATTTTGGGAGGCTGAGGCAGGAGGATCTCAAGTTTGAGGCTAGAGGCAGCCTGTGTAACTTAGCCAGACTCTGTCACCAAGTTAAAAAATAATAAAAAATGGGCTTGGGTGCAACTCAGGGGTAGAGCATTTGCAAAATATGTGGGAGGCCCTGGGTTCAACTGCCCCCCCATAACCCTCTTCCAAAAAGCCAAAGGAAACAAAAAGTTAAAGCAGATCAACTGGACTCCCATTGGTGGCTTCCAAGAAAATTTAGTTCTAGTTGGCTCTGAGTGTCTTAATGGGTATTCTCAGCACCAAGGGGCAAGGGCTACTCCAGATGGGGTAGTAGAGAAAGGTCTTTGTGAGGAGGCGACAGTGAGCTGAGCGCTGAATAAGAGGACCATCTTGGTTAATCTTCCTACCTCTGGACTAAGCTCTGCAGCTCTCCCACCTTACTGGTGAAGACACAGAGACTCAATCTCTTGCCCAAGGTCACTCAGCTTGGGAGTGCAGAACAGGGTCTGAACTGACAGTCTCGACAATCAAAGGAGAGAAAAATTATGGCAAAAGCTCTGTCCCCAGATGGCGGTGTGGTGGCACAGTGCTAGGGACCAGGGACTGCTGGGCTTGGCTGCTCTGCCTGCACCTGCTGGGCCACCTGCTTGGGTGGTGGAGGCCAGGGATGGAGAGGGAATCTTCTCTGACTCAGCCTACATTTGCATATGATTTGCATTTTCATGCCAATCATAGGCAGCTAAGGACTCACTGGGGACATGCACATATCCAGCCCTGCGTGCACATACACACTTGTGTACAAACACATGTGGACATGCGCACATGCGCATGTTCTGCACACATACAAGCATGCACACACATATCCTGGTACATCTGGTACCCCCACTCATCTCCCTGCCTACACACATCCAGATCTGACACCCCGTGCTCATCCTTGCCCACATCCCTAGACACACTCGCTACCACACACATGTACACCCCCTCCGATGCACGCCTACATCCATGCACTCTGCACTCACTCCTTCTCTCCACGTGCACAGGCCCCTGTGGGATAGGCACCCCTGCACGCTCACCCCCACCACAGGCACTCTCATGGCCCTGGGAGGATGTTGCCTGGGGTTGATATTGGGACTCTGTCCACACCTCCTGGAAGCTTTCGGGCTTGGCAAGTGGACCAAGGCCTCGGAAGCACTTACCAACTTCCCCACTCCCTTCCCATAGCCTGGACAAGGTATCCTGGAGCCAGGCCCAGGTCCTGGAGACAGACCCCTTGACCTGTGCCTGCTCACACCTCGCCCACTACAGGTGCAGACCACCACCATGTGCGTGTCTGTCAGCCTCAGCGGCTCCGTGGTGCTTGGCTGCCTCTTTGCCCCCAAGCTACACATCATCCTCTTCCAGCCACAGAAGAACGTGGTGAGCCACCGGACGCCCACCAGCCGCTTTGGCAGCACTGCTGCCAGGGCCAGTTCCAGCATCGGCCAAGGTCAGCACCCTTGGTCCCCATCCCCACCAGGGCCTCTTCCCCTCGGCCCTTCAAGCATGGGACCACTCCTCAGGTCGCTGACATTCCTTGTCTGGGGAACCCAAGAGGGAGGCATGGGGGGCTGCTTCCCTTCCCAGCCCCACTTCCCCTGCTGCCTGCCCTCCATGGAGGGCCTCAAGATCAGCCCTGGCCTTCGGCTTCCTTTCCTAGGCTCCGGTTCCCAGTCTGTCCCCACCGTTTGCAATGGCCGTGAGGTAGTGGACTCCACCACATCATCGCTTTGAGGACTCCCCATACCTGCCCTGATACAGCTGCTCCCCGGAGCCCAGAGCCCAATGCAGACCTATAGCTGCAGCCAGGAGGAAGTCAGCTGGAGCCCTGCAATAATGCCCCCCATGTCACTGACCCACCTTCCTGTGCCAGCCCTTCAGAGTCAGAAGTCAGGGTCTTGGCGGGGGAACCTGTACAATGGCCACCAACTGCCCTTGCAGCTGTGTCCCCTGTTGGTCAGGCCTGGGGCTCAGAGGGGAGAGAGCCAGGGTGCATTGTCCTGGAACGAGGTGGCTGAGGACCATGGGCCCCAATCCTGATCAGCAAAGGTGCTTCCAGC